>CM061750.1:68295649-68861089 GCA_030979885.1 Lolium multiflorum
AATGAGATTGCTTTGAGTTTGGAGGAAGTTTTCAAGGGTCAAGAGAGGAGGATGATATACTATGATCAAGAAGAGTGAAAGCTCTAAGCTTGGGGATGCCCCGGTGGTTCACCCCTGCATATATCAAGAAGACTCAAGCGTCTAAGCTTGGGGATGCCCAAGGCATCCCCTTCTTCATCGATAAATTATCAGGTTCCTTCTCTTGAAACTATATTTTTATTCAATCACATCTTATGTACTTTACTTGGAGCGTCTGTTTGTTTGCTTTTGTTTTTGTTTTTGTTTGAATAAATGCTTGTGTGGGAGAGAGACACGCTCCGCTGGTTCATATGAACACATGTGTTCTTAGCTCATAATATTCATGGCGAAGTTTCCTCTTCGTTAAATTGTTATATGGTTGGAATTGGAAAATGCTACATGTAGTAATTGCTATAATGTCTTGGGTAATGTGATACTTGGCAATTGTTGTGCTCATGTTTAAGCTCTTGCATCATATACTTTGTACCCATTAATGAAGAAATACATAGAGCTTGTTAAAATTTGGTTTGCATGAGTGGTTTCTCTAGAGTCTAGATATTTTCTAGTGAGGTGTTTGAACAACAAGGAAGACGATGTATAGTCTTATAATGCTTGTAATATGTCTTTTATGTGAGTTTTGCTGTACTAGTTCATGCTTGTATTTGCTTCAAACAACCTTGCTAACCTAAGCCTTGTATCGAGAGGGAATACTTCTCATGCATCCAAAATACTTGAGCCAACCACTATGCCATTTGTGTCCACCATACCTACCTACTACATGGTATTTTTCCGCCATTCCAAAGTAAATTGCTTGAGTGCTACCTTTAAAATTCCATCATTCCTTACAATGTATAGCTCATGGGACAAATAGCTTAAAAACTATTGTGGTATTGAATATGTAATTATGCACTTTATCTCTTATTAAGTTGCTTGTTGTGCGATAACCATGTTTCTGGGGACGCCATCAACTACTCTTTGTTGAATTTCATGTGAGTTGCTATGCATGTTCGTCTTGTCTGAAGTAAGAGCGATCTACCACCTTATGGTTAAGCATGCATATTGTTAGAGAAGAACATTGGGCCGCTAACTAAAGCCATGATCCATGGTGGAAGTTTCAGTTTGGACATATATCCTCAATCTCAAATGAGAAAATTATTAATTGTTGTTACATGCTTATGCATAAAAGAGGAGTCCATTATCTGTTGTCTATGTTGTCCCGGTATGGATGTCTAAGTTGAAGAATAATCAATAGCGAGAAATCCAATGCGAGCTTTCTCCTTAGACCTTTGTACAGGCGGCATAGAAGTACCCCATTGTGACACTTGGTTAAAACATGTGCATTGTGATGATCCGGTAGTCCAAGCTGATTAGGACAAGGTGCGGACACTATTAGTATACTATGCATGAGGCTTGCAACTTGTAAGATATAATGTACATAACTCATATGCTTTATTACTACCGTTGACAAAATTGTTTCATGTTTTCAAAATAAAAGCTCTAGCACAAATATAGCAATCGATGCTTTCCTCTTTGAAGGACCATTCTTTTTACTTTTATGTTGAGTCGTTCACCTATTTCTCTCCACCCCAAGAAGCAAACACTTGTGTGAACTGTGCATTGATTCCTACATACTTGCATATTGCACTTGTTATATTACTCTATGTTGACAATATCCATGAGATATACATGTTATAAGTTGAAAGCAACCGCTGAAACTTAATCTTCCTTTGTGTTGCTTCAATACCTTTACTTTGATTTATTGCTTTATGAGTTAACTTATTGCAAGACTTATTAATACTTGTCTTGAAGTACTATTCATGAAAAGTCTTTGCTTTATGATTCACTTGTTTACTCATGTCATTACCATTGTTTTGATCGCTGCATTCACTACATATGTTTACAAATAGTATGATCAAGGTTATGATGGCATATCACTTCAGAAATTATCTTTGTTATCGTTTTACCTGCTCGGGACGAGCAGAACTAAGCTTGGGGATGCTTGATACGTCTCCGACGTATCGATAATTTCTTATGTTCTATGCCATATTATTGATGATACTTACATGTTTTATGCACACTTTATGTCATATTCGTGCATTTTCTGGAACTAACCTATTAACAAGATGCCGAAGTGCCAGTTCCTGTTTTTGCTGGTTCCAAATCCTAGTAACGAAATATTCTCGGAATTGGACGAAACGAAGACCCGTGTTTCTATTTTCACCGGAAGCATCCGAACACCCGAGAGCGCGAGAGCCCTGTGGGCCCAGATGATAGGGTGGCGCGGCTCGGGCCCCCCGCGCCACCTATGGTGTGGCCACCCCTTCGACCCTCCCGCGCCGCCTCTTCGCCTATATAAAGCCCCTGGATCGAAAACCCCGATGCGAAGAACCACGATACGGAAAACCTTCCGAGCCGCCGCCATCGCGAAGCCAAGATCGGGGGACAGGAGTCTCTGTTCCGGCACCCGCCGGAGCGGGGAAGTGCCCCGAAGGCTTCTCCATCGACACCGCTGCCATCTCCACCGCCATCTTCATCACCGCTGCTGCTCCCATGAGGAGGGAGTAGTTCTCCATCGAGGCTCGGGGCTGTACCGGTAGCTATGTGGTTCATCTCTCTCCTATGTACTTCAATACAATAATCTCATGAGCTGCCTTACATGATTGAGATTCATATGATGATGCTTGTAATCTAGATGTCATTGTGCTAGTCAAGTGAGTTTTACCTATGTGATCTCCGGAGACTCCTTGTCCCACGTGTGTAAAGGTGACAGTGTGTGCACCGTGTGGGTCTCTTAGGCTATATTTCAGAATACTTATTCACTGTTGAATGGCATAGTGAGGTGCTTATTTATATCTCTTTATGATTGCAATGTGTTTGTATCACAATTTATCTATGTGCTACTCTAGTGATGTGTTATTAAAGTAGTTTTATTCCTCCTGCACGTGTGCAAAGGTGACAGTGTGTGCACCGTGTTAGTACTTGGTTTATGCTATGATCATGATCTCTTGTAGATTGCGAAGTTAACTATTGCTATGATAATATTGATGTGATCTATTCCTCCTACATATGCATGAAGGTGACAGTGTGCATGCTATGCTAGTACTTGGTTTAGTCTTTTGATCTATCTTACACTAAAGGTTACTAAAATATGAGCATTATTGTGGAGCTTGTTAACTCCGGCATTGAGGGTTCGTGTAATCCTACGCAATGTGTTCATCATCCAACAAAAGTGTAGAGTATGCATTTATCTATTCTGTTATGTGATCAATGTTGAGAGCGTCCACTAGTGAAAGTGTAATCCCTAGGCCTTGTTCCTAAATATCGCTATCGCCGTTTGTTTATCGTTTTATCGCATACTGCTGCGTTACTACTGCTTGTTTACTGTCCTGGGCAAAGCACTTTTCTGGTGCCATTGCTACTACTTATTCATACCACCTGTATTTCACTATCTCTTCGCCGAACTAGTGCACCTATTAGGTGTGTTGGGGACACAAGAGACTTCTTGCTTTGTGGTTGCAGGGTTGCATGAGAGGGATATCTTTGACCTCTTCCTCCCTGAGTTCGATAAACCTTGGGTGATCCACTTAAGGGAAAACTTGCTGCTGTTCTACAAACCTCTGCTCTTGGAGGCCCAACACTGTCTACAGGAAAGGAGGGGGAACGTAGACATCACACCTCATATTTGGTCACTTACCTTTTTCTTTCGATCCCCTGCCGCCTCTCAAACGGTGATACCGCTGCTGCTAAATGGGACCCGCATGTCATCCTCTATGTACTATAAAACTTTCTTTTCTTGGGGTTTTTTTGGCACCTCAAATTTGGTCACTTGCCTTTTTCTTTCGATCCCCGCCGCCTCTCAAACGGTGATACCGTGCTGCTAAGGACCCGCATGTCATCCTCTATGTACTATAAAACTTTCTTTTCTTGAATTATTTTTGCACCTCATATTTGGTCACTTACCTTTTCTTTCGATCCTCGCCTCTCAAACGGTGATACCGCTGCCGCTAAATGGGACCCGCATGTCATCCTCTATGTACTATAAAACTTTCTTTTCTTGAATTATTTTTGGCTCCTCATATTTTTTCACTTGCCTTTTTCTTTCGATCCCCGCCTCTCATACCGCTGCCGCTAAATGGGACCCGCATGTCATCCTCTATGTACTATAAAACTTTCTTTTCTTGAATTATTTTTGGCTCCTCATATTTTTCACTTGCCTTTTCTTTCGATCCCCTGCCTCTCAAACGGTGATACCGCTGCTGCTAAATGGGACCCGCATGTCATCCTCTATGTACTATAAAACTTTCTTTTCTTGAATTATTTTTGGCTCCTGATATTTTTTCACTTGCCTTTTTCTTTCGATCTCATGCCACGTTTGAAACGTTGAGGAACCTGCTAGCTCATGGGACCCGCATGTCATCCTCTATGTACTATAAAAGTTCATTTTCTTGGTTTTTTTTCACCCTCTGATTTTTGGCAATTTCTTTTTTCTTTTGATCCCCCCGCCTCTCAAACGGTGATACCGCTGCTAAATGGGACCCGCATGTCATCCTCTATGTACTATAAAACTTTCTTTTCTTGAATTATTTTTGGCTCCTCATATTTGGTCACTTGCCTTTTTCTTTCGATCTCATGCCACCTTTGAAACGTTGAGGAACCTCCTGGCTCATGGGACCCGCAAGTCATCCTCTATGTGCTATAAAAGTTTATTTTCTTTATTTTTTTTCACCCTCTGATTTTTGGCTATTTCCTTTTCTTTTGATCCCCTGCCGCCTTGGAAACGTTGGGTAAGCTGCTGACTCATGGGACCCGCATGTCATCCTCTATGTACAATCAACTTTCTTTTTCTTTTGATCTCAAGCCGCATTTGAAACGTTGAGACCGCTGCTGCTAAATGGGACCCGCATGTCATCCTCTACGTACAATAAAGTTTCTTTTCTTGGATTATCTTTGGCTCCTGATATTTTGTCACTTGCCTTTTCTTTCGATCTCATGCCGCCTTTGAAACGTTGAGTAAGTGCTGGCTCATGGGTCCCGCATGTCATCCTCTACGAACAATAAAAGTTTCCTTTCTTGGAGTTATTTTTTACCCCTAATTTCTGGCTATTTGCCTTTTCTTTTGATCTCCTGCCCCCTCTGAAACGATGAGGACGCTGTTGGCATGTCGGTCCCACATGTCATCCTCTATGAACAATAAAAGTTTCCTTTGATGGATTTATTTTGAACCCCTCATTAATTTCTGGATATTTCCCCTGCCGCCTTGAATCTTGGCTGCCTCATGGGTCCCACATGTCATCCTCTCAGAACGGTAAATGTTTATTTTCTTGGATTTTGTTGACCAAACGATTTTTGGCTTATTTTTCTTTCGATCACCTGCAGCCTTTAAAGCGTTGAGGACGCCGCTGGCTCACGGGTCCCACATGTCAACCTCTATGAACAATAAACGCTGAGGATGCTGCTGCCTCATGGGTCCCGCATGTCATCCTCTCAGAACGAAAATGTTTCTTTTCTTGGATTTTTTACCAACAGATTTTTGGTTTATTTTTTCTTTCCATCCCCTGCCGCCTTTAAAACGTTGACGACGCTGCTGGCTCATGGGTCCCCGATGTCAGCCTCCCCGTACAAGAAACATATGATATCTTGATTATTTTGCAGACAATAAACAATGTATTGCGCTCTGAGCTATTTCAAACGGATAATTAAATCTTTATTTTTACATAAACAAACTTATATGTTGAATCTCCTTGTTTTTTGTCTTTGCGAAGCATAGGACTTTCCTGTTTTTTTAGAAAATTCGGAACTTTCCTGTTTTGGAGTGGGCTGAAATTGTACGAGTCAAAAGGCCAAGCAGGATAGTTCGAAGGCCCACATGTCCAGATGCAGCCCAATTGAAATCTTTCTTCTTGGATTTTTTTCACCCCCTGATTTCTGGCTACTTCATTTTTCTTTTGGTCCTGTGCCGCCTTGGAAATGTTGAGACCGCTGCTGCAAAATGGGACCCGCATGTCATCCTCTATGTACAATAAAATTTATTTTCTTGGATTATTTTTGGCTCCTGATATTTGGTCACTTGCCTTTTTCTTTCGATCCCGCAGCCTCTCAAACGGTGAGACCGCTGCTGCTAAATGGGACCCGCATGTCATCCTCTATGTACAATCAAGTTTCTTTTCTTGAATTATTTTGGCTCCTGATATTTGGGCACTTGCCTTTTTCTTTCGATCTCATGCCACGTTTGAAACGTTGAGGAACCTGCTGGCTCATGGGACCCGCATGTCATCCTCTATGTACTATAAAACTTTCTTTTCTTGAATTATTTTTGGCTCCTCATATTTGGTCACTTGCCTTTTTCTTTCGATCTCATGCCACGTTTGAAACGTTGAGGAACCTGCTAGCTCATGGGACCCATGTCATCCTCTATGTCCATCAACTTTATTTTCTTGGATTTTTTACCCCTAATTTCTGGCTACTTTCTTTTTCTTTTGATCTCAAGCCGCATTTGAAACGTTGGGACCGCTGCTGCAAAATGGGACCCGCATGTCATCCTCTATGTAAATAAAGTTTCTTTTCTTGGGTTATCTTTGGCTCCTGATATTTTGTCACTTGCCTTTTTTTCGATCTCATGCCGCCTTTGAAACTTTAAGTAAGCTGCTGGCTCATGGGTCCCGCATGTCATCCTCTACGAACAATAAAAGTTTCCTTTCTTGGAGTTATTTTTACCCCTAATTTCTGGCTACTTGCCTTTTTTTTATCTCCTGCCCCTTTGAAACGATGAGAACGCTGTTGGCAGGTTGGTCCCACATGTCATCCTCTATGAACAATAAAACTTTCCTTTGATGGATTTATTTTGAACCCCTAATTAATTTCTGGATATTTCCTTTTTTATTTTGATCCCCTGACGCCTTGGAATCGTTGAGGATGCTGCTGCCTCATGGTCCCGCATGTCATCCACTCGAACGATAAATGTTTATTTTTTTATTTTTTACCAACTGATTTTTGGTTTATTTTTTCTTTCGATCCTCTGCCATCTTTAAAACGTTGACGACGCTGCTGGCTCATGGGTCCCGATGTCAGCCTCCCGTACAAAAAAATGTGATATCTTGATTATTTTGCAGACAATAAACAGTGTATTTCGCTCTGAGCTATTGCAAACGGAAAAAAATCTTTATTTTTAAATAAACAAACTTATATGTTGAATCTCCTTGTTTTTTGTTTTTGCGAAGCATAGGACTTTCCTGTTTTGGAGTGGGCTGAAATCGTACGAGTCCAAAGGCGTCGCAGGATAGTTCGAAGGCCCACGCGATGCCCAATTGAAACCTTTCTTTTCTTGGATTTTTTGACCCCCTGATTTCTAGCTACTTCCTTTTTTTTGGTCCTGTGCCGCATTGGAAACGTTGAGAACTCTGCTGCTAAATGGGACCCGCATGTCATCCTCTATGTACAATAATTTCTTTTCTTGGATTATTTTTGGCTCCTAATATTTGTCACTTGCCTTTTTCTTTCCATCTTATGCCGACTTCGAAACACTGAGAACGCTGCAGCAAAATGGGACCCACATGTCATCCTCTATGTACAATAAAAATTACTTTTCTTGGATTATTATTTTTGGCTCCCGATATTTGGTCACTTGCCTTTTTCTTTCGATCTCATGCCACCTTTGAAACGTTGAGGAACCCTTGGCTCATGGGACCCGCATGTCATCCTCTATGTACTATAAAACTTTCTTTTCTTGTATTTTTTTCACCGATTTTCTTTTGATCCCCTGTTTGGAAACGTTGAGTAAGCTGCTGACTCATGGGACCCGCATGTCATCCTCTATGTACAATCAATTTCTTTTTTTGGAGTTTATTTTTGACCCCTAATTTCTGCCTACTTCCTTTTTCTTTTGGTCCTATGCCGCCTTGGCAAGGTCGAGACCGCTGCTGCATGGGACCCGCATGTCATCCTCTATGCACAATAAAAGTTTCTTTCGTGGATTATTTTTGGCTCCTGATATTTGTCACTTGCCTTTTCTTTCGATCTCATGCCAACTTTGAAACGTTGAGAACGCTGCTGCAAAATGGGACCCGCATGTCATCCTCTATGTACAATAAACGTTTTTCTTGGATTATTTTTGGGACCTGATATTTGTCACTTGCCTTTTCTTTCGGATCATGCCGCTTGAAACGTTGAGGAAGTCTTGCTCGGGGTCCCGCAAGTCATCCTCTATGTAGAATAAAAGTTTCCTTTCTTGGAATTATTTTTACCCCTGATTTCTGGCTACTTCCTTTTTCATTTGATCCCGTGCCGCCTTGGAAACATTGAGGCCGCTGCTGCAAAATGGGACCCGCATGTCATCCTCAATGTACAATAAAGTTTCTTTTCTTGGATTATTTTTGGCTCCTGATATTTGGTCACTTCCTTTTTATTTCGATCCCGTGCCCCTTGGAAACGTTAAGACCACTGCTGAAAAATGGGATCCGCATGTCATACTCTATGTACAATAAAGTTTCTTTTCTTGGATTATTTTTTGCTACTGATGTTTTGGCACTTGCATTTTTCTTTCGATCTCATGCCGCCTTTGAAACGTTGAGACCGCTGCTGCAAAATGGGACTCACATGTCATCCTCTATGTACAATAAAAGTTTCTTTTCTTGGATTATTTTTTGCTCCTGATATTTGGTCACTTTCCTTTTCTTTCGATCTCATGCCGCCTCTGAAACGTTGAGTAAGTAGCTGCCTCATGGGACCCGCATTTCATCCTCTATGTACAATAAAGTTTCTTTTCTTGGATTTTTTTACCCCTGATTTTTGGTCACTTGCCTTTTCTTTCGATCTCATGCCACCTTTGAAACGTTGAGGAACCTGCTGCTCATGGGACCCGCATGTCATCCTCTATGTACTATAAAACTTTCTTTTCTTGGATTTTTTGGCACCTCGTATTTGGTCACTTGCCTTTTTCTTTCGATCCCGTGCAGCCTCTCAAACGGTGATACCGCTGCTGCTAAATGGGACCCGCATGTCATCCTCTATGTACACTCAAGTTTCTTTTCTTGAATTATTTTTGGCTCCTGATATTTGATCACTTTAAAACAACTTGTACGTAGAATGTCCCTGTTTTTTTGTGGTGAATCATAGTATCCGTGTTGCATTAGAAAAGGGGCCGAAAGTGTTTGAGTTGCCCGTTTGTAGTTATTGGGCATTATAGTCCGAGTAAGTAGGCCCACATCAATTACCATGTAGACGGCAACCCAAAAGGGGAAATTTTGGCCCAAGCGGGGGAAGTTGTACTTTTTTTCTATTGGTAAGGTTAGCCTCACACACAAAAAATGTCTGGTTACATGGGGCAGTGCTGGAAGCCTGATCGTTACTGAAGGTTGCACATTTGCGCCTAATATGCTTGTCAGCAGGAGGTTTGCTATTTGTTGGAAAACTATGGAAGGGGAGTTTGTTGGTGCATGCATACGTTTGCGAGGAACCAAATGCAGCATTTTGACTTCACCAGACAACTGAACAGCATGTGTTCTTCACAATACAGCCAACACAAGCATTAACTAATGTAACTAGAGACATTGAGTACAGATTGAGCCTTCATGTTTAACATAACATTGTGTGTGGAGGAGCCACGCACATAGTATATAAGAGTACCATCATGTTGACCACAAATGCATCATCGAAGAGAGTGGTAAATATACTTATTGACCACCTCTCTACAAAAAAGTGGTAATTAGAACCGAACATGCACCACCTTATTTGAGCTGTGATCCATATTGTTCCTCCAGTGGTGCATGATTGCCTTTACACTTGATGACCTTCTCGCAGTTTTCGTGATCAAATACGAGCACCTTCAAGGATCTGGTGTCAATCCTCTTGAATACTGTGAAGTATCCTATCTTCAAGTCATGTGCTTTGACAAACGCTGACCAGCGTGCGTCCATAACAATCTTGCCATCTTCCTCCTTCAGGCCGACCTCCCAGATGCAATCGGTGGAGATCTTCAGCTTGATGGTCTCTGGCCACAAACCTTCAAACCAGGGCTTAAAAGCACTGGGGATGAGCCCATCCAGTAACTTGCAGAAGCTGCCAGGGCGGGTCTGCTCACTGGCGTTTGGTGGCCTGATCATCAGGGCAGCTCCCTTTTTTTCGAAGATGAGCTCTCTACAAGCTTGATCTTGTTGCCTGAACAATGCAACAACAAAAATGGACCCAAATGGTATACTTATGAAGCCCACAATCTGAACATTATGCCTCTGGATCTAGTTTGGCTATTTCGTAGGAACGGTATATCAGCTTCAACTCATAAAACTGGGAAAAAACTAAGCAACAGGAATAGAACTATAGATAGCATGGCATGGTGGATGCATAGCCCGTGTTTGCAAATAGTTTGTGGGTAGCCCACACTTGCAAGTTCATATCAACATATATTTTCCCCGGAAATTATTGTATTGCAATTTCGACGATTCGCACTTGATCATACTTTTCATCGGCTGCCCAGTTTGGCTGACCGGTTTGTTTATTCGCTAGTGTCCTCCTTCCTATTCCTAGACACCCAAGTCCATCATCATGGGCACTGACAAGGTGTAATATAAGATATATGCCACAAAAATAATACGTAGGATTGATAATGAAAATAAGTTTCCAATGGTCCGTGTCCAACAAGGGACGAGTAGTTTCTCTCCACTTCATCCTGACGTGTGTGGTGAGCAAGCCCTCCCATCAGTATCAGAGGAATTTAATTTGACAAGGGCTACAGGAAGACATCACCAAGAAAGGGTGATGCATGTCTCCTTCAACAAACACAGCAGTACATGTCTGAAGCAAGTACATGAACACAAGTACACCACCATAATAATACTACATGAACACAAGTGATGCCGTCGGTTGGGGAGGCCTAAATAAAACTTAAACTTAATCCTAATCTAATGGACGTCGGTTGGGGCGCGCGACGGGTCTGCCTCGTCCTCGTTCTTCGCCTATGCCGCCTACGTCCGTGCCCGCTTCTGGTCCCATGCTTCGCGATAGGGGCGGCCCCAGGGGTATTCTTGCGTATGCAGCTGAATACCCAAGATTTTGACAAAACCTTAGAATTTCCTCATAAATCAGGGAAAAATTTGGCAAATACATGAGGATTTTGGCAAAATGAATACACAGGTTGAAAATGAATACCCAGCACTTCATCACGGGCGCAGCCACTGTTCGCGCTCCAGGCGGTCGAGCATGGCGGACGCCGTCAAAAGACCTTGCCGGCGGCGCTGTCCCAGCGGTTCAGTCCTTAGCCGAGAAATCTCCTTCCGGAAGAAGAGTATCGCTTGCTGGCGGGCGAACGCCTCATAATGGCGATGAGCCCTGACCTCGCAGAACTTCCGTTGGGAAGCCTCCAAGATCCGGAGGTCGTGCTCGCTGTACTCCTCCTTCAACCGTGGGTCCTCGTCGTTATCGGAGCTGTACTCCGCGTCGGACTGCGGCTCCGGCTCCGGCTCCGGCTCCGGCTCCGGCTGCGATGGTGGTGGAGGCTGCGCGCGGACTTTGAGGCCAAGCCTACAGAACCTCGTTTTCCGATGGCGCGGCATTTTTGAGGTGGAGAGGAGAGAATGGAGCGTAAGCGGTGGTGGAAATGAGAGGATAGCACCGCGGGGCTGGACGGCGTAGTAGGTACTTTATGCTGGTGGTAGGCAACTACCCTCATTTACGGCGGCGTAGGCGACTGGACGCCGCGTGTCCGGCCGCTGCCCTCGTGGCCGCCTAGGTTTAGGCGCGGGAGACCATTAAACGCCGGGGACTACCAACCTTCCCGCGTCGCCTTTGATGCGAACAGTCGCGTCCTCCCGCTGACAAGGCGGCCCCACACGCGAAAACCGTCGTGCCGCGAGGCGCCGACGCGCCCGATTCGCGCCCTTCGCCGGTGTGAGCCCAAAAAATGCAACTACTACTACTGTACTAGCGTATAGGGTGAGCAGGCCCTCCCATCAGTATCAGAGGAATTTGACAAGGGCTACAGGACGACTAGTTACATCACCAAAAAAGGTGATGCATGTCTCCTTCACATGGTCTTCTTATGTCATATAGTAAGGCACTAGCAATGATCGGCGCGGCGTGTCTAACTAATATACTCCCTCTATCTCAGAGCTTAAGGCGTAAAAATAAATTCGATTTTTGATCAAAGCATAAGGCGTAGGGTGAACTCTATCCTATTTCTACCGAAGATGCCCCTCTCAGCCGTTTCTCGTTTGCTAAAAACAGGGAGACGATTGACCCAGCTATGGCATGCACACGGTATTCACGCTGAATTAACTGCTCCTCCAGTCAATCTCCTCTAAAACCGGTGCCTCATTGGTTGTATACGGTGCATGCATGAGATGGTAGTTAACGAGGAGTCTGATGCGGCTACTTTAGGGAAGAGAGAGAAATACGGAGTAAAAGGAGTGAGTTATTAGAGATTTATGAGGGGCAAGTATGGAAGCTAATTTGCACGCCAACCCTACTTAATCCTAGCGCCAATTTATTTACACCTTAAGCTGTGAGATGGAGTAAATGTTTAGCAGTTGTAAATATTTATGGGCTTTTCATCAGCAATGATGATGGCACAACATGAAGTGAAGTTTAGCAGTTGTAGCATGATTTTTTTTTGAATAAATGATGCTCAAACTCACCGATTCTCAAACTGCCCTTACAACGTTAAGGGAGCTGATATTAGGCACATACCCACTTTCCCTAAGCCCTGAGACAACGCAATCAAACATCATGCTATCCGGAAGTCTGAAACAATCTCAACTGTGAAGAGATCAACATTTAATTTAACAAAACTGTCTAATCCTGATGTGTAGAGAACGAATCCGTTGCACATATTGCTGCAACTCATAAATAGATCACAACACAACTTCAGGATTATTTTTTACAGAACACAATTTTGTGATGCCATTTGTTATCACTCCTTGGTGTGTATCTTGTGCAGTATCGGTTAAATTGCTAGGCCATCTACTAATACTGATGGTTCATGTCTCCAGTTGTGAAAGTAAGAGTTCATATACTTAGCCAAATGCTCAGCTAGCTACCCCATGTAGGAAACTGACCGTGGGAAGGTAATTGCATCCTTCTCAGAATTTGATCTATTAAAAGACATCTGAAAACAAAAGACGGCTACCCTGAAGTAATTGAGTGTAAGATGAAATACTAAAATTGCTACACCAGCAAAAGTGGACAATTGCCTCATCTAAGCTGGTCTAGTGTACATCCATGTTTAACATGTGAAGATGTGAGCGTATGAATTAGTAGCCAAAAACAACAGACTATTTTCAGGGAAAGCACGGCAAAGTAAATGCAGATAATTCTACTTTAGCAATCGTCTCACCTTGACACATGTAATATGAACTATAGTTTCATGAACAGTAATTAGTAAGAACAGAGAAAAGTAACAGCTGCCTTAGTTGATATAATCTAAAAATAGTAGCTGCCCATTTCAGCTAATGATTTGTCCAGATGAAAAGCCCAACAGGAAACTAAGCATCAGAAACGTCTCAATAATATATAGAAAATAACTCTACATCAGGATAAGAATGAATTCAGTAGCTAACTCTATTTGAGTCTTTCTGTTACTTCGACTGATGTTTACATACTAAAGTGGTACTGCAATAATGTTTCTGTGACTGACATCGAGCATTCTTGCAGTTTTAGCATTTGTGTCATCTAGGTTATTATTGATGCCAAAACTAGACACTAGTTAGTGTATACACAGTTATATACTACCTCTGTCCCACCGAAAGTGTCTGAGATTTGTCCAAATTCAGATGTATCTAGACAGTGAAAGCATATAGATAGATTCAAATTTTGACAAATATATATCATCTTAAGTTTAAGTCCTGTGCTGTAGTTAATTCCCTTTGTCTTAAGTGATCTATTAGAGAGCTTCCCTGTGACCACCCGAAGGGTAAGAAATGTTTAACTGTATAAGTGGATTGCCTAGACCTTTCCATCAGTTCGGACTTTTGGTTGCGTTGGCTAGTCGATGAAGCTTGACATGGTGTCAGAGCCAGGGTCTCGAGTTCGAGTCCTGGCTTTCGCAATTTATCCTAAAATTGCCGCCCTTGCGATCAGTTCGGACTTTTGGTTGTGTTGGTAGTGCATTAAGCTTGACAAGAAAGAAATGCCTTTTTATAGCTAACCCCAAGTCTGGTAACATTTGCAAAATAGGTATCAGATGCAGCTATCCATTCAGTAGAAGAATTTGCATTTTAGAGTTGAAGGTTCATAATCTCTTCTCTACTATTGATAGTTAAGGGTACACAGGGTATTTGTTTACCTCATTTTCGCGTTCTAAAAAAGGTACGCCATATGGTTGTGCTAAGTTAAACTGATTTAAGTCTGTTCAAGTTTATCGAAAGTTATACTACCAACATCTAAAACATCAATATAGGCTCATATATTACAAAAGATATTTAGATTTTCTTTTCTCGAACACATGCCTAGTCGTGCATCATTATATATTAGAGCATAC
Organism: Lolium multiflorum; assembly: GCA_030979885.1. Classification (NCBI taxonomy): domain Eukaryota; kingdom Viridiplantae; phylum Streptophyta; class Magnoliopsida; order Poales; family Poaceae; genus Lolium; species Lolium multiflorum. The sequence continues at coordinate 68,310,132 of CM061750.1, forward strand.
AGGGTTGTAGCAAGGCTACGAAAAACTGAGAAAGCAAAAAGAAAGAACTATACAGGGGACTACAGGCAGCTAACTTTGCTAGGCCTGCAGGTGCTAAATCTTATATATATATATGAGGTTGTAGATATTAGTCGTAAACTTACTCAAACTTAAATAACACTTGATTAGGAAAAAGATAACCTGAGTTATTTTGAATGAGGGGACGTCACAATCACTAATCAAAGATAATTGTGGGAAACTGAAATCTATTCAAGAAAATGGGAGAAATAATGTATCAAACACAAAATTAATTATACCATTTTGCAGATTGTTCACCGATATAAACAAAGAACTGTTTGATCTGCATGTAGGTACATCCAATCAACGCTTTTTCCCCGATCTCTAGAAAATATAAGCTACGCATGTAATTACAAACGATTTTCTTCTATTTTTCTGTTTCTATGTTAACATTTGAGATACTTGTTAATTACATCCATATTCTGCAGTTGCATAGAGTTACTAATTCAGGAATGCATTCACATACGGAGTATACTATGTTTGCTGATGACTGACTAGTACTAATTCATTGCAAGCAACGGTTCATTCATATTCAGATAAAGGATGTGATCGTTAAGTCATATACTTATGAAAGTCCTTATGCATCTCTCTGATGCAGATGGCGGGGGTCTCTCGTCCTCCTTTTGGAGGCAAAATCAATTAGTTATATATGAAACAATGGGTGTAAAAGGTTATCAAAAAGGGTGCCTTCATAGTGCTACGTTATCTTTTGAGATACTGGTTAATTACATCCATATTCTGCATTGGCGTAGAGTTACTAATTCAGGAATGCAATCACATACTGAGCATACTATGTTTGTTGGTGGCTAATTAGTACTACTAATTCATTGCAAGCAACGGTTCATTCATATTCAGCAAAAGGGGGTGTGATCATTAAGTCATTTAAGAAAGGTAAAATATAAACAAGGTAGTTCATTAATAACTTCATTGGTTAAGGCAGTGTATCATGCAATGCAAAAGGACTGAAAAAATACCATTTGCGGTGTCCCAGAAGTACGTGGAGCCGTCAGTTTCGTCCACCGCAAAAACGTGGCCACCGAGTTCAATGGCATCACAGTAATTTGGATAATCAGGTGCAGGTGTAAGGGCCTCCAGCATGGGCATTCTCCAGTCGCCACCCCCTTCAAGGTAGAAAATCGTTTTGTCGAACAAGGCGATGAGCTTGTAATCTGCGTACCTCCCACCTTTTGTGGGCACTTGGCAGATTACAATCTTCAACAAATCAATTGCTGGACCCCAGTTAAAAGAGTATGCAGGTTGATATGAAAAACTACTATGATCGATCTTCGAAGCAGGTAGGGATGGAAGGGGGATATGTCGCTCGGTGTAGACGTTCACGAGGCACCACTGGTACCCATGATGATCGGCGGCGGCGATCCAGTCGCCGTTCGCGCCAAGCCATTTTCTGTCGTGCATGAACGGCAGGGCGACAGAACGGCGAGGATGGTCGAGGGGCACCAGGTCGTACACGGTATCATGCAGACGAGATGCTGTCGCCCAATCCCAGTGTTCATCGAACCAATAAGCAGGCGGAGGCATCAGCAGGCAGGGTTCACCCCAATGGTGCATCTTACCTTCATCCTTGCTGATCCGGTCGTAGAGCTCCCTGGAACATGCGGCAAGTCGGACGGTGTAGGTAACGTCCAGATGCGCAGCGATGAGGTCGGTGTTGTCGCCGGTGAGAGCCTCCCAGTGGCCTTCCCCGCCGCCCCGGCAAAGCCTAGAATAATTCATCACGTGAAGATGGATTTAGGTGGATGGCGGATGCAACCGCGCTTGGGGATTTCGGAGGAGAGGGCGAGCGGAACGATGCGGCGTGGTGGGGATCGAGATACTGCGCGTGCGCGTGATTCTGGGAGGGTGAAGAAGAATACGATAGACATGCAAGGGGCAAAAACTAGGTAGTACTCTAGGCTGCTGCTGCGACTGGGCGCCGATTTGACTGTTGGTATACTAGCACGCCACCCATCTATAAATTTGCGACGACGTTTGGTGCAGTGATGTCTCGTCACATCAGGTTGACCAGAGAGGTTTTTTTTTACAGTTTCCATTTCGATATATTTTTCGCCAATAATCGTAGTTCTCTACATGCCAGAGACACGTACCTTAACACGTGGGCAGCATGCAACCGCGCGAGCACCAAAATGGAATGAGAGATGTTTTAGAGCAGAACTTCATTTTCAATGCCTTTCTTAGCTTGGTTTGGAAACCGGACAGAGCTTCAGTGACTTGATGCTTCCAAGATACATTGTGACTATGTGCCACCATCTACCATCCATTTGAGATCCAACGTTCCAAACTATTTCTTATTTCGAAGCTAAAAAAACTATTCTGAAAATTTTGAAAAAATCCAGTAATATGTAGATGCCTTGTTTTAAAATCTATGAAGCTTGTGATTAAATAGCTTCTTACGTACTCGAGCACTAGTTCAAACTAAATATATATTTGCTCACAAACCTATAATTCAAATCGAATGAAACTATGTGTGTATATATATAGTAATAATATTAACTTTCGCCATAACTTGGGTCCCATTTATCTTGTGAAGTTTCCCACTATGTATGATGAACTGAACCTTAGCATTAAGATGGGACCAACATGTATATGCTATTGGTGTACCCACATGCACGACAGAGGAATGAGAGATAAATTATTTTTGATTGCTAGTTGTTTGATTCTACGGGATTTTTTCCTACACCAGCTAGTTGTTTGATTGAACATATCCTATAGGAAATAATCCTATAGAAAATAAACATGAGGTCATATCTCATTGATTCATTTATTTTTTATTTTATGCTCATTTGAATATTGGTCAAATCCTAGGTTTGACCAAGATTTAAACAAGATTAAAACATCAAAATGAAAGGGTAAGCCTGGATCCTTCTTATGCACTCTAAAATGAAGCTTTTGGGTTTTTTAAAATGATCCTTCTTAGTCCATGTTTGAAACCCGAAACCACTTCTCTTCATGCTTGACTTCATAAGACAGAGTTTAATTAGGGTTAGGGGTATAGATACATGATTTGTCTGGTTTGAATATGTCTAGACCTTGTTTAACAACTTGAATGCTTACTATATGACATAAGAATACTATGAACTTTGGTTTTTCATTTTTTGATTTTTTGTAATTTTTGCCCATTTGAATCTTGGTCAAATCCTAGGTTTGAACAAGATTTAAACAAGTTTAAAACATGAAAATAAAATGGTAAGCATGGATCCTTCTTATTCTCCCTAAAATGAAGCTTTTGGGGTTTTTTGAAATTTCCATGTTTCAAACCCAAAACCACCACTTCTCTTTCATGCTTGACTTCATAAAGATAGAGTTTAGGGTTAGGGGTAGATATATACATGATTTTTCTGGTTTGAATATGTCTAGACCTTGTTTATCATCTTGAATGCTTACTATATGACATAAGAATGCTATGTGCTTTAGTTTTTCATTATTTTGATTTTTTCTGAAGAATCTTGGTCAAATCCTAGGTTTGACCAAGATTTAAACAAGTTTAAAACATGAAAATGGGAAGAGAAGCCTGTATCATCCTTCTTAGTCACTCTAAAATGAAGCTTTTGGGAGGTTTTTGAAATTTCCATGTTTGAAACCCAAAACCACCTCTCTTCATGCTTGACTACATAAGACAAAGTTTAGGGGTTACGGGGTAGATACATGATTTGCATAGTTTGAATATGTCTAGACCTTGTTTCTCAACTTTAATGCTTACTATATGACATAAGAAACTTTTGGGATGTTCTTGAAATTTCCATGTTTGAAACCCAAAACGACTTCTCTTCATGCTAGACTTCATAAGATCGACCGAGTTTAGGGTTAGGGGTAGATACATTATTTGTCTGGTTTGAATATGTCCAAACGGGAGTGGTGTTTTGGAACATGGGAGCATATGCTCCTATATTTTAAAATGCATCTTACACATATTTTAAATTTCAAAAAAATTGAAACAAAAAATTCGCACGTACATCTTCATGTGCTACGCGCTCACAAAGTCGTTTCATAAAAAATGGACTTATCATGTGGCGTGTGTAAAAAAGAAAAATTCAGTGCTTAAAACAATGCTTTTCACAGGATAAGTTTTCTCTTTTTTACATAGGTCACACAAAATATTATTTTTTCGTGAAACTTGACGCACACACATATATTATGGAGATGTACATGTAGAATTTTTTGTCAAATTTTTTCACACTTTGAAATATGTTTTGTTGGTAGAGGGAGCATACGCACCCGGGAGAATTTCCGTTCAAACCTTGTTTATCAACATTTGAATGCTTACTATATGACATAAGAAGATTATGTGCTTTTTTTTTATTTTTTATTTTATGCTCATTTGAATATTGGTCAAATCCTAGGTTTGACCAAGATTTAAACAAGATTAAAACATGAAAATGAAAGGGTAAGCCTGGATCCTTCTTATGCACTCTAAAATGAAGCTTTTGGGGTTTTTTAAAATGATCCTTCTTAGTCCATGTTTGAAACCCGAAACCACTTCTCTTCATGCTTGACTTCATAAGACAGAGTTTAGGGGTTAGGGGTATAGATACATGATTTGTCTGGTTTGAATATGTCTAGATCGACCTTGTTTAACAACTTGAATGCTTATTATATGACATAATAAGACTATGTACTTTGGTGTCATTTTTTTCATTTTTTTAATTTTTTGCCCATTTGAATCTTGGTCAAATCCTAGGTTTGAACAAGATTTAAACAAGTTTAAAACATGAAAATAAAATGGTAAGCATGGATCCTTCTTATTCTCCCTAAAATGAAGCTTTTGGGGTTTTTTGAAATTTCCATGTTTCAAACCCAAAACCGCCACTTCTCTTTCATGCTTGACTTCATAAGACAGAGTTTAGGGTTAGGGGTAGATATATACATGATTTTTCTGGTTTGAATATGTCTAGACCTTGTTTATCATCTTGAATGCTAGCTTACTATATGGCATAAGAATGCTATGTGCTTTGGTTTTTCATTCTTTTGATTTTTTCTGAAGAATCTTGGTCAAATCCTAGGTTTCACCAAGATTTAAACAAGTTTAAAACATGAAAATGAGAAGGGAAGCCTGTATCATCCTTCTTATTAATTAGTCACTCTAAAATGAAGCTTTTGGGAGGTTTTTGAAACTTCCATGTTTGAAACCCAAAACCACCTCTCTTCATGCTTGACTACATAAGACAAAGTTTAGGGGTTAATTAGGGGGTAGATACATGATTTGCATAGGTTGAATATGTCTAGACCTTGTTTCTCAACTTTAATGCTTAGTACTATATGACATAAGAAGCTTTTGAGATGTTCTTGAAATTTCCATGTTTGAAACCCAAAACGACTTCTCTTCATGCTAGACTTCATAAGATCGACCAAGTTTAGGGGGGTAGAGATACATTATTTGTCTGGTTTGAATATGTCCAAACCTTGTGTTTATCAACTTGAATGCTTACTATATGACATAAGAAGACTATATGCTTTTGTTTTTCCTTTTTCTGAGTTTTTTTTGAATTTAATGCCGATTTGAATCTCTTTAATTGTCAGATCCTAGGTTTGACAAATTAAGATTTAAACAAGTTTAAAATATGAAAATGAAAAGGTAAGCATGGATCCTTCTTAGTCACTCTAAAATGAAGCTTTTGGGAGGTTTTTGAAATTTCCATGTTTGAAACCCAAAACCACTTATCTTCATGCTTGACTTCATAAGACATAGTTTAGGGGTTAGGGGGTATAGATACATGATTTGTCTGGTTTGAATATGTCTAGACCTTGTTTATCAACTTTAATGCTTACTATATGACATAAGAAGACTATGTGCTTTGGTTTTTCATTTTTCTGTTTTTTTGAATTTTCCGCCCATTTGAATCTCTGTCAAATCCTAGGTTTGACCAAGATTTAGACAAGTTTAACACGTGAAAACGAATAAGTAAGCCTGGATCCTTCTTAGTCACTCCAAAATGTACCAATTGATAGATGTGTTAACTTTGCTTAATGGAAAAAATAATGTCATGTAAATGAGTTAACTTGGATTTCCTACCCTTGAATCCATAGGAAACTTTGCTCTAATGCACTATACTAATCAACCGAGTTTTTACACCAATAGGTCTGTCACTTACGTGTGGTGCCCATGCGTGGGGTCCCACACTTCAGTGAGCACAAGTCAAAGGTACGCAAACTCCCAGCCATTTTCTTTGTCAAGAGAAGACGCATCAGGATGCGTATTGGAAGTCTGTGGGTCCTTCTGGATCCTTCGGTTGTCCCTCCCACAAAAAAACAAATCTCTCTCATTCTCGGCCTCGCTCGCTGCCGCTCGCTCGCACCTCCTGCTCACTGACAAACCCTGCACAAAAGTCAACATCATCACCCGAAAAAGGGGAGACACCATAATGCTCTCCCTTCTTCTCTCCTTCCGAGTGATCCCTCTTCTCTTTCACTCGAGGGAAACACACATGTGCTGCATAGTAATAATAAAAATGTAGAAAAATCAACCTACGAATCTATAATTAAATAGGTTAAACTAGGGTTTTGCCCAGTACTACAGATCAAGTTCAAAAAAATCTACGGGGTTCGAACAACCCCATTTCTAATCCAAGAATTTTTTCGACCTCATCCAAATGGCCTCAAACTATAGGGTTAATTAGCATCTAGTGCAATATGTGTGAACATGTATGCACTATGTGTGCTATAACTTGTATGTCTTTCAAATTTGAACCAAATTTGAATAAGTTTGAAATATTTGAAATGGGGCTTTTGGCTTAAACGTTTGAAACCCAAAACGACTTCTCTTCATGCTAGACTTCATAAGACCGAGTTTAGGGTTAGGGGTAGATATATGATTTGTCTGGTTTGAATATGTCTAAACCTTGTTTATCAACTTGAATGCTTACTATATGACATAAGAAGACTATGTGCTTTTGTTTTTCATTTTTCTAATTTTTTTGAATTTTATGCCCATTTGAATCTTGGTCAAATCCTAGGTTTGACCAAGATTTAAACAAGTTTCAAACATGAAAATGAAAACGTAAGCCTGGATCCTTCTTAGTCACTCTAAAATGAAGCTTCTGGGAGGTTTTTGAAATTTCCATGTTTGAAACCCAAAATCACTTCTCTTCATGCTTGACTTCATAAGACATAGTTTAGGGGTTAGGGGTAGATACATGATTTTCCTGGTTTGAATATGTCTAGACCTTGTTTATCAACTTAATTGAATGCTTACTATATGACATAAGAAGACATTGGTTTTTCAATTTTTTTTGATTTTTTTGAATTTTTATGCCCATTTGAATCTTGGTCAAATCCTAGGGTTGACCAAGATTTGAACAAGTTTAAATCATGAATATGAAAAATTAAGCATCTATCCTTCTTAGTCACTCCAAAATGTAGCACTTGGGAGGGTTTTTGAAATTTCCATGTTTGAAACCCAAAACCACTTCTCTTCATGATTGACTTCATAAGACATAGTTTAGGGTTAGGGGTAGATACATGATTTGTATGGTTTGAATATGTCTAGACCTTGTTTATCAACTTGAATATGCTTACTATATGACGTACATAAGAAGACTATGTACTTTGGTTTTTCAGTTTTCTATTTTTTAAATTTTCTGCCCACTTGAATCTTGGTCAAATTAATCCTAGGGTTGACCATGATTTAAACAAGTCTATAACATGAAATGAAAAGGTAAGCATGGATCCTTCTTACTCACTCTAAAATGAAGCTTTTGGGATGTGTTCTTGAAATTTCCATGTTTGAAACCCAAAACGACACTTCTTTTCATGCTTTGGTTTTTCATTCTTTTGATTTTTTCTGAATTTTTATGCCCATTTGAATCTTGGTCAAATATATCCTAGGTTTGACCAAGATTTAAAAAAGTTTAAAACATGACAATGAAAAGGTAATTAATCATGGATCCTTCTTAATTAACCAGTCAGTCTAATTAAAATGAAGCTTTTGGGAGGTTTTTCAAATTTCCATGTTTGAAACCCAAAACCACACTTCTTTTCATGCTTGACTTCATTTATAAGACACAGTGTAGGGTTAGGGGTAGATGACTTGTTTGATTTGAATGTGTCTAGACCTTCTTCATGAACTTTTGAATGCTTACTATATGACATAAGAAGATTATGTGCTTTCTTTTTTTATTTTTTTATTTCTTATTTTATGCTCATTTGAATATTGGTCAAATCCTAGGTTTGACCAAGATTTAAACAAGATTAAAACATCAAAATGAAAGGGTAAGCCTGGATCCTTCTTATGCACTCTAAAATGAAGCTTTTGGGGTTTTTAAAAATGATCCTTCTTAATTAGTCCATGTTTGAAACCCGAAACCACTTCTCTTCATGCTTGACTTCATAAGACAGAGTTTAATTAGGGGTTAGGGGTATAGATACATGATTTGTCTGGTTTGAATATGTCTAGATCGACCTTGTTTAACAACTTGAATGCTTACTATATGACATAAGAAGACTATGTACTTTGGTTTTTCATTTTTTCACTTTTTTAATTTTCTACCCATTTGAATCTTGGTCAAATCTTAGGTTTTAACAAGATTTAAACAAGTTTAAAACATGAAAATAAAATGGTAAGCATGGATCCTTCTTAGTCTCCCTAAAATGAATTTCCATGTTTCAAACCCAAAACCACCACTTCTCTTTCATGCTTGACTTCATAAGACAGAGTTTAGGGTTAGGGGTAGATATATACATGATTTTTCTGGTTTGAATATGTCTAGACCTTGTTTATCATCTTGAATGCTAGCTTACTATATGGCATAAGAATGCTATGTGCTTTGGTTTTTCATTCTTTTGATTTTTTCTGAAGAATCTTGGTCAAATCCTAGGTTTGAACAAGATTTAAACAAGTTTAAAACATGAAAATGAGAAGGGAAGCCTGTATCATCCTTCTTATTAATTAGTCACTCTAAAATGAAGCTTTTGGGAGGTTTTTGAAATTTCCATGTTTGAAACCCAAAACCACCTCTCTTCATGCTTGACTACATAAGACAAAGTTTAGGGGTTAATTAGGGGGTAGATACATGATTTGCATAGGTTGAATATGTCTAGACCTTGTTTCTCAACTTTAATGCTTAGTACTATATGACATAAGAAGCTTTTGAGATGTTCTTGAAATTTCCATGTTTGAAACCCAAAACGACTTCTCTTCATGCTAGACTTCATAAGATCGACCAAGTTTAGGGTTAGGGGGTAGAGATACATTATTTGTCTGGTTTGAATATGTCCAAACCTTGTGTTTATCAACTTGAATGCTTACTATATGACATAAGAAGACTATATGCTTTTGTTTTTCCTTTTTCTGAGTTTTTTTTTTGAATTTAATGCCGATTTGAATCTCTTTAATTGTCAGATCCTAGGTTTGACAAATTAAGATTTAAACAAGTTTAAAATATGAAAATGAAAAGGTAAGCATGGATCCTTCTTAGTCACTCTAAAATGAAGCTTTTGGGAGGTTTTTGAAATTTCCATGTTTCAAACCGAAACCACTTCTCTTCATGCTTGACTTCATAAGACAAAGTTTAGGGTTAGGGGGTAGATACATGATTTGTCTGGTTTGGATATATCTAGACCTTGTTTATCAACTTGAATGCTTACGATATGACATAAGAAGACTATGTGATTTGGTTTTTCATTTTTTCTGATTTTTTTGAATTTTGTGCCCACCCATTTGTATCTTGGTCAAATCCTAGGTTTGACCAAGATTTAAACAAGTTTAAATCATGAAAATGAAAAGGGAAGCATGTATCCTTCTTAGTCACTCTAAAATGAAGTTTTTGGGAGGTTTTTGAAATTTCCATGTTTGAATCTTTTGGTCAAATCCTAGGTTTGACCAAGATTTAAACAAGTTTAAAACATGAAAATGAAAAGCGAAGCGTGTATCCTTCTTAGTCACTCTAAAATGAAGCTTTGGGAGGTTTTTGAAATTTCCATGTTTGAAACCCAAAACCACTTATCTTCATGCTTGACTTCATAAGACATAGTTTAGGGGTTAGGGGGTATAGATACATGATTTGTCTGGTTTGAATATGTCTAGACCTTGTTTATCAACTTTAATGCTTACTATATGACATAAGAAGACTATGTGCTTTGGTTTTTCATTTTTCTGTTTTTTTTAAATTTTCCGCCCATTTGAATCTTGTCAAATCCTAGGTTTGACCAAGATTTATACAAGTTTAACACGTGAAAACGAATAAGTAAGCCTGGATCCTTCTTAGTCACTCCAAAATGTACCAATTGATAGATGTGTTAACTTTGCTTAATGGAAAAAATAATGTCATGTAAATGAGTTAACTTGGATTTCCTACCCTTGAATCCATAGGAAACTTTGCTCTAATGCACTATACTAATCAACCGAGTTTTTACACCAACAGGTCTGTCACTTACGTGTGGTGCCCATGCGTGGGGTCCCACACTTCAGTGAGCACAAGTCACGTGCAATAGGTACGCAAACTCCCACCATTTTCTTTGTCAAGAGAAGACGCATCAGGATGCGTATTGGAAGTCTCTGGGTCCTTCAGATCCTTCGGTTGTCCCTCTCACAAAAAAACAAATCTCTCTCATTCTCGGCCGCTCGACTCGCTCGCTCGCTCGCACCTCCTGCTCACTGACAAACCCTGCACAAAAGTCAACATCATCACCCGAAAAAGGGGAGACACCATAATGCTCTCCCTTCTTCTCCCCTTCCGAGTGATCCCTCTTCTCCGAGTTTCACTCGACGGGCAAACACACATGTGCTGCATAGTAATAATAAAAATGTAGAAAAATCAACCTACGAATCTATAATTAAATAGGTTAAACTAGGGTTTTGCCCAGTACTACAGATCAAGTTCAAAAAATCCAACTACGGGGTTCGAACAACCCCATTTCTAATCCAAGAATTTTTTCGACCTCATCCAAATGGCCTCAAACTATAGGGTTAATTAGCATCTAGTGCAATATGTGTGAACATGTATGCACTATGTGTGCTATAACTTGTATGTCTTTCAAATTTGAACCAAATTTGAATAAGTTTGAAATATTTGAAATGGGGCTTTTGGCTTAAACGTTTGAAACCCAAAACGACTTCTCTTCATGCTAGACTTCATAAGACCGAGTTTAGGGTTAGGGGGTAGATATATGATTTGTCTGGTTTGAATATGTCTAAACCTTGTTTATCAACTTGAATGCTTACTATATGACATAAGAAGACTATGTGCTTTTGTTTTTCATTTTTCTAATTTTTTTGAATTTTATGCCCATTTGAATCTTGGTCAAATCCTAGGTTTGACCAAGATTTAAACAAGTTTCAAACATGAAAATGAAAACGTAAGCCTGGATCCTTCTTAGTCACTCTAAAATGAAGCTTCTGGGAGGTTTTTGAAATTTCCATGTTTGAAACCCAAAACCACTTCTCTTCATGCTTGACTTCATAAGACATAGTTTAGGGGTTAGGGGTAGATACATGATTTTCCTGGTTTGAATATGTCTAGACCTTGTTTATCAACTTAATTGAATGCTTACTATATGACATAAGAAGACATTGGTTTTTCAATTTTTTTTTATTTTTTGAATTTTTATGCCCATTTGAATCTTGGTCAAATCCTAGGGTTGACCAAGATTTGAACAAGTTTAAATCATGAATATGAAAAATTAAGCATCTATCCTTCTTAGTCACTCCAAAATGTAGCACTTGGGAGGGTTTTTGAAATTTCCATGTTTGAAACCCAAAACCACTTCTCTTCATGATTGACTTCATAAGACATAGTTTAGGGTTAGGGGTAGATACATGATTTGTATGGTTTGAATATGTCTAGACCTTGTTTATCAACTTGAATATGCTTACTATATGACGTACATAAGAAGACTATGTACTTTGGTTTTTCAGTTTTCTATTTTTTAAATTTTCTGCCCACTTGAATCTTGGTCAAATTAATCCTAGGGTTGACCATGATTTAAACAAGTCTATAACATGAAATGAAAAGGTAAGCATGGATCCTTCTTACTCACTCTAAAATGAAGCTTTTGGGATGTGTTCTTGAAATTTCCATGTTTGAAACCCAAAACGACACTTCTTTTCATGCTTTGGTTTTTCATTCTTTTGATTTTTTCTGAATTTTTATGCCCATTTGAATCTTGGTCAAATATATCCTAGGTTTGACCAAGATTTAAACAAGTTTAAAACATGACAATGAAAAGGTAATTAATCATGGATCCTTCTTAATTAACCAGTCAGTCTAATTAAAATGAAGCTTTTGGGAGGTTTTTCAAATTTCCATGTTTGAAACCCAAAACCACACTTCTTTTCATGCTTGACTTCATTTATAAGACACAGTGTAGGGTTAGGGGTAGATGACTTGTTTGATTTGAATGTGTCTAGACCTTCTTCATGAACTTTTGAATGCTTACTATATGACATAAGAAGATTATGTGCTTTCTTTTTTTATTTTTTTATTTCTTATTTTATGCTCATTTGAATATTGGTCAAATCCTAGGTTTGACCAAGATTTAAACAAGATTAAAACATCAAAATGAAAGGGTAAGCCTGGATCCTTCTTATGCACTCTAAAATGAAGCTTTTGGGGTTTTTAAAAATGATCCTTCTTAATTAGTCCATGTTTGAAACCCGAAACCACTTCTCTTCATGCTTGACTTCATAAGACAGAGTTTAATTAGGGGTTAGGGGTATAGATACATGATTTGTCTGGTTTGAATATGTCTAGATCGACCTTGTTTAACAACTTGAATGCTTACTATATGACATAAGAAGACTATGTACTTTGGTTTTTCATTTTTTTCACTTTTTTAATTTTCTACCCATTTGAATCTTGGTCAAATCTTAGGTTTGAACAAGATTTAAACAAGTTTAAAACATGAAAATAAAATGGTAAGCATGGATCCTTCTTAGTCTCCCTAAAATGAAGCTTTTTTTTTGAAATTTCCATGTTTCAAACCCAAAACCGCCACTTCTCTTTCATGCTTGACTTCATAAGACAGAGTTTAGGGTTAGGGGTAGATATATACATGATTTTTCTGGTTTGAATATGTCTAGACCTTGTTTATCATCTTGAATGCTAGCTTACTATATGGCATAAGAATGCTATGTGCTTTGGTTTTTCATTCTTTTGATTTTTTCTGAAGAATCTTGGTCAAATCCTAGGTTTGAACAAGATTTAAACAAGTTTAAAACATGAAAATGAGAAGGGAAGCCTGTATCATCCTTCTTATTAATTAGTCACTCTAAAATGAAGCTTTTGGGAGGTTTTTGAAATTTCCATGTTTGAAACCCAAAACCACCTCTCTTCATGCTTGACTACATAAGACAAAGTTTAGGGGTTAATTAGGGGGTAGATACATGATTTGCATAGGTTGAATATGTCTAGACCTTGTTTCTCAACTTTAATGCTTAGTACTATATGACATAAGAAGCTTTTGAGATGTTCTTGAAATTTCCATGTTTGAAACCCAAAACGACTTCTCTTCATGCTAGACTTCATAAGATCGACCAAGTTTAGGGTTAGGGGGTAGAGATACATTATTTGTCTGGTTTGAATATGTCCAAACCTTGTGTTTATCAACTTGAATGCTTACTATATGACATAAGAAGACTATATGCTTTTGTTTTTCCTTTTTCTGAGTTTTTTTTGAATTTAATGCCGATTTGAATCTCTTTAATTGTCAAATCCTAGGTTTGACAAATTAAGATTTAAACAAGTTTAAAATATGAAAATGAAAAGGTAAGCATGGATCCTTCTTAGTCACTCTAAAATGAAGCTTTTGGGAGGTTTTTGAAATTTCCATGTTTCAAACCGAAAACCACTTCTCTTCATGCTTGACTTCATAAGACAAAGTTTAGGGTTAGGGGTAGATACATGATTTGTCTGGTTTGGATATATCTAGACCTTGTTTATCAACTTGAATGCTTACGATATGACATAAGAAGACTATGTGATTTGGTTTTCCATTTTTCTGATTTTTTTGAATTTTGTGCCCACCCATTTGTATCTTGGTCAAATCCTAGGTTTGACCAAGATTTAAACAAGTTTAAATCATGAAAATGAAAAGGGAAGCATGAATCCTTCTTAGTCACTCTAAAATGAAGTTTTTGGGAGGTTTTTGAAATTTCCATGTTTGAATCTTTTGGTCAAATCCTAGGTTTGACCAAGATTTAAACAAGTTTAAAACATGAAAATGAAAAGCGAAGCGTGTATCCTTCTTAGTCACTCTAAAATGAAGCTTTTCGGAGGTTTTTGAAATTTCCATGTTTGAAACCCAAAACCACTTATCTTCATGCTTGACTTCATAAGACATAGTTTAGGGGTTAGGGGGTATAGATACATGATTTGTCTGGTTTGAATATGTCTAGACCTTGTTTATCAACTTTAATGCTTACTATATCACATAAGAAGACTATGTGCTTTGGTTTTTCATTTTTCTGTTTTTTTGAATTTTCCGCCCATTTGAATCTCTGTCAAATCCTAGGTTTGACCAAGATTTAGACAAGTTTAACACGTGAAAATGAATAAGTAAGCCTGGATCCTTCTTAGTCACTCCAAAATGTACCAATTGATAGATGTGTTAACTTTGCTTAATGGAAAAAATAATGTCATGTAAATGAGTTAACTTGGATTTCCTACCCTTGAATCCATACGAAACTTTGCTCTAATGCACTATACTAATCAACCGAGTTTTTACACCAATAGGTATGTCACTTACGTGTGGTGCCCATGCGTGGGGTCCCACACTTCAGTGAGCACAGTCACGTGCAATAGGTACGCAAACTCCCAGCCATTTTCTTTGTCAAGAGAAGACGCATCAGATGCGTATTGGAAGTCTCTGGGTCCTTCAGGATCCTTCGGTTGTCCCTCTCACAAAAAGAAACAAATCTCTCTCATTCTCGGCCTCGCTCGACTCGCTCGCTCGCTCGCACCTCCTGCTCACTGACAAACCCTGCACAAAAGTCAACATCATCACCCGAAAAGGGGAGACACCATAATGCTCTCCCTTCTTCTCTCCTTCCGAGTGATCCCTCTTCCTCCGAGTTTCACTCGATGGGCAAACACACATGTGCTGCATAGTAATAATAAAAATGTAGAAAAATCAACCTACGAATCTATAATTAAATAGGTTAAACTAGGGTTTTGCCCAGTACTACAGATCAAGTTCAAAAAATCCAACTACGGGGTTCGAACAACCCCATTTCTAATCCAAGAATTTTTTCGACCTCATCCAAATGGCCTCAAACTATAGGGTTAATTAGCATCTAGTGCAATATGTGTGAACATGTATGCACTATGTGTGCTATAACTTGTATGTCTTTCAAATTTGAACCAAATTTGAATAAGTTTGAAATATTTGAAATGGGGCTTTTGGCTTAAACGTTTGAAACCCAAAACGACTTCTCTTCATGCTAGACTTCATAAGACCGAGTTTAGGGTTAGGGGTAGATATATGATTTGTCTGGTTTGAATATGTCTAAACCTTGTTTATCAACTTGAATGCTTACTATATGAAATAAGAAGACTATGTGCTTTTGTTTTTCATTTTTCTAATTTTTTTGAATTTTATGCCCATTTGAATCTTGGTCAAATCCTAGGTTTGACCAAGATTTAAACAAGTTTCAAACATGAAAATGAAAACGTAAGCTGGATCCTTCTTAGTCACTCTAAAATAAAGCTTTTGGGAGGTTTTTGAAATTTCCATGTTTGAAACCCAAAACCACTTCTCTTCATGCTTGACTTCATAAGACATAGTTTAGGGGTTAGGGGTAGATACATGATTTTCCTGGTTTGAATATGTCTAGACCTTGTTTATCAACTTAATTGAATGCTTACTATATGACATAAGAAGACATTGGTTTTTCAATTTTTTTGATTTTTTTGAATTTTTATGCCCATTTGAATCTTGGTCAAATCCTAGGGTTGACCAAGATTTGAACAAGTTTAAATCATGAATATGAAAAATTAAGCATCTATCCTTCTTAGTCACTCCAAAATGTAGCACTTGGGAGGGTTTTTGAAATTTCCATGTTTGAAACCCAAAACCACTTCTCTTCATGATTGACTTCATAAGACATAGTTTAGGGTTAGGGGTAGATACATGATTTGTATGGTTTGAATATGTCTAGACCTTGTTTATCAACTTGAATATGCTTACTATATGACGTACATAAGAAGACTATGTACTTTGGTTTTTCAGTTTTCTATTTTTTAAATTTTCTGCCCACTTGAATCTTGGTCAAATTAATCCTAGGGTTGACCATGATTTAAACAAGTCTATAACATGAAATGAAAAGGTAAGCATGGATCCTTCTTACTCACTCTAAAATGAAGCTTTTGGGATGTGTTCTTGAAATTTCCATGTTTGAAACCCAAAACGACACTTCTTTTCATGCTTTGGTTTTTCATTCTTTTGATTTTTTCTGAATTTTTATGCCCATTTGAATCTTGGTCAAATATATCCTAGGTTTGACCAATATTTAAACAAGTTTAAAACATGACAATGAAAAGGTAATTAATCATGGATCCTTCTTAATTAACCCAGTCTAATTAAAATGAAGCTTTTGGGAGGTTTTTCAAATTTCCATGTTTGAAACCCAAAACCACACTTCTTTTCATGCTTGACTTCATTTATAAGACACAGTGTAGGGTTAGGGGTAGATGACTTGTTTGATTTGAATGTGTCTAGACCTTCTTCATGAACTTTTGAATGCTTACTATATGACATAAGAAGATTATGTGCTTTCTTTTTTTATTTTTTTATTTCTTATTTTATGCTCATTTGAATATTGGTCAAATCCTAGGTTTGACCAAGATTTAAACAAGATTAAAACATCAAAATGAAAGGGTAAGCCTGGATCCTTCTTATGCACTCTAAAATGAAGCTTTTGGGGTTTTTAAAAATGATCCTTCTTAATTAGTCCATGTTTGAAACCCGAAACCACTTCTCTTCATGCTTGACTTCATAAGATAGAGTTTAATTAGGGGTTAGGGGTATAGATACATGATTTGTCTGGTTTGAATATGTCTAGATCGACCTTGTTTAACAACTTGAATGCTTACTATATGACATAAGAAGACTATGTACTTTGGTTTTTCATTTTTTTCACTTTTTTAATTTTCTACCCATTTGAATCTTGGTCAAATCTTAGGTTTGAACAAGATTTAAACAAGTTTAAAACATGAAAATAAAATGGTAAGCATGGATCCTTCTTAGTCTCCCTAAAATGAAGCTTTTTTTTGAAATTTCCATGTTTCAAACCCAAAACCGCCACTTCTCTTTCATGCTTGACTTCATAAGACAGAGTTTAGGGTTAGGGGTAGATATATACATGATTTTTCTGGTTTGAATATGTCTAGACCTTGTTTATCATCTTGAATGCTAGCTTACTATATGGCATAAGAATGCTATGTGCTTTGGTTTTTCATTCTTTTGATTTTTTCTGAAGAATCTTGGTCAAATCCTAGGTTTGAACAAGATTTAAACAAGTTTAAAACATGAAAATGAGAAGGGAAGCCTGTATCATCCTTCTTATTAATTAGTCACTCTAAAATGAAGCTTTTGGGAGGTTTTTGAAATTTCCCAAAACCACCTCTCTTCATGCTTGACTACATAAGACAAAGTTTAGGGGTTAATTAGGGGGTAGATACATGATTTGCATAGGTTGAATATGTCTAGACCTTGTTTCTCAACTTTAATGCTTAGTACTATATGACATAAGAAGCTTTTGAGATGTTCTTGAAATTTCCATGTTTGAAACCCAAAACGACTTCTCTTCATGCTAGACTTCATAAGATCGACCAAGTTTAGGGTTAGGGGGTAGAGATACATTATTTGTCTGGTTTGAATATGTCCAAACCTTGTGTTTATCAACTTGAATGCTTACTATATGACATAAGAAGACTATATGCTTTTGTTTTTCCTTTTTCTGAGTTTTTTTTGAATTTAATGCCGATTTGAATCTCTTTAATTGTCAGATCCTAGGTTTGACAAATTAAGATTTAAACAAGTTTAAAATATGAAAATGAAAAGGTAAGCATGGATCCTTCTTAGTCACTCTAAAATGAAGATTTTGGGAGGTTTTTGAAATTTCCATGTTTCAAACCGAAAACCACTTCTGCTTGACTTCATAAGACAAAGTTTAGGGTTAGGGGGTAGATACATGATTTGTCTGGTTTGGATATATCTAGACCTTGTTTATCAACTTGAATGCTTACGATATGACATAAGAAGACTATGTGATTTGGTTTTTCATTTTTCTGATTTTTTTGAATTTTGTGCCCACCCATTTGTATCTTGGTCAAATCCTAGGTTTGACCAAGATTTAAACAAGTTTAAATCATGAAAATGAAAAGGGAAGCATGTATCCTTCTTAGTCACTCTAAAATGAAGTTTTTGGGAGGTTTTTGAAATTTCCATGTTTGAATCTTTTGGTCAAATCCTAGGTTTGACCAAGATTTAAACAAGTTTAAAACATGAAAATGAAAAGCGAAGCGTGTATCCTTCTTAGTCACTCTAAAATGAAGCTTCGGGAGGTTTTTGAAATTTCCATGTTTGAAACCCAAAACCACTTATCTTCATGCTTGACTTCATAAGACATAGTTTAGGGGTTAGGGGGTATAGATACATGATTTGTCTGGTTTGAATATGTCTAGACCTTGTTTATCAACTTTAATGCTTACTATATGACAAAAGAAGACTATGTGCTTTGGTTTTTCATTTTTCTGTTTTTTTTTGAATTTTCCGCCCATTTGAATCTCTGTCAAATCCTAGGTTTGACCAAGATTTAGACAAGTTTAACACGTGAAAACGAATAAGTAAGCCTGGATCCTTCTTAGTCACTCCAAAATGTACCAATTGATAGATGTGTTAACTTTGCTTAATGGAAAAAATAATGTCATGTAAATGAGTTAACTTGGATTTCCTACCCTTGAATCCATAGGAAACTTTGCTCTAATGCACTATACTAATCAACCGAGTTTTTACACCAATAGGTCTGTCACTTACGTGTGGTGCCCATGCGTGGGGTCCCACACTTCAGTGAGCACAGTCACGTGCAATAGGTACGCAAACTCCCACCATTTTCTTTGTCAAGAGAAGACGCATCAGAGGCGTATTGGAAGTCTCTGGGTCCTTCAGATCCTTCGGTTGTCCCTCTCACAAAAAACAAATCTCTCTCATTCTCGGCCTCGCTCGACTCGCTCGCTCGCTCGCACCTCCTGCTCACTGACAAACCCTGCACAAAAGTCAACATCATCACCCAAAAAGGGGAGACACCATAATGCTCTCCCTTCTAGACCTTGTTTATCAACTTAATTGAATGCGCGCATACTATATGACATAAGAAGACCTTGGTATTCATTTTATTTGAATTTTTATGCCCATTTGAATCTTGGTCAAATCCTAGGTTTGACCAAGATTTGAACAAGTTTAAAACATGAATATGAAAAGGTAAGCATGCATGTATGCTTCTCAGTCACTCCAAAATGAAGCTCTTGGAAGGGTTTTTGAAATTTCCATGTTTGAAACCAAAAACCACATCTCTTCATGCTTGACTTCATAAGACAGAGTTTAGGGTTAGGGGTAGCCACATACATGATTTTTCTGGTTTGAATATGTCTAGACCTTGTTTATCAACTTAATTGTATGCTTATTATATGACATAAGAAGACTATGTGCATTGGGTTTTCATTTTTTTATCCCCATTTGTTGAATCTTGGTCAAATCCTAGGTTTAACCAAGATTTAAACAAGTTTAAAACATGAATAATATGAAAAGTAACCTGCATCGATCCTTCTTAGCCACTCCAAAATGAAGCTCGTGGGAGGTTTTTGAAATTTCCATGATTTTTCTGGTTTGAATATGTCTAGACCTTGTTTATCAACTTGAATGCTTACTATATGACATACACAGACTATGTGCTTTGGTTTTTGATTTTTTTTGAATTCTTATGCCCATTTGAATCTTCGTCAAATCCTAGGTTTGACCATGACTTAAACAAGTTTAAGACATGAATATGACAAAGTAATCATGTATCCTTCTTAGTCACCCTAAAATGAAGCTCTTGGGAGGGTTTTTAAAATTTCCATGTTTGAAACGAAAAACCACTTCTCTTCACCATGCATGCTTGACTTCATAAGACAGAGTTTAGGGTTAGGGGGTAGATACATGATTTTTCTGGTTTGAATATGTCTAGACCTTGTTTATCAACTTAATTGAATGCTTACTATATGACATAAGAAGACCTTGGTTTTTCAATTTTTTTGAATTTTTATGCCCATTTGAATCTTGGTCAAATCCTAAGTTTGACCAAGATTTGAACAAGTTTAAAACATGAATATAAAAAAGTAAGCATGTATGCTTCTTAGTCACTCCAAAATGAAGCTCTTGGGAGGGTTTTCGAAATTTCCATGTTTGAAACCAAAAACCACATCTCTTCATGCTTGACTTCATAAGACAGAGTTTAGGGTTAGGGGGTAGATACATGATTTTTCTGGTTTGAGTATGTCTAGACCTTGTTTATCAACTTAATTGAATGCTTACTATATGACATAAGAAGACTATGTGCCTTGGTTTTTCATTTATTTTGATTTATTTTGAATTTTATGCCCATTTTTATGCCCATTTAAACAAGTTTAAATCATGAATATGAAAAATTAGTCACTCCAAAATGTAGCTCTTGAGAGGGTTTTTGAAATTTCCATGTTTGAAACCAAAAACCACTTCTCTTCATGCATGCTTTGACTTCATAAGACAGAGTTTAGGGTTTGGGGTAGACAGCACGCGCCGACGCGTGGACGAAATTTATTCTCTGTCCCCCTGACATGCACTTGCCAGTGTCTTCAACAGTCTGACACGAGCAGTGAAGCTTTTATGGAGCCCAGCGGAGAGGGGCTCCATTTCTCGAGCGGTAGCGAGGTGACATGGTGACATGCACCATGTCACCGTGTGACATGCGGCCTAAATCCAAATTTAAACATTGCGAAAAAATCTGAAAAAAATCATGCACGTTCACAGCTCATATTAAGATAACCCCTAAAAATTTCAGATCAAAATTCGAAACATACATCGAGAAACAAAAAAGAGAAACTCAGATGTGAATAGTCTACAGAGAAACTCAGATTTGAATTCGGGAACTATTCATGACAGATTTCTCTTTTTTGTTTCTCGATGTATGTTTCGAATTTTGACTTGAATTTTTTAGGGGTTATCTTAATATCTATGAACATGCATGATTTTTTTCAGATTTGTTCGCAGTGTTCAAATTTGAATTTAAACCGCATGTCACACGGTGACATGCAATAGGTGCATGTCACCTGATCTGCGGTGACGCTGGGGCTAAAAAGAAGACCTTTCCACCTCATTTCCTCCACTGTTTCACATATTTTAGCTTCTATTTATGCGGTGCCGTGGAGGTGGGGGTCTGGTCGTCACCCTCCTCCTCCCCACCTCATTTCCTCCACTGTCTCGCAACTCCTTGATCTACTACTCCTATCCATATACATGCCACTCAAATGGATGTATTTGTAGATACATCCATTTTAGTGGCAGTTAATATGGACCGGAGGAAGTACTAATAATATGAGGCATGTTTTTGAGCTGGCCCTGTTTAGTAGAGTTTACATTTGAGAGTTACATCTTTCTACCACCATTATTTTTGATTTAGCTTGTCTTTTGTGCCCACCATTTTATCGAGCAGGGTTAATGCAAGATCCATAGCAAACTAGCTTCTCATGACATTTTTTTGGCGGAGTGCATCTTCTCATGGCGAGCTAGCGACTTTGCCACTAGAGTTTTTTTTTTGTTGAACTACATTTTTTGGATTTTCCCATTTTATTTGTGCACAAGCTATGAGCCGCCCGCAATTCAGCACCATATATTGGCGGGATTTTCTAGTTCAATTGTTTTGTACTAGGATATTAGCAGGATGCTATCTTCTAGGGCTTTCATTTCCCCTATATCCAGCCCCACCCACGGACAAGCAAGGGCCTCTCTCCCTACCTCGCACCTAGTCCGTCTCGCTCCCTCTCAGTCCTCCATCCGTAGCCGACATCCACCGCGCCGGAGCCAGCTCAGCGACGCCGTCAACCACACTCCGTCCGCTTCGTCGGATCTGCTTCCCCGACTCACTGGTTCATCTTACCGGCCGGCGAGATCGGTACACAAAGCGCCACCATGATCCACCGAACCAAAACGAACGGCCAACGCGCCACCTCCCCAGTCGACCAAGGTTGAACACTTTGTCCGGCAGCTTTTGTTATGTATTTGATTTCCGAGACTAGTTTATTGCTTGCTTCCACTGCTTGTTATTAGCATCTGTTTTTTTTGTAATGCCTGCTAGATATTCCCCTCGAGAATGCCTACGAAGAATCTCGGAGGCAAAATATCTTGCAGAATAAGATAATTGCAGCCAAGCTCGGCATACTGTGGAATGGGACAAAATCACCGCACCCCAAGTCGTTGCCGAGATTTTTCACCCGTGTGATGTGCCGCCAAAAGGACGATTCCGTGGGGCAGCTGCTGAAGAAGGTATTTAGCCGCACTGCTCAAATTTCATATGTGTTGTTTGCTGATTGATTTGATGAACTTTGATTTGCAGCAGCTAGCCACTGCTCATGTTCCTAACAAAGACAGTGAGCGCGCCAGTGATGCAGACATTGGTAGAAAGGAGGCGGGATTTGGTCCTATTGTTCTAGCAAGCAATCATTTGAGGGGCCGCCTAGGATCAGCACATCTGGATCCTCCTGAGCTCAACATTAAGGAGGTAATTTTATAATAGTGTTTTAAACATGACATAATCTAATGTACTGAAAGAGATCAAACTGTCAACTGGAGTGGAGTGGTATAGATGGTAGAGATATAGATATAGATTTCAGATTTCCTAATTTTTTCTTGAAAATAGGGTCGCCCCGGCCTCTGCATCCAAATGATGCACCCACCCTTTTATTGCAATGTTTTAGACTCCATTTAAGGTTTAGAAACTCATGGGTTGCTCAAAGTGGTGACATGAATCAACCAACATATTTCCTTTTAATCTGCTGATTGATTTTATGCATGGCAAATCGCAGAAGCAAGTGACTGCTCATGTCCCTGCCAAGCAGCATTGTAGCACAGATGTCCAGAGTTCCAGTGATGCAAACGTTTGTAGGAACAAAACAGAAGGATGTGGCAATGGGGAAGCTAAGATTAGGCGTCTTCAAAAGGACTTGGATGTGGCCACTTGGCGGAACAAAGAAATGAACCGAGGATGGAATTCTACAATTCAAGATGGCCTACATGCTGTTGCTGATCTGCAGAAGCTAGTGGCTGGCAACTTGGTTACCGCTTTGGCTGATGCAGATGTCCATGAGATCAACTGGACGATCTTGGAACAGGTGAAAGCACGAGCAGAAACTCTGCACTCATCTTTGCAGGTAGATGATTTTCAAAGGGTGATGCAAGAGCCGCTATATGAATAGATTGTTGTTTTCAGTTGATGATGTCCCTGGTTCTTTTGTTTACTTATGTGCTGGTAGTACTTAGGGGAACTAGCTTGTACAAGTAATTTTTTTCCGATAAAGTTGTACAAGTAAATGGCACATGCTTCGCATGTTTGACCAATTAAGTTAAAAAGCTTCACAAAATCCTGCGTCGAAGTTGTTTCACTAAAAAAAAGAGCTCTCACGTGCAAGGCACGTGTAATTTACTAGTATATACTAGTACTAGTAGAGATGGTACACCTAGACATTAGAGATTTGTTTGTTTTAAAGATATTTTTAATTGTGTACAAGATGGAAAATATAACTTTAGGGCATCCACAATGTTGCTATTGCCAAATCTGATACGATGGTGAATTTGGCTTTGGTGTGAAATATAGCAATAGCTCCACAATGTAGTGGTTCCAAATATTTATAACGTGGGTCCCGCCATCAAGCTAAAACAACACATAAAGCCAATATGGAACTACTCTCACAATGTAGGGAACTAGTTCCAAATGCCAAAAGTGAAATTTGGCATCGGAGCACCTACTTGCTCCGGTTCCTTGTTTTTCTGGTTTTGGAACTACCTCTACAATGTATGGAACTAGTTCCAAAAGCCAAAAATCAAATATGGAACCACTTTTGGCTACACGTTGTGGATGCTCTTAGCAAATTCCTAGTATTTTTCATGGTCGATGTAAAAAAAGTATTTTTCATGGTTGATGTAAAAAAACAAGTTTTTTTCATGGTCGATGTAAAAAAAGAGAGAAAACATGTCTCATAAAAAGCCTTATGGTTAGCACATTTTTTTTACGGAGTAACTCTTTTTTACATAGCCCAAATTACTATTCGATTTTCCATTGAAATATTTTATGTGTATAAAGCAAGCGAAGAAGTACACATGCATTTTTCGTTTTATTCTTTTTTGACATTTCAAAATGTATAGAAGATGAATTTCGAAATAAAGAGATCATATGCACCCAAGAACCAACAAGCATATCCCCTTGACCCCGAACATACTCAGGGCCCTTTTGTTGTGGCTTTTTTTTGCCTTTTTGGCTTTTGGATTTTGGAAGCCAAAAACAAATATTATATTCTTTTGGCTTCCAAAATCCAAAAGCCAAAAAGCCACAGCAAAAGGACCCTCAGCGTCAGACCTGGGATTTCGTAGGCTAGGGTTCCACAGTTTTCCACCAACCAGTAATAATTTCAACTCTGCCCCAAAATTCCCGCCGAAATCCCCCCCCGCTTCCAAAATTCAAAGCGATGTGAAATAAGTACAGTGTCGATCTTATCCCCCCGGACCGCTCAATTCAGACCTATCACCGGCGGCGCCGAACCCCGCATCTCTCTCTCACGCTTCCACCCTGCATGACCCACCGGATCATCTCACACGCCGGCGCCGGCCCACTGTCCCACTCCCACACCAGCACTACTGCCTTCTCATCGGCCACCGTAGTGACCGACGACGTTCCGCCGTCTCCCTTGCTTTTTAGCAAGCCGGAGTAGCTTCCACCTCCCCCACCCCCACCGACGACCACTGTACCATACGAGCTCCTCCGTAGCCGACTTCCACCGCCGCCTTGTCAGCGACAGTCACCATCGCCGGGTTCTCGTATCTTAATCCCCTACTCCTTCCGTCCACCGGACTGGAGAGATGGGCGCTTCATGGTCCACGGCAGGAAACCAAAGCGTACACGCGCCCACTTCCAAGAAGGTTGATATGGCCGCATTCGTTATGCATGTGATTTCGAAAAGTATTTTTTTGCTTACTTGCACCGCCATCTCATTAGCATTTTTTTGTAATGCATGCTAGATATTATTGCAATACAGAAGAATGAATTAAAAGAGAAACGGAGACGGAAGATATGTAGCAGATTTGCAAGCCGTGTGGGCACAAACATCTGTAACGCTATTGCCTCTAGTGCAAACCTGAACAAAATCGGAGAAGAACCCTTTCCCCTCCCCAAAGATAAAGAACAATGTTATGATTCACAATTTGATCCTGCTGAGCCTCTTGGAGAGCTGACTCAGGAAGATGCCTTGCCTGACCATTCTCCTCAACCCCACCAGGTGATTTCTGTTTTTTTACTTGGAGATATCTGTTGCAACTTCCATGTGTTGTATACTTGTATCCTGAATCCCACCAAACATGTTCACATGCCACCTCTAGGTCTCCTTAACGCATCATATATATGTTTCAGCATGCACGTCATCCTTTACTATTCTTCATTCTATTCCATTTGCATATCATCATATATGGGACTTCTGTAGACTGAAATATCGTTTATGTGTGCTAGGAATCTGCAGCTTCAAGTAAGAATTTCGCAGGAACCACCAATGAGAGGAAGACCATTCAACAGGCACCTGAATCGGTGATAGAACAGCTGCAACCAAAAAAGAAATCTGCTTCTGCTACTAGACAGTCTCAGCGATTCATGGCACTAGTTGAAGAAAATAACGAAATGCTAAGAGTACTGAAATAAAAAAACGTGGTGAACACCCCAAGCGGTTGAATCAGCCACCTGTTACCAATCCAGTCAACCAGCGACAATCGGCAGCAGAACCAGTTTCCACAGCAACTTCTCAGCCACAATTGGCAGCAGAACCAGTTTCCACAGCAACTTCTCAGCCACAATTGGCAGCAGAACCAGTTTCCACAGCAACTTCTCAACAACAATTGGCAGCAGAACCAGTTTCCACGGCAACTTCTCAGCCACAATTGGGATCAGCAGTAGCTGTGGTAGGAAATACTGCCCAAGGACACACTGTACCAGTCCCAGCTGACACAACCACAACTGGCCAAACACTGCTAGCACAACATCAACAAACTGTTGATGATCTCCCACTGACCCATATTAGTCCTGCCATAGACAACTCCCCTGAGGATGAGCCCCACACCGAAGAAGGTACATTTTCCAATGCTTATAGTTTCATTCTCCGTTATAAAGTTATACTTTATAGATAAATAAATAAATATATATATATAAATATATAAATATATATATCTACCTTGATAGCTTGATGTAATGCTTAACTTTGTAGTTGCACCACGATCAAGAAAAACGAGGGGCCCAACAGTAGGGAAAATGTTCGTAGCTAAGCTTGCTGGGATGGAATCAAGATTTCGCCTTTCATCTATCGTAGGTGGCAGAAGGCCACTGGACCCAGAAGAATCTTGTAAATTAGCATCGGATGTAGGAATTTTCGTCAGGAATGAAATTCCTATCTTCCCAACATGGAAAGAGCACGTAGACACCTCTGCGCATTTTGAAAAATTAGTGCACAGGTTACACGTAAGTCATCTTTCTCTTGGTAATGTTACTCATACTAGTATACCACATTGGCACGTCCCGTTCCTTCTAGCTTGTTGTTGGCTCTATGTATATCGCACCAACGGTTTATATTGTTGTGAACAGTTAAGGTTCGAGTTCGATGAGGACCAAGAGGAAGTAAAGCATGTTCTCAACAGTCTATTCTCAGACTGTCTGCGCCAGTATCGCAGCAGGCTAAAGAAGAAATACTTCACTGGAAAGATTACTGGGAGTGTTCCAACTATATCTCCTTTTAAGCAAATGACTGACAAACAGTGGGGAGATCTTGTGAAGCACTGGTCTGATCCAAAGAATATGGTATGATTTGTAAGACTGAGACCAGATCACATCTTGGATTCTTATTTATAGCAGTGTCTCACTGATACGTCTCCGACGTATCGATAATTTCTTATGTTCTATGCCATATTATTGATGATACCTACATGTTTTATGCACACTTTATGTCATATTCGTGCATTTTCTGGAACTAACCTATTAACAAGATGCCAAGTGCCAGCCTGTTTTCTTTGTTTTGGTTTCAAATCCTAGTAACGAAATATTCTCGGAATTGGACGAAACGAAGACCCAGGGCCTATTTTTCCACGGAGCTTCCAAGACCGAAGAACATACGAAGTGGGGCCACGAGGTGGCGACACCACAAGGCGGCGCGGGGGGCCCGCGCCGCCCTATGGTGTGGCCCCTCGTCGGCCCCGACTCGCCCTTCCGCCTACTTAAAGCCTCCGTCGCGAAACCCCCGAGGCGAAAACCACGATACGGAAAACCTTCCGAGACGCCGCCGCCGATCCCATCTCGGGGATTCTCGAGATCTCCTCCGCACCCGCCGGAGAGGGGATTCATCTCCTGAGGACTCTACACCGCCATGGTCGCTCCGGAGTGATGAGTGAGTAGTTCACCCCTGGACTATGGGTCCATAGCAGTAGCTAGATGGTTGTCTTCTCCTCATTGTGCTTCATTGTTGGATCTTGTGAGCTGCCTAACATGATCAAGATCATCTATCTGTAATTCTATATGTTGTGTTTGTCGGGATCCGATGGATAGAGAATACCATGTCATGTTAATTATCAAGTTATTACATATGTGTTGTTTATGATCTTGCATGCTCTCCGTTACTAGTAGAGGCTCTGGCCAAGTTTTTACTTTTAACTCCAAGAGGGAGTATTTATGCTCGATAGTGGGTTCATGCCTGCATTGACACCTGGGACAGTGACAGAAAGTTCTAAGGTTGTGTTGTGCTGTTGCCACTAGGGATAAAACATTGGCGCTATGTCCGAGGATGTAGTTGTTGATTACATTACGCACCATACTTAATGCAATTGTCTGTTGCTTTGCAACTTAATACCGGAGGGGTTCGGATGATAACCCGAAGGTGGACTTTTTAGGCATAGATGCAGTTGGATGGCGGTCTATGTACTTTGTCGTAATGCCCAATTAAATCTCACTATACTTATCATGTCATGTATGTGCATTGTTATGCCCTCTCTATTTGTCAATTGCCCGACTGTAATTTGTTCACCCAACATGCTTTTATCTTATGGGAGAGACACCTCTAGTGAACTGTGGACCCCGGTCCATTCTTTAATATGAAATACAAATCTCTGCAATACTTGTTTTACTGTTTTCTACAAACAATCATCTTCCACACAATACGGTTAATCCTTTGTTACAGCAAGCCGGTGAGATTGACAACCTCACTGCTTTGGGGCAAAGTATTTTGGTGTGTTGTGCAGGTTCCACGTTGGCGCCGGAATCTCCGGTGTTGCGCCGCACTACATCCCGCCGCCATCAACCTTCAACGTGCTTCTTGGCTCCTCCTGGTTCGATAAACCTTGGTTTCTTTCGAGGGAAAACTTGTCGCGTGCGCATCATACCTTCCTCTTGGGGTTGCCCAACGAACGTGTGAAATACACGCCATCAAGCTCTTTTTCTCGCGCCGTTGCCGGGAACTGAAGAAAAGCTACACCAAAAGATTTCTAACTCCCACGTCAACTACGCGCCAGCTCTTTGCGCCGTTGCCGGGAGATCAAGACACGCTGCAAGGGGAGTCTCCACTTCTCAATCTCTTTACTTTTTTTTGTCTTGCTTTATTTTATTTACTACTTTGTTTGCTGCATTATATCAAAACACAAAAAAATTAGTTGCTAGCTTTACTTTATTTATTGTCTTGTTTGCTATATCAAAAACACAAAAAATTAGTTTACTTGCATTTACTTTATCTAGTTTGCTTTATTTACTATTGCTAAAATGGCCAACCCTGAAAATACTAAGTTGTGTGACTTCACTAGCACAAATAATAATGATTTCTTATGCACACCTATTGCTCCACCTGCTACTACAGCAGAATTCTTTGAAATTAAACCTGCTTTACTGAATCTTGTTATGCGAGAGCAATTTTCTGGTGTTAGTTCTGATGATGCTGCTGCCCATCTCAATAATTTTGTTGAACTATGTGAAATGCAAAAATATAAAGATGTAGATGGTGACATTATAAAATTAAAATTGTTCCCTTTCTCATTAAGAGGAAGAGCTAAAGATTGGTTGCTATCTCTGCCTAAGAATAGTATTGATTCATGGACTAAATGCAAGGATGCTTTTATTGGTAGATATTATCCCCCTGCTAAAATTATATCTTTGAGGAGTAGCATAATGAATTTTAAACAATTGGATAATGAACATGTTGCTCAAGCTTGGGAAAGAATGAAATCTCTGGTTAAAAATTGCCCAACCCATGGACTGACTACTTGGATGATCATCCAAACCTTCTATGCAGGATTGAATTTTTCTTCGCGGAATTTATTGGATTCAGCTGCTGGAGGTACCTTTATGTCCATCACTCTTGGTGAAGCAACAAAGCTCCTTGATAATATGATGATTAATTACTCTGAATGGCACACGGAAAGAGCTCCACAAGGTAAGAAGGTAAATTCTGTTGAAGAATCCTCTTCCTTGAATGATAAGGTTGATGCTATTATGTCTATGCTTGCGAATGATAGGACTAATGTTGATCCTAATAATGTTCCATTAGCTTCATTGGTTGCCCAAGAAGAACATGTTGATGTAAACTTCATTAAAAATAATAATTTCAACAACAATGCTTATCGGAACAATTCTAGTAATAACTATAGGCCATATCCTTATAATAATGGTAACGGTTATGCTAATTCTTATGGGAATTCTTACAACAATAATAGGAATACACCCCCTGGACTTGAAGCCATGCTTAAAGAATTTATTAGTACACAAACTGCCTTTAACAAATCTGTTGAAGAAAAGCTCAATAAAATTGATATTCTTGTTTCTAGAGTTGATAGTCTTGCCTCTGATGTTGATCTTTTGAAATCGAAAGTTATGCCTAATAGGGATATTGAAAATAAAATTGTTACTACAGCAAATGCCATCCAAGTTAGAATTAATGAGAATATAAGATTAATGGCTGAACTGCGTGCTAGGTGGGATAGAGAAGAAAATGAAAAACTAGCTAAAAAGAAAATGTAGCTAAAGTTTGGACTATTACCACCACTAGCAAAGCTAATGATTCATATGTTGCTGCACCTCCTACTATCAATGGTGAAATAATTGGTGTTGGCAATGCTTCTACTCCTAGTGCAAAGCGCGCAAAATTACCTGAAACTGCTAAAACTGCTGAAACTGCTTGTGATAAAACTGCTGAAATTTTTTCCAACCTTGGGGATGATAATCCCATTGCTTTAGATTGTAATGATTTAGATTTTGATGATTGCCACATCTCTGAAGTTATAAAGTTCTTGCAAAAACTTGCTAAAAGTCCTAATGCTAGCGCTATAAATTTGGCTTTCACAAAACATATTACAAATGCTCTCATAAAAGCTAGAGAAGAGAAACTAAAACTTGAAACTTCTATTCCTAGAAAGCTAGAGGATGGTTGGGAGCCCATCATTAAAATGAGAGTTAAAGATTTTGATTGTAATGCTTTATGTGATCTTGGTGCAAGTATTTCTGTTATGCCTAAAAAAGTCTATGATATGCTTGACTTGCCACCATTGAAAAACTGTTATCTGGATGTTAATCTCGCTGATAATGCTAAAAAGAAACCTTTGGGGAAAGTTGATAATGTTCATATTATGGTTAACAATAACCTTGTCCCCGTTGATTTTGTTGTCTTGGATATTGAATGCAATGCATCTTGCCCCATTATATTGGGAAGACCTTTTCTTCGAACCGTTGGTGCTACTATTGATATGAAGGAAGGTAATATTAAATATCAATTTACTCTCAAGAAAGGTATGGAACACTTCCCTAGAAAGAGAATGAAGTTACCTTATGATTCTATCATTAGAACAAATTATGATGTTGATGCTTCATCTCTCGATGTTACTTGAGATACACTTTCTGCGCCTAGCTGAAAGGCGTTAAAGAAAAGCGCTTATGGGAGACAACCCATGTTTTTACTACAGTATTTTTGTTTTATATTTGTGTCTTGGAAGTTGTTTACTACTGTAGCAACCTCTCCTTATCTTAGTTTTATGTTTTGTTGTGCCAAGTAAAGTCTTTGATAGAAAAGTAAGTACTAGATTTGGATTACTGCGCAGTTCCAGATTTCTTTGCTGTCACGAATCTGGGTCTATCTCCCTGTAGGTAGCTCAGAAAATTAAGCCAATTTACGAGCATGATCCTCAGATATGTACGCAACTTTCATTCAATTTGAGCATTTTCGTTTGAGCAAGTCTGGTGGCCTAATAAAATCCATCTTTACGGACTGTTCTGTTTTGACAGATTCTGTCTTTTATTTCGCATTGCCTCTTTTGCTATGTTGGATGAATTTCTTTGATCCATTAATGTCCAGTAGCTTTATGCAATGTCCAGAAGTGTTAAGAATGATTGTGTCACCTCTGAACATGTGAATTTTTATTATGCACTAACCCTCTAATGAGTTGTTTCGAGTTTGGTGTGGAGGAAGTTTTCAAGGATCAAGAGAGGAGTATGATGCAATATGATCAAGGAGAGTGAAAGCTCTAAGCTTGGGGATGCCCGTGGTTCACCCCTGCATATTCTAAGAAGACTCAAGCGTCTAAGCTTGGGGATGCCCAAGGCATCCCCTTCTTCATCGACAACATTATCAGGTTCCTCCCCGAAACTATATTTTTATTCCGTCACATCTTATGTACTTTGCTTGGAGCTTTTTTTTGTTTTTTTTTTTGTTTGAATAAAATGGATCCTTGCATTCACTTTATGGGAGAGAGACACGCTCCGCTGTAGCATATGGACAAATATGTCCTTAGGCTCTACTCATAGTATTCATGGCGAAGTTTCTTCTTCGTTAAATTGTTATATGGTTGAAATTGGAAAATGATACATGTAGTAAAATGCTATAATGTCTTGGATAATGTGATACTTGGCAATTGTTGTGCTCATGTTTAAGCTCTTGCATCATATGCTTTGCACCCATTAATGAAGAAACACTTAGAGCTTGCTAATTTGGTTTGCATATTTGGTTTCTCTAGAGTCTAGATAACATCTAGTATTGAGTTTTGAACAACAAGGAAGACGGTGTAGAGTCTTATAATGTTTACAATATATCTTTTATGTGAGTTTTGCTGCACCGTTCATCCTTGTGTTTGTTTCAAATAACCTTGCTAGCCTAAACCTTGTATCGAGAGGGAATACTTCTCATGCATCCAAAATACTTGAGCCAACCACTATGCCATTTGTGTCCACCATACCTACCTACTACATGGTATTTATCCGCCATTCCAAAGTAAATTGCTTGAGTGCTACCTTTAAAATTCCATCATTCACCTTTGCAATATATAGCTCATGGGACAAATAGCTTAAAAACTATTGTGGTATTGAATATGTACTTATGCATTTTATCTCTTATTAAGTTGCTTGTTGTGCGATAACCATGTTTCTGGGGACGCCATCAACTATTCTTTGTTGGATATCATGTGAGTTGCTATGCATGTCCGTCTTGTCTGAAGTAAGAGAGATCTACCACCTTTATGGTTGGAGCATGCATATTGTTAGAGAAGAACTTTGGGCCGCTAACTAAAGCCATGATTCATGGTGGAAGTTTCAGTTTTGGACATATATCCTCAATCTCATATGAGAATAATAATTGTTGCCACATGCTTATGCATTAAAGAGGAGTCCATTATCTGTTGTCCATGTTGTCCCGGTATGGATGTCTAAGTTGAGAATAATCAAAAGCGAGAAATCCAAAATGCGAGCTTTCTCCTTAGACCTTTGTACAGGCGGCATGGAGGTACCCCATTGTGACACTTGGTCAAAACATGTGCATTGCAAAGATCCGGTAGTCCAAGTTAATTAGGACAAGGTGCGGGCACTATTAGTATACTATGCATGAGACTTGCAACTTGTAAGATATAATGTACATAACTCATATGCTTTATTACTACCGTTGACAAAATTGTTTCATGTTTTCAAAATAAAAGCTCTAGCACAAATATAGCAATCGATGCTTTCCTCTTTGAAGGACCATTCTTTTTACTTTTATGTTGAGTCAGTTCACCTATCTCTCTCCACCTCAAGAAGCAAACACTTGTGTGAACTGTGCATTGATTCCTACATATTTGCATATTGTACTTGTTATATTACTCTATGTTGACTATTATCCATGAGATATACATGTTACAAGTTGAAAGCAACCGCTGAAACTTAATCTTCCTTTGTGTTGCTTCAATACCTTTACTTTGATTTATTGCTTTATGAGTTAACTCTTATGCAAGACTTATTAATACTTGTCTTGAAGTACTATTCATGAAAAGTCTTTGCTATATGATTCACTTGTTTACTCATGTCATTACCATTGTTTTGATCGCTGCATTCACTACATATGTTTACAAATAGTATGATCAAGGTTATGATGGCATATCACTTCAGAAATTATCTTTGTTATCGTTTTACCTGCTCGGGACGAGCAGAACTAAGCTTGGGGATGCTGATACGTCTCCGACGTATCGATAATTTCTTATGTTCTATGCCATATTATTGATGATACCTACATGTTTTATGCACACTTTATGTCATATTCGTGCATTTTCTGGAACTAACCTATTAACAAGATGCCGAACTGCCAGTTCCTGTTTTCTGCTGTTTTTAGTTTCAGAAATCCTAGTAACGAAATATTCTCGGAATTGGACGAAACGAAGACCCAGGGGCCTATTTTTCCACGGAGCTTCCAGAAGACCGAAGAACATACGAAGTGGGGCCACGAGGTGGCGACACCACAAGGCGGCGCGGCCCAGGGGGGCCCGCGCCGCCCTATGGTGTGGCCCCCTCCCGGCCCCCGACTCGCCCTTCCGCCTACTTAAAGCCTCCGTCGCGAAACCCCTGAGGCGAAAAACCACGATACGGAAAACCTTCCGAGACGCCGCCGCCGCCGATCCCATCTCGGGGATTCGGGAGATCTCCTCCGCACCCTCCGGAGAGGGATTCATCTCCTGAGGACTCTACACCGCCATGGTCGTCCGGAGTGATGAGTGAGTAGTTCACCCCTGGACTATGGGTCCATAGCGTAGCTAGATGGTTGTCTTCTCCTCATTGTGCTTCATTGTTGGATCTTGTGAGCTGCCTAACATGATCAAGATCATCTATCCGTAATTCTATATGTTGTGTTTGTCGGGATCCGATGGATAGAGAATACCATGTCATGTTAATTATCAAGTTATTACATATGTGTTGTTTATGATCTTGCATGCTCTCCGTTACTAGTAGAGGCTCTGGCCAAGTTTTTACTTTTAACTCCAAGAGGGAGTATTTATGCTCGATAGTGGGTTCATGCATTGACACTGGGACAATGTGAAAAGTTCTAAGGTTGTCTTTGTCTGTTGCCACTAGGGATAAAACATTGGCGCTATGTCCGAGGATGTAGTTGTTGATTACATTACGCACCATACTTAATGCAATTGTGTGTTGCTTTGCAACTTAATACTGGAGGGGGTTCGGATGATAACCTGAAGGTGGACTTTTTAGGCATAGATGCAGTTGGATGGCGGTCTATGTACTTTGTCGTAATGCCCAATTAAATCTCACTATACTTATCATGTCATGTATGTGCATTGTTATGCCCTCTCTATTTGTCAATTTCCCGACTGTAATTTGTTCACCCAACATGCTTTTATCTTATGGGAGAGACACCTCTAGTGAACTGTGGACCCCGGTCCATTCTTTAATACTGAAATACAAATCTTGCAATACTTGTTTTATGTTTTCTCTGCAAACAATCATCTTCCACACAATACGGTTAATCCTTTGTTACAGCAAGCCGTGAGATTGACAACCTCACTGTTGGGGGCAAAGTACTTTGGTTGTGTTGTGCAGGTTCCACGCGCCGGAATCCCTGGTGTTGCGCCGCACTACATCCCGCCGCCATCAACCTTCAACGTGCTTCTTGGCTCCTCCTGGTTCGATAAACCTTGGTTTCTTTCTGAGGGAAAACTTGCTGCTGTGCGCATCATACCTTCCTCTTGGGGTTGCCCAACGAACGTGTGAAATACACACCATCAAGCTCTTTTTCTGGCGCCGTTGCCGGGAACTGAAGAAAAGCTACACCAAAAGATTTCTAACTCCCACGTCAACTACGCGCCAGCACTCACTAGTCTCCTTTTTGCAGAATTTGGCTAAACAGAATCAGAAAAACCGCGGTAAACTACTTTTACCTAGCCGTACGGGATCTCGTAACCTTATAGTGCACATTCGGCAAAAAGTAAGGACATGTTGTTTTATACTGCTATTTAGAAATATTTTAGTAAAAGATCATGCAGAGTATATACACCAGTGTGCAGCTTATATTATGATCCTCCATTTCAACCACGTTATTCGATTTATAAATGGTAGTACTAAAATGCAGATGTTACATAATGCAAGTAAAAGGGAACCAAACAAAGAGATGACTCTGCCAGAGATTTTTGAAGCATGCCAGAAGAACAAACTTGAAGTGATTGGAGAAGTCGCACAGAGTGTTCTTGTAAGTCTTCTCAAAGATTGAAATTTTGTGACGACTCACATCCCAACTTGTAGGAGTAGTAAAGTACATGTCAATATGATATTATATATGTTTATTAAAATTCATGTGATGTGAATCAGACATGCCAAACTGTAGGAATAAAAGTAGGTCATACACATGATAAATCTACTATCAGCAAGTTTCTCTGTAGTAACTATCATGTTTACACATGTGTACGAACTGAATTTTTTGCAGGAAGATATGAAATTAGAGATGGCAAAACCCGGTAAAAACGGTCTGGAAAAAACCGATGAAGAATGTGTGAAGGCATTTTCTATGGCAATAAAAAAGAAAGGCATTGCCAAAAACACTTTCTTACGGAATGCTGGACTGCTGAAGTGCAAGTCCATGTCCAAGTCAAAGTATTTGCATGCTCAAGTTCTAGAGGAGCAACTCCAAGTAGAACGAGCTGCATCAGCTGCGCTAAGACTAGAAGTCGACAATTTTAGAACGATAGCAGCACAGAAGGAGGCCCTACTGGAGCAGGTTAGGAATGCTAGTAAGTAGTAAGAAGAGTATCTGCTAGATAATTGGAGATGAACGGGGACAGTGACAGGTCATTACCTTCGTCTTGTAAAATGGTTCCTTAGTCTGAGCATATTTCGTAGGTGCATTTATCTGCAATTGCTATGATCTTGGTGGTCGTTTCCTTGTTGTGATGTGGATTTTTTTGAACCGGAACCCTGCTGATTGTTAATATTATAAGTGGATTGCCTAGCCCTTTCCATCAGTTCTGACTTGTGGTTCCGTTGGCTCGTGGATGAAGCTTGACATGGTATCAGAGCCCATAGTCTCAAGTTCGGACTTTTGGTCGCGTTGGCTAGTGCATTAAAGCTTGACACTGATGATTTTCTGTGATCCATTGATTTCCAGCTTTCTACATATAGCCCAGGTCTAGAAGCTTGTCAACTGGTCTGGTTCATTCATCGCTGTATTGAGTGGGAAACTCTCATTTGCAACTAGTTGCGCCCGCACCCCATTTTTTGTTGTGACACTTCCAAGTTTCCAAAAAATGCAAACTAAAATTCTAGACATACATTGTGTTGTGTCTTGTGCATCTGTGAAGTTTCATCCAAAAATATGTCAAAATGTGGCCTGTGTAAAAAGAGAAGACGTACGTAAATAGTGTCATGTACTATTTACAGATCATTTGTTCTTTTTGTGTAGGCCACATTTTGACATATTTTTGGATGAAACTTCACAGATGCACAAGACACAACACAATGTATGTCTAGAATTTAGTTTGCAATGAACGGAACAGTGCTTCTCCTTTGTGTTGTGCTGCAACACAACAGCTGTTCCTGCTTCTGTACAGGCGAGTTGTGAACAAAGATACTTATGTATGCTACCAAATTTCGACTCCATATAATCAATAGCTTAACAACCGTCTAATTCAAAATCTCAACACTGTAGCATATACCTCCTGCCTATCGAATACAATTATTTCACACACTGAAATATTTTGTACGCGTTTTGAATTGGAGAACATGGGAACCGACTTTGGTTTCTGATTATGACTTGATGTGACCCTAGGCCCTGGATTCCTGAGCAGAAGGTATGTGTAAAAACAAAGAGATTACGAAGTGCTAATTCCCTTTTTTTTGTAAGTCCTGGTGGCATTGACACTCCTTTCTTACTTGCTATATTTTTTTGGTGTTTATATATAATAGAGAATTACCAGCTTATTGTCGAACCCGTTAGATTTTGGGCAATAATTGTTACGTGGCTGCTTCTTAATTAAAGTTTATCATGTCATGTAGATGGATTTGTGAAAGATGCAGCGGGTCGTTCTTCAGATCGTCTACATGGGATTCCCATCTACATGTATGTTCATGGTTTCATGGAGTACTTCAGCTCATAGCAGCCACATACGATCCTGCAAGATTTGCATTTTTTTTGACCTTGCAAGATTTGCATTCAATGTATCGCCAAGGCGCGTCCGTGAGAGCAAGAACAATAGTGTAGCCGGCAGTCGGCTATAACAATTTGCCACATCATCTATAGTCAACTTATAGCTAGCATGTACAATAGTAAACTATAAAAGTCTAGTACTTTAACAATACATGGCCCATCTTTTAGTCTCACATAGTGCCTAGGAGCACGTGCTAGAGCTGGCTATTAGATAGTAGCCCACTTCTCTTCTCTCTCCTAATCTCTCTCCTCCAACTAAGCAAACATATAATATTTTATCTCTTATAGCCAGCTGAGTGTACCTTATTGTACTTGCTCTGAGAACTCTAGAAACATCTTCGTCAGACTCGTTTTGGCGCGCGCAGTTCCCGAGCGAATCCAATGAATTTTGACCGTTCTCTTAAAAAAAGGAACTTTGACCGTTGGATCAAGCGTTGGAGAACTGATGTGCCAACGGCCAATAATTATGATCGTGGTAACCGATTTTCAACGTGATGATGAATTGATGTGACATTTGGCCGTACTAGTACGGTCTCATATTTTTGTATTACTTAGTACTTGGACTGTGGCCAAATTCGAAATCTCATTCCAGCGGCAAAACTTCCCGCCCGAAAAATACAAATATTTCACACGCTTCTAACTTCCCATTCTACCCTCGTAAAGATGACAACAATGTCCATGTATAAGTCGGTTGGTGGGGGGTCTACCCGTCATTTTTTTCGATCACCACCTCCCTAGCTCCGGAAACTCCCCGAAAAAAATTCATTTCCCTCACTCTCTCCTCTGAGACCACCCACCGGAACTTCCCAAGTCCCTCTCTCCCACCTCCACGGCCACCGCACCGGAACATCCCCGCCGGACTTCCCTGGCCTACCCGAGGCCTCGCGATCCTCGTCATCCGGCTGCCTGCCGGAGCCGCTTCATCGACGCCGTCATCAACCGGACCGGATCATCCCCGCCGAACCTCGAAACCATATACTCATCCAGCAGTCTACCGCAGTCGCTTCAGCTGCGGTATCGTCCACCCCACCGGAGCCGCTTCGCCGGATCCGTCGTCCACCGCATCGGATCTAGCTCACCGACACCACTGTGCATTAACCGGATCTGCTTCACCGGCGCCGTGCACGATCTAAACTCTTCTACTGTCGCTTTTCTATTGCTTGCCTGCAAGTTCTTGTTTAATCTTGGGGGAACCTGTTTGTGCTAATGACGCGCCGTTACGTTTTTGCAGATGAGATGAGTAACCATGAAGTGTAATGGCCGTCTCTCCAACCCCAAGTAGCACATGTAGCGTACTTCATCACCGGATCTATCAACCCCAGGAAGATCTGCTGTGACTCCCACAGAGTGCTTCTCCTAATGTAAGTCCCTTGTTTTAGCGCCATGTTCTGGGTTCAGATGCTTGTTTGTCTGAAGCTCTTTTAGTTCATTCCTAGTTATGACCGTAACACCTTGCTATTTTCTACTTCATTGCTAACTTTAAGCGATTGAACATTTTGGTTTGCATTCCCTGCTCTGTAGATGTAGCCATCATAACTTCTATCTTGCTCAGTCGTTGTTACAAAAATTATAGGTATTATAGTAACATCCTGCTATTATTTAGTTCATGGCCAATTTTAAGTAATTGCACATGTTGGTTCGCATTCCCTGCTCTATAGCTTTTGGCATCGTAACTTCTATATTTGGTTTACATTCCCTGCTCTGTAGATCTAGCCATCATAACTTTATCTTGCTCAGTCGTTGTTACAAAAATTATGGCCTGCTACTATGTTGTTTGTGCCAATTTTTTACTCCATGAACATGTTGGCTTGCATTCCCTGTACTACAGGTGATGCCATTGTTTTGTATCTAGTTCATTGTAAGCTAACAAAGTAAGGACTTAGTTTGGCATGCTATCACTCTGCTATCTAGCCTGTAGTACAAATATACTTGTCATACTACTAGATAATAATTTTGCGTGCCATCTTGTTCTTCAAAAGCTGCATTATTGACTTGTTTCTCTGACTTGGCATGACGCTCACATATGGAAAGTTGAACATATTGGTTTGCATTCCCTCTTATACAAGTTCACAGGTGATCCCACTATATTCTGTATCTGGTCCATCCTAAGCTCCAGCATTAACTATCCTCTATGTGTTGCTCATTACAAGTTTATATCCCGAAACATCTTGATTTGCATCCCCTTCACTATAAGTTCAGGAGTATTATTTAGTTCACGGCCAAAATGAAGTAATTGCACTTGGCACATGTTGGTTCACATTCCCTCCTCTTTAGCTTTTGCCATCGTAACTTCTATTTTTGGTTTACATTCCCTGCTCTGTAGATGTAGCCATCATAACTTCATCTTGCTCAGTCCGTTGTTACAAAATTTATAGCCTGCTACTATGTTGTTCATGCCAATTTTGTACTCCCTGAACATGTTGGTTTGCATGGGACTCGACAGTAGTAAGTCTGCTGTTTCATTCTAACATGCTCTGTTATATTGGCTGTTGGTATGCGGCATGCACTCTTTGTTTGCTTATTGTGCGCATTACAATGATCTTGTTATAACGACGAAATGATGAGTTCCAAATTCTTTGGCAAACAATATTGTAGTGTCTTTGCCTTTCCATTGTTGCTGTCTTAACTTGTAATGTCTTTGTTTCAGATATAGGTGATGCATGGACAACTTAAAAGATTGCCGGATCGCTTCATTGTATTGCTAGGTTTAATTACCATTCAATTTCTCTGGGTTCTGTAATATTTTTTCAAAGCCTTGCAGCTGATGTAATATTTAGTTAGTTTTTATAGTTCTTTCGCGCATTTTTCTTTGGTGCTTGTGGTAAGTGAGGCTATCCGACAGAAATCAATGCTGCGTAAATATTCTCAGTATCTAAATCACGAATTCCCATCCCTTAAACGGCCCAATTAAGCGAAATCACATACGTGCCGGCCCGCAAAATCCTAAAGCGCCTTTTACGCCGGCATATAAACAGCAACTAAACGGCCGGCCCACTTACTTATTGGGCCAGCCCACTTGATTTACTCGTGGACCCCGCACTTTTATTGGTCCGGCCCACTTGCTTTAAGGTGGACCCCACCGACTACTGGGCCGGCCCACTACCTAGTTGGGCCAGCCCAATTGCTTTTGTGGTGGTCCCCACATACTAAATGGGCCGGCCCTTTAAGACGAAAGTGGGACCCACCTGTGTTTTGGCCCGGCCCACTAGCGTGTTGGGCCGGCCCACTTGCTATATGGTGGACCCCACATACTAAATGGGCCGGCTTTGACAGAAAGTGGACCCACTGTGCTTTTGGCCCGGCCCACTAGCGTGTTGGGCGACCCACTTGCTATACGGTGGACCCCACATACTAAATGGGCTGCCCTTTAAGGAAAGTGACCCACCGAGTTTTTGGCCCCCACTATCTTGTTGGGTCGGCCCACTTGCTATATGGTGGACCCCACATACTAAATGGGCCGGCCTTTAACTGGAAGGACCCACCGTGTTTTTGGCCCGGCCCACTATCTTGTTGGGCGCCCACTTGCTATATGGTGGACCCCACATACTAAATGGGTGGCCCTTTAACAGAAAAGTGGGACCCACTATCTTGTTGGGCTAGCCCATTTGATCTAATGTGGACCCCACGTACTAAATGGGCCGGCTGAGAGCAGAAAGTGGTACCCACATACTGCCGGCCCAATAACTTCTTGGGCGCCCAGCTGCTTTAATGACGACCCCACTTTGTAAATGGGCCAGATAACAGAAAGTGGGTCCCACATGTCTTGTGGGCCGGCCCTTTTGCCCGTTGACCGGTCCATCGAGTGCATTCGGCCCGCCCACATGCTTAGTGGGCCGCCCATTAAAGTTTTGACCGTCAACCTTAGAGGTTAGGCCCGGCCCACGTAACTAATGGACCAGCCCACTATATAGTTGACCGGTCAAACTAAGTCAGCTGGCCCGACCCGCAAACTTAATGGGCCGGCCCGCTTAAGACGTGGCAGGCCTCGTGTGGGCCTACCATCTACCACGGGGTTTCGCCGCAACGCTTAACCGCCAGTTAACTGTCTGCCACGTGTCGGTTTGCATGACGTCGCAATCAACGGGCTCCTGAAACACTTGGGCAACGGTCCGATTTTCCGTGGCGGAAGGGCGCCCAAGCGCGACGGACCAAAAAAATCGTCGTAGGACTTTGCCTGACGCAGTTTCGACAACGAACCCATATCGTCGGGTTAGGCCCATAGGCGACGAAAAATGCCCCTTAGTTGACGATTTTGGGACGTTGTCTATCAGAACTTTTCTTGTAGTGTGTACGGCATAGAGGTACCCCTTTGTGACACTTGGTTGAAACATATGTTATGCAATGATAATCCATGTAAATCCAAGCTAATTAGGACAAGGTGCGAGCACTATTGGTAATCTATGCATGAGGCTTGCAACTTATAGGATGTCTTATACATAACACATATGATTTATTACTACCGTTGACAAAATTGCTTCTATGTTTTCAAAATGAAAAGCTCTAGCACAAAAATAGTAATCCATGCTTCCCTCTGCGAAGGGCCTATCTTCTACTTTATTGTTGAGTCAGTTTACCTACTTCTTTCTATCTTAGAAGCAAACACTTGTGTCAACTGTGTGCATTGATTCTTACATGTTCACCTATTGCACTTGTTATATTACTTTGTGTTGACAATTATCCATGAGATAAACATGTTGAAGTTGAAAGCAACTGCTGAAACTTATATCTTCCTTTGTGTTGCTTCAAAGCTTTCTACTAAGAATTTATTGCTTTATGAGTTAACTCTTATGCAAGTCTTATTGATGCTTGTCTTGAAAGTACTATTCATGAAAAGTCTTTGCTATATGATTCAGTTGTTTATTCATTGTCTTTACCATTGCTTCGAATCGCTGCATTCATCTCATATGCTTTACATTAGTATTGATCAAGATTATGATAGCATGTCACTTCAAAAATTATCCTTGTTATCGTTTACCTACTCGAGGGCGAGTAGGAACTAAGCTTGGGGATGCTTGATACGTCTCAAACGTATCTATAATTTCTTATGTTCCATGCTACTTTTATGATGATACTCACATGTTTTATACACACTTTATGTCATTATTATGCATTTTCCGCACTAACCTATTGACGAGATGCGAAGAGCCGTTGTTGTTTTCTGCTGTTTTTGGTTTCAAAATCCTACAAAGGAAATATTCTCGAATTGGATGAAATCAACGCCCAGGGTCTTATTTTTCCACGGAGCTTCCCCGAAGGGATTACGAAGTGGGGCGACGAGGCGCCTCCACCATAGGGCCGCGCGGCGAGGGGGCTGCGCCGCCCATGGTGTGGGCCCCTCGCCGCCCTCCAACGCTGCCCTTCCGCCTACTTATAGCCTTCGTCGCGAAACCCCAGACCGAGAGCCACGATACGGAAAACCTTCCGCAGACGCCGCCGCCGCCAATCCCATCTCGGGGGATTCGGGAGATCACCTCCGCACCCTCGCGGAGAGGGGAATCATCTCCCGAGGACTCTTCATCACCATGATCGCCTCCGGATTGATGTGTGAGTAGTTCACCCCTGAACTATGGGTCCATAGCAGTAGCTAGATGGTTGTCTTCTCCTCTTGTGCTATCATGTTAGATCTTGTGAGCTGCCTATCATGATCAAGATCATCTATTTGTAATGCTACATGTTGTG
This sequence comes from Lolium multiflorum, assembly GCA_030979885.1. NCBI lineage: Eukaryota > Viridiplantae > Streptophyta > Magnoliopsida > Poales > Poaceae > Lolium > Lolium multiflorum. The sequence continues at coordinate 68,353,550 of CM061750.1, forward strand.
TTTGTTGGGATCCGATGAATATGGAATACTATGTCAAGTTGATTATCAATATATCATATATGTGTTGTTTATGTTCTTGCATGCTCTACATTGCTAGTAGAGGCTCTGGCCAAGTTGATACTTGTGACTCCAAGAGGGAGTATTTATGCTCGATAGTGGGTTCATGCCTCCATTAAATCTGGGACAGTGACAGAAAGTTCTAAGGTTGTGGATGTGCTGTTGCCACTAGGGATAAAACATCAATGTTTTGTCTAAGGATAGTTGTGTTGATTACATTACGCACCATATTTAATGCAATTGTCTGTTGTTTGCAACTTAATACTGGAAGGGGTTCGGATGATAACCTGAAGGTGGACTTTTTAGGCATAGATGCATGCTGGATAGCGGTCTATGTACTTTGTCGTAATGCCCTGATTAAATCTCATAGTAGTCATCGTGATATATGTATGTGCATTGTTATGCCTTCTCTATTTGTCAATTGCCCAACCGTAATTTGTTCACCCAACATGCTATTTCTTATCGGAGAGACACCACTAGTGAACTATGGACCCCGGTCCATTCTTTACATCTGAAATACAATCTACTGCAAACTCCGTTCTTTACTGTTCTTCACAAACAAACATCATCTTCCATACTATACATTTAATCCTTTGTTTACAGCAAGCCAGTGAGATTGACAACCTCACTGTTACGTTGGGGCAATGTACTTTGATTGTGTTGTGCAGGTTCCACATTGGCGCCGGAATCCCCGGTGTTGCGCCGCACTACACTCCGCCACCAACAACCTTCATGTGTTCCTTGACTCCTACGGTTCGATAACCTTGGTTTCTTCCGAGGGAAAACTTGCTGCTGTACGCATCACACCTTCCTCTTGGGGTTCCCAACGGACGTGTGTCTTACACGCCATCAGCCACTGGTACTCAGGGTAGTAGTAGCGCACCACTAGTGCGCCATTACTATGAGTTAGCAGTGGCGTGATATCAGTGGCGCACCACTAGTGTGCCACTGATGGGTAAATGTGGTGTGCCACTGAATGATCACCAAGTACTAGCATAGTAGTTTGCCTTCCTCACCATGGGTCAGGAGATGCGAGACCCCATTGTGCATGACCAACTGCAGAAAGATCTGGTGGAGCACCTGTGGAGTTATCGCAAAGTTAGTAACTAGTTTGATATGTTCCAATTTTTGTTTATGAATTTGTTAAATTATGAGCTCGTTTTCTTGAAATATTTGCTTTGTATTAATTTCTATACCAAACTATGTGTCACTTTTGGCTCAAACCCAGCCGAACTATGTGTCATTTTTGGCTCAAAACCAACTGAGTTCACCATAATTCGCTTGCTGGGGAGCCGACCCTACACGCGCGGCTGGGAGCTCGACGCCCCTAGGCCAAACCTGCCTCCAGTCCGGCGCAAAATAGCGCCGGATTTCGGCCTAGAAGGCACCAACGAGTGGAGATGCTTTAAGGAATGTTTATGGCAGATCATTGTTTTCCACTTTATGCTAGCATAGTAACTATCGCCATGCGTTGATACGGGTTAAAGCACCTTTAGCGGACACCATGAAAGGAATAAAACTGAACAATAACCATTTTTTCAATAGCTGGAGCATAGAAAACCTCCCGCAACGTGCTCTCGTGTAGCTTGTAGGCTTAGCATGATAGGCTAATAGGTCTTTGTAGCTAGCTAGGTGTGCCCACAAGCAGGTACGCATATTGGGGCCGTTTGGTAGATTGGACGTCACTTGGCTGCATCATTTCAGTAGAAAAATAGGTTGTTTGGTTTTTTTACACGTACCGCTTCTTAAATCACTCTCGGGCCAGGCCCGGAGCAACATCCAGTATGAGTGTTTCCAGCGGGCCTGACGCATTCTTTTCATTCCTCTGCTGGATGGATGCAACATGTGCACCTAAACAGGTTCCGCGCACTATCTTTTAAACTACTCCACACACCATCTCTAAAAATCAACACAACCATACTCTGAATCAAAATAAGTTATACATGAAAAAGATATGTATCGATGATATAAATCAATTCCGACAATCGGTTTTGAGATTCATCAATCGTAAATCGTCAATTTCGTGTATGAAGTTTTGAGCCAATTTTACCAAATTCGCCGCACACGCCCAACCCTTTGAAATTTCCTTGGAGAAGTAGGTTCACCTCACCATTCCACATGACTTCAGTGTTGAAAGGTTTTTGTTTCGGTGGACATAGGCAGGTAGATAAATGACTCACTAGTATATTGTAATTCGTGCGTATGTGTGAGTATGTTTTGGTGTACTTTTGCTCAACTTCTCACTTGCCATCTTCATGAACGGTGATGTGGTGATTATAGGTGAGAAGTGAGAGGTGATAATCCATAGTGGGGGCAGCATAGTGATGTTCGTCTTCGTGGTAGGCGACGTGGTGATGTTTGTGACCGGCGTGACCGGCGGTGTCATGGTAGTATTCAGCTTCATGGTCGGCGATATGGTGATGCTTGTGACAGGCGTGAACGGCGGTGTCATGGTGGTGCTGTTGCGGTCAGAAACCCACCGTCGAGCAACGACTGGCAACACCGTAGAGCCGGGAACAACTAGGGCTGCGGCTGGCCCGATCCCTCGAGCGACGCCCGCAAAGCCTTCGGTCCCACGCCCGATGCTGTCGCAAGGGCGTGCCCCCTGACCTATACCTGGTCAGGAAGGTGTGGATGATGCCTCGCTTAGTTTCCTGCAGGCACACACGTAAACGTTAAATACGAGCCTCGATCGGCTCTCAGGTTATCCTGTGAATCGGCTCAAAGAGCCGATCCACCCATGATTCGTACAAGGTGTCCGAATATATGGTGGTCCTGCTTGATCAAGATAAAGCTAATATGATCTACGACGATTTAGGGTTTTCACCGCATAATCGGATCATCCTACTCACGATTGGGCCTCGCGCTCGCGCACGGTGATCGTAAGCCGATCCTAGACGGGGCCTAAAAACCAACACGAGGTTGATCCTCGGAACATCCTGTCTAGGGCTAGCAAACTACACCCTACACGCCGCTGGATCCTCCAACCCTTTGTAAGGCCTAACTATTGCAGATATTAAACTAATCCTTGAAGAATCAAGGAGCAACCATAACGGATCGAATCTACTAAATAATGATCAAGCGGGGTGCCGCCCTACACCTAAGATAGGTGTAAGGGCGGCTAGACATGCAAGGGTCGCACTACGATAGCATATTATACGAAGAACAATGCTAACCCTAACATATCTAAGATAACTACGTTGCTCGCCATCAAAAAGGCTTCAGTACGAGCAACGCATGAACAACGTGATAGGCATTACGCTGCCTAGATCGCAAGATGCGATCTAGGCAGCATGGTGCTTACCGGAGAAACCTCGAGACGAAGGAGTTGGCGATGCGCCGAGATTTGTTGTGTTGAACGTTGGTTGTTGTTTATTCCATAAACCCTAGATACATATTTATAGTCCAGGGGACTTTCTAATGTGGGCGTGCACTAAACCGTGCACGGGTAAAACTCTAACTTCTAAACTAAGATGCGATCTAATATGTTACAGATACACGGGCAATTTAGCCCAACTTGGTATAAAAGGCCGATTCACGTATTCCTTCTATGTATATTCTTCAAATCCATCTTGATCGCGGCCCACCTCTGGCTCGGTCAAATTCTGGTGATAACACATGCCCCCCTGGTTTTGGAAATGACATTTCCAAAATCATTATCTTTTCGTCGGGTCATGTCGTGGCAGCAGAACTGCGCAGTATCCTTCATCATGATCGCCTTGCCTTCTCAACTTCTCGCACGATTTGACACTGTAGTTCCTTTTTCGTGGTAGGCGGCTTCATTGTGCGCACTGCCTCCTGACTTTTTAGGCCGATCTCAATTCCGCGTTCATGAACCAAGAAGCCCAAGAATTGACCGGCCGTCACTCCAAATGCACACTTCTTCGGATTCATCCTTAGTCCAATTTCCTAGTTCGGTCCCGGATGCGTCGTAAATCCTCCAAGTGTCCCTCTACGGAGACAGACTTGACCACCACGTCGTCAATGTAGATCTCAACCAGTTTGCCGATCAGATCATGAAATATGTAGTTCATGGCTCTTTGGTACGTTGCACCGGCGTTCTTCAGTCCAAATGTCATGACTACATATTCAAACAAGCCCACCGAACCTGGTACTCTGAATAGTCTTGTGTATATCTTCGGATATTGTCAACATAAAGTAATATAACAAGTGCAATATGCAAGTATGTAGGAATCAATGCACAGTTAACACAAGTGTTTGCTTTTTAGATAGAAGGAAATGGGTAAACTGACTCAACAATAAAAGTAGAAGAAAGGCCCTTCGCAGAGGGAAGCATGGATTGCTATATTTGTGCTAGAGCTTTTATTTTGAAAATAAGAAACAACTTTGTCAACGGTAGTAATAAAGCATATGAGTTATGTAAATTATATCCTACAAGTTGCAAGCCTCATGCATAGTATACCAATAGTGCCCGCACCTTGTCCTAATTAGCTTGGATTTACATGGATTATCATAGCATAGCATACGTTTTAACCAAGTGTCACAAAGGGGTACCTCTATGCCGCCTGTACAAAGGTCTAAGGAGAAAGATCGCATTGGATTTCTCGTTTTTGATTATTCTCAACTTAGACATCCATACCGGGACAACATAGACAACAGATAGTGGACTCCTCTTTAATGCATAAGCATTCAACAACAGATAAAATTCTCATAAGAGATTGAGGTTTGTCCAAGCTGAAACTTCCACCATGGATCATGGCTTTAGTTAGCGGCCCAATGTTCTTCTCTAACAATATGCATACTCAAACCATTTGATCATGATAAATCACCCTTACTTCAGACAAGACGAACATGCATAGCAACTCACATGATATTCAACAAAGAAATAGTTGATGGCGTCCCCAGGAACATGGTTATCGCCCAACAAGCAACTTAATAAGAAATAATATGCATAAGTACATATTCAATACCACAATAGGTTTTAAGCTATTTGTCCCATGAGCTATATATTGCAAAGATAAAGAATAGAAATTTCAAAGGTAGCACTCAAGCAATTTACTTTGGAATGGCGGAGAAATACTATGTAGTAGGTAGGTATGGTGGACACAAGTGGCATAGTGTTTGGCTCAAGGATTTTGGATGCATGAGAAGTATTCCCTCCCGATACAAGGTTTAGGCTAGCAAGGTTGTTTAAATCAAACACAAGTATGAACCGGTGATACGTCTCCGACGTATCGATAATTTCTTATGTTCTATGCCATATTATTGATGATACCTACATGTTTTATGCACACTTTATGTCATATTCGTGCATTTTCTGGAACTAACCTATTAACAAGATGCCGAAGTGCCGTTCTGTTTTCTGCTGTTTTGGTTTCAGAAATCCTAGTGAAATATTCTCGAATTGGACGAAACAAGACCCGGGGGCCTATTTTTCCACGGAGCTTCCTAAGACCGAAGAACACACAAGGGCCACGAGGTGGCGACACCACAGGCGGCGCGCGGCCGGGGGCCCCGCGCCGCCTGGTGTGGCCCCCTCGTACGGCCCCCGACTCGCCCTTCCGCCTACTTAAAGCCTCCGTTGCGAAACCCCCGTGCGAAAAACCACGATACGGAAAACCTTGCAGAGACGCCGCCGCCGCCGATCCCATCTCGGGGGATTACGGAGATCTCCTCCGGCACCCTGGAGAGGGGATTCATCTCCGGAGGACTCTACACCGCCATGGTCGCCTCCGGAGTGATGAGTGAGTAGTTCACCCCTGGACTATGGGTCCATAGCAGTAGCTAGATGGTTGTCTTCTCCTCATTGTGCTTCATTGTCGGATCTTGTGAGCTGCCTAACATGATCAAGATCATCTATCTGTAATACTATATGTTGTGTTTGTTGGGATCCGATGGATAGAGAATACCATGTCATGTTAATTATCAAGTTATTACATATGTGTTGTTTATGATCTTGCATGCTCTCCGTTACTAGTAGAGGCTCTGGCCAAGTTTTTACTTTTAACTCCAAGAGGGAGTACTTATGCTCGATAGTGGGTTCATGCCTACATTGACACCTGGGACAGTGACAGAAAGTTCTAAGGTTGTGTTGTGATGTTGCCACTAGGGATAAAACATTGGCGCTATGTCCGAGGATGTAGTTGTTGATTACATTACGCACCATACTTAATGCAATTGTCTGTTGCTTTGCAACTTAATACTGGAGGGGGTTCGGATGATAACCTGAAGGTGGACTTTAGGCATAGATGCGGTGGATGGCGGTCTATGTACTTTGTCGTAATGCCCAATTAAATCTCACTATACTTATCATGTCATGTATGTGCATTGTTATGCCCTCTCTATTTGTCAATTGCCCGACTGTAATTTGTTCACCCAACATGCTTTTATCTTATGGGAGAGACACCTCTAGTGAACTGTGGACCCCGGTCCATTCTTTAATACTGAAATACAAATCTGGTGCAATACTTGTTTTTACTGTTTCTCTGCAAACAATCATCTTCCACACAATACGGTTAATCCTTTGTTAAGCAAGCCGGTGAGATTGACAACCTCACTGTTTCGTTGGGGCAAAGTACTTTGGTTGTGTTGTGCAGGTTCCACGTTGGCGCCGGAATCTCCGGTGTTGCGCCGCACTACATCCCGCCGCCATCAACCTTCAACGTGCTTCTTGACTCCTGTTGATTAAACCTTGGTTTCTAATCGAGGGAAACTTGCGTGTGCGCATCACACCTTCCTCTTGGGGTTCCCAACGGACGTGTCAACTACACGCATCAAGCAAATTTCTGCGCCCGGGGAGTCAAGACACGCTGCAAGGGAGTCTCCACTTCTCAATCTCTTTACTTTGTTTTTGTCTTGCTTTATTTTATTTACTACTTTGTTTGCTGCATTATATCAAAACACAAAAAAATTAGTTGCTAGCTTTACTTTATTTACTGTCTTGTTTGCTATATCAAAAACACAAAAATTAGTTTACTTGCATTTACTTTATCTAGTTTGCTTTATTTACTATTGCTAAAATGGCCAACCCTGAAAATACTAAGTTGTGTGACTTCACTAGCACAAATAATAATGATTTCTTATGCACACCTATTGCTCCACCTGCTACTACAGCAGAATTCTTTGAAATTAAACCTGCTTTACTTAATCTTGTTATGCGAGAGCAATTTTCTGGTGTTAGTTCTGATGATGCTGCTGCCCATCTCAATAATTTTGTTGAACTATGTGAAATGCAAAAGTATAAAGATGTAGATGGTGACATTATAAAATTAAAATTGTTCCCTTTCTCATTAAGAGGAAGAGCTAAAGATTGGTTGCTATCTCTGCCTAAGAATAGTATTGATTCTGGACTAAATGCAAGGATGCTTTTATTGGTAGATATTATCCCCCTGCTAAAATTATATCTTTGAGGAGTAGCATAATGAATTTTAAACAATTGGATAATGAACATGTTGCTCAAGCTTGGGAAAGAATGAAATCTCTGGTTAAAAATTGCCCAACCCATGGACTGACTACTTGGATGATCATCCAAACCTTCTATGCAGGACTAAATTTTTCTTCGCGGAATTTATTGGATTCAGCTGCTGGAGGTACCTTTATGTCCATCACTCTTGGTGAAGCAACAAAGCTCCTTGATAATATGATGGTTAATTACTCTGAATGGCACACGGAAAGAGCTCCACAAGGTAAATTCTGTTGAAGAATCCTCTTCCTTGAATGATAAAGTTGATGCTATTATGTCTATGCTTGCGAATGATAGGACTAATGTTGATCCTAATAATGTTCCATTAGCTTCATTGGTTGCCCAAGAAGAACATGTTGATGTAAACTTCATTAAAAATAATAATTTCAACAACAATGCTTATCGGAACAATTCTAGTAATAACTATAGGCCATATCCTTATAATAATGGTAACGGTTATGCTAATTCTTATGGGAATTCTTACAACAATAATAGGAATACACCCCCTGGACTTGAAGCCATGCTTAAAGAATTTATTAGTACACAAACTGCTTTTAACAAATCTGTTGAGGAAAAACTCAATAAAATTGATATTCTTGTTTCTAGAGTTGATAGTCTTGCCTCTGATGTTGATCTTTTGAAATCGAAAGTTATGCCTAATAGGGATATTGAAAATAAAATTGTTACTACAGCAAATGCCATCCAAGTTAGAATTAATGAGAATATAAGATTAATGGCTGAACTGCGTGCTAGGTGGGATAGAGAAGAAAATGAAAAACTAGCTAAAAAGGAAAATGTAGCTAAAGTTTGGACTATTACCACCACTAGCAAAGCTAATGATTCACATGTTGCTGCACCTCCTACTATCAATGGTAAAATAATTGGTGTTGGCAATGTTTCTACTCCTAGTGCAAAGCGTGCAAAATTACCTGAAACTGCTAAAGCTGCTGAAACTGCTTGTGATAAAACTGCTGAAATTTTTTCCAACCTTGGGGATGATAATCCCATTGCTTTAGATTGTAATGATTTAGATTTTGATGATTGCCACATCTCTGAAGTTATAAAGTTCTTGCAAAAACTTGCTAAGAGTCCCAATGCTAGTGCTATAAATTTGGCTTTCACAAAACATATTACAAATGCCTCATAAAAGCTAGAGAAGAAAAACTAAAACTTGAAACTTCTATTCCTAGAAAGCTAGAGGATGGTTGGGAGCCCATCATTAAAATGAGAGTCAAAGATTTTGATTGTAATGCTTTATGTGATCTTGGTGCAAGTATTTCTATTATGCCTGAAAAAGTCTATGATATGCTTGACTTGCCACCATTGAAAAATTGTTATCTGGATGTTAATCTCGCTGATAATGCTAAAAAGAAACCTTTGGGGAAAGTTGATAATGTTCATATTATGGTTAACAATAACCTTGTTCCCGTTGATTTTGTTGTCTTGGATATTGAATGCAATGCATCTTGCCCCATTATATTGGGAAGACCTTTTCTTCGAACCGTTGGTGCTACTATTGATATGAAGGAAGGTAATATTAAATATCAATTTCCTCTCAAGAAAGGTATGGAACACTTCCCTAGAAAGAGAATGAAGTTACCTTATGATTCTATCATTAGAACAAATTATGATGTTGATGCTTCGTCTCTTGATGTTACTTGATTTACACTTTCTGCGCCTAGCTGAAAGGCGTTAAAGAAAAGCGCTTATGGGAGACAACCCATGTTTTTACTCCAGTATTTTTGTTTTATATTTGTGTCTTGGAAGTTGTTTACTACTGTAGCAACCTCTCCTTATCTTAGTTTTATGTTTTGTTGTGCCAAGTAAAGTCTTTGATAGAAAAGTAAGTACTAGATTTGGATTACTGCGCAGTTCCAGATTTCTTTGCTGTCACGAATCTGGGTCTATCTCCCTGTAGGTAGCTCAGAAAATTACGCCAATTTACGAGCATGATCCTCAGATATGTACGCAACTTTCATTCAATTTGAGCATTTTCGTTTGAGCAAGTCTGGTGGCCTAATAAAATCCATCTTTACGGACTGTTCTGTTTTGACAGATTCTGTCTTTTATTTCGCATTGCCTCTTTTGCTATGTTGGATGAATTTCTTTGATCCATTAATGTCCAGTAGCTTTATGCAATGTCCAGAAGTGTTAAGAATGATTGTGTCACCTCTGAACATGTGAATTTTTATTATGCACTAACCCTCTAATGAGTTGTTTCGAGTTTGGTGTGGAGGAAGTTTTCAAGGATCAAGAGAGGAGTATGATGCAATATGATCAAGGAGAGTGAAAAGCTCTAAGCTTGGGGATGCCCCGGTGGTTCACCCCTGCATATTCTAAGAAGACTCAAGCGTCTAAGCTTGGGGATGCCCAAGGCATCCTCTTCTTCCTCGACAACATTATCAGGTTCCTCCCCTGAAACTACATTTTTATTCGGCCACATCTTATGTACTTTGCTTGGAGCGTCGGTTTGTTTTTGTTTTTTGTTTTGTTTGAATAAAATGGATCCTAGCATTCACTTTATGAGAGAGAGACACGCTCCGCTGTAGCATATGGACAAATATGTCCTTAGGTTCTACTCATAGTATTCATGGCGAAGTTTCTTCTTCGTTAAATTGTTATATGGTTGGAATTGGAAAATGATACATGTAGTAAAATGCTATAATGTCTTGGATAATTTGATACTTGGCAATTTTTGTGCTCATGTTTAAGCTCTTGCATCATATACTTTGCACCCATTAATGAAGAAACACTTAGAGCTTGTTAATTTGGTTTGCATATTTGGTTTCTCTAGAGTCTAGATAACATCTAGTATTGAGTTTTGAACGACAAGGAAGACGGTATGGAGTCTTATAATGTTTACCATATGTCTTTTATGTGAGTTTTGCTGTACCGTTCATCCTTGTGTTTGTTTCAAATAGCCTTGCTAGCCTAAACCTTGTATCGAGAGGGAATACTTCTCATGCATCCCAAATACTTGAGCCAACCACTATGCCATTTGTGTCCACCATACCTACCTACTACATGGTATTTACCCGCCATTCCAAAGTAAATTGCTTGAGTGCTACCTTTAAAATTCCATCATTCACCTTTGCAATATATAGCTCATGGGACAAATAGCTTAAAAACTATTGTGGTATTGAATATGTACTTATGCACTTTATCTCTTATTAAGTTGCTTGTTGTGCGATAACCATGCTTCTGGGACGCCATCAACTATTCTTTGTTGGATATCATGTGAGTTGCTATGCATGTCCGTCTTGTCTGAAGCAAGAGAGATCTACCACCTTCATGGTTGGAGCATGCATATTGTTAGAGAAGAACTTTGGGCCGCTAACTAAAGTCATGATTCATGGTGGAAGTTTCAGTTTTGGACACATATCCTCAATCTCATATGAGAATAATAATTGTTGCCACATGCTTATGCATTAAAGAGGAGTCCATTATCTGTTGTCCATGTTGTCCCGGTATGGATGTCTAAGTTGAGAATAATCAAAAGCGAGAAATCCAAAATGCGAGCTTTCTCTTAGACCTTTGTACAGGCGGCATGGAGGTACCCCATTGTGACACTTGGTCAAAACATGTGCATTGCAAAGATCCGGTAGTCCAAGTTAATTAGGACAAGGTGCGGGCACTATTAGTATACTATGCATGAGACTTGCAACTTGTAAGATATAACTTTCATAACTCATATGCTTTATTACTACCGTTGACAAAATTGTTTCATGTTTTCAAAATAAAAGCTCTAGCACAAATATAGCAATCGATGCTTTCCTCTTTGAAGGACCATTCTTTTACTTTTATGTTGAGTCAGCTTCACCTATCTCTCTCCACCTCAAGAAGCAAACACTTGTGTGAACTATGCATTGATTCTTACATACTTGCATATTGTACTTGTTATATTACTCTATGTTGACAATTATCCATGAGATATACATGTTACAAGTTGAAAGCAACCGCTGAAACTTAATCTTCCTTTGTGTTGCTTCAATACCTTTACTTTGATTTATTGCTTTATGAGTTAACTCTTATGCAAGACTTATTAATACTTGTCTTGAAGTACTATTCATGAAAAGTCTTTGCTATATGATTCACTTGTTTACTCATGTCATTACCATTGTTTTGATCGCTGCATCCACTACATATGTTTACAAATAGTATGATCAAGGTTATGATGGCATATCACTTCAAATTATCTTTGTTATCGTTTTACCTGCTCGGGACGAGCAGAACTAAGCTTGGGGATGCTTGATACGTCTCCGACGTATCGATAATTTCTTATGTTCTATGCCATATTATTGATGATACCTACATGTTTTATGCACACTTTATGTCATATTCGTGCATTTTGGAACTAACCTATTAACAAGATGCCGAAGTGCCGTTCCTGTTTTCTGTGTTTTTGGTTTCAGAAATCCTAGTAACGAAATATTCTCGGAATTGGACGAAACAAAGACCCAGGGGCTATTTTTCCACGGAGCTTCCGAAGACCGAAGAACACACGAAGTGGGGCCACGAGGTGGCGACACCACAAGGCGGCGCGGCCCAGGGGGGCCCGCGGCGCCTATGGTGTGGCCCCCTCGTCTGGCCCCCGACTCTGCCCTTCCGCCTACTTAAAGCCTCCGTTGCGAAACCCCCGATGCGAAAACCACGATACGGAAAACCTTCCCGAGACGCCGCCGCCGCCGATCCCATCTCGGGGGATTCTCGAGATCTCCTCCGGCACCCTTGCCGGAGAGGGGATTCATCTCCCGAGGACTCTACACCGCCATGTCGCCTCCGGAGTGATGAGTGAGTAGTTCACCCTCGACTATGGGTCCATAGCAGTAGCTAGATGGTTGTCTTCTCCTCATTGTGCTTCATTGTCGGATCTTGTGAGCTGCCTAACATGATCAAGATCATCTATCTGTAATACTATATGTTGTGTTTGTCGGGATCCGATGGATAGAGAATACCATGTCATGTTAATTATCAAGTTATTACATATGTGTTGTTTATGATCTTGCATGCTCTCCGTTACTAGTAGAGACTCTGGCCAAGTTTTTACTTTTAACTCCAAGAGGGAGTACTTATGCTCGATAGTGGGTTCATGCCTGCATTGACACCTGGACAGTGATAGAAAGTTCTAAGGTTGTGTTGTGCCGTTGCCACTAGGGATAAAACATTGGCGCTATGTCCGAGGATGTAGTTGTTGATTACATTACGCACCATACTTAATGCAATTGTCTGTTGCTTTGCAACTTAATACTGGAGGGGTTCGGATGATAACCGAAGGTGGACTTTTTAGGCATAGATGCGGTTGGATGGCGGTCTATGTACTTTGTCGTAATGCCCAATTAAATCTCACTATACTTATCATGTCATGTATGTGCATTGTTATGCCCTCTCTATTTGTCAATTGCCCGACCGTAATTTGTTCACCCAACATGCTTTTATCTTATGGGAGAGACACCTCTAGTGAACTGTGGACCCCGGTCCATTCTTTAAATCGAAATACAAATCTGCTGCAATACTTGTTTTACTGTTTTCTGCAAACAATCATCTTCCACACAATACGGTTAATCCTTTGTTACAGCAAGCGGTGAGATTGACAACCTCACTATTTCGTTGGGGCAAAGTACTTTGGTTGTGTTGTGCAGGTTCCACGTTGGCGCCGGAATCTCTGGTGTTGCGCCGCACTACATCCCGCCGCCATCAACCTTCAACGTGCTTCTTGACTCCTACTGTTCGATTAAACCTTGGTTTCTAACTGAGGGAAACTTGCCGCTGTGCGCATCACACCTTCCTCTTGGGGTTCCCAACGGACGTGTCAACTACACGCATCAACCGGTACAGCAAAACTCACATAAAAGACATATTGAAAGCATTATAAGACTCTATACCGTCTTCATTGTTGTACCTTTTATCATTATATCGAAGCCGATCGCTTGAACCGGCCTCCTCTTTGTCCTTGCCACCAGAGTGACTGCTCTCTTTTTTGTCTTTGCCATGGCGGTAAACAGAATGAGCTACCATGTAGTTAACTTCCGGCGCAGAGCTCTGGTCCGTTCTTCTGAAGGGGTGGACAGATCTACTTGGTCGAGGGCACCCTCGGCTGTAAAGCCGTTCCACCTGATGCCATGAGAACGGGTCTTCGAGAAAGAGCCGATTAGATCGGCTTCAAAGAGAGCCTTGAGCTCATCGTACTTCTTATTGTGCTCATCAGGCAGCTCTGCGTATGTGACTGGGTCGCCAGCCATCTCAGCTGTGGATGTCGACATGGTTGCTGAAGAGTGTCCCACCGGGCGTGCCAGAATGTGTTGCGGTCAGAAACCCACCGTCGAGCAACAACTGGCAACACCGTAGAGCCGGAACAACTAGGGCTGCGGCTGGCCCCGGTCCTCGAGCGACGGCCCGCAAAGCCTTCGGTCCCACGCCCGATGCTGTCGCAAGGGCGTGCCACCTGACCTATACCTGGTCAGGAAGGTGTGGATGATGCCTCGCTTAGTTTCTCAGGGCACACACGTAAACGCAAATACGAGCCTCGATCGGCTCAGGTTATCCGTGAATCGGCTCAAAGAGCCGATCCACCCATGATTCGTATAAGGTGTCCGAATATATGGTGGTCCCGCTTGATCAAGATAAAGCTAATATGATCTACGACGATTTAGGGTTTTCACCGCATAATCGAATCATCCTACTCACGATTGGGCCTCGCGCTCGCGTACGGTAATCGTAAGCTGATCCTAGACGGGGCCTAAAAACCAACACGAGGTTGATCCTCGGAACATCCTGTCTAGGGCTAGCAGACTACACCCTACACGCCGCTTGATCCTCCAACCCTTTGTAAGGCCTAACTATTGCAGATATTAAACTAATCCTTGAAGAATCAAGGAGCAACCGTAACGGATCGAATCTACTAAATAATGATCAAGCGGGGTGCCGCCCCTACACCTAAGATAGGTGTAAGGGCGGCTAGACATGCAAGGGTCGCACTACGATAGCATATTATACGAAGAACAATGCTAACCCTAACATATCTAAGATAACTACGTTGCTCGCCATCAAAAAGGCTTCAGTACGAGCAACGCATGAACAACGTGATAGGCATTACGCTGCCTAGATCGCAAGATGCGATCTAGGCAGCATGGTGCTTACCGGAGAAACCCTCGAGACGAAGGAGTTGGCGATGCGCCGAGATTTGTTGTGTTGAACGTTGGTTGTTGTTTATTCCATAAACCCTAGATACATATTTATAGTCCAGGGGACTTTCTAATGTGGGCGTGCACTAAACCGTGCACGGGTAAAACTCTAACTTCTAAACTAAGATGCGATCTAATATGTTACAGATACACGGGCAATTTAGCCCAACTTGGTATAAAAGGCCGATTCACGTATTCCTTCTATGTATATTCTTCAAATCCATCTTGATCGCGGCCCACCTCTGGCTCGGTCAAATTCGGGTGATAACAGGTGCTCATCTTCGTGGCCGGTGACGTGGTGATGCTTGTGACCGGCGTGAATGGCAGTGTCATGGTGGTGTTCGTCTTCGTGGTCGACGACATGGTGATGCTTGTGACGGGCGTGAACATCGGTGTCATGGTGGTCTTCGTCTTTGTGGTCAGTTGAATGTACTAGGACGTCGCCTAGAGGGGGGGTGAATAGGCGGTGTATAAAAACTTCTACTTGAGAGCTAAACTAGGCGGAATAAAACTGCACATGTGTTTACTAGTTTAGCTCAAAGCCTATCAACTAGGGGTTTGCCTAAGTGCACCAACAACCTATGCTAGCATGATGAGAAACAAGGTGATAACAAGCTAGGTATAGCACATCAAGCATGATAGATATCACAATGTAAATCGCATAGAAGTAACCGGTGCACGAGGAGACGACGATGTATCCCGAAGTTCACACCCAAGGGTGCTACGTCTCCGTTGGAGCGGTGTGGAGGCACGAGGCACTCCAATGAGCCACTAGGGCCACCGTATTCTCCTCGAGCCTTTCCACCAAGGGGAAAGCCTCGATCCACTAAGGGACCCTTGAGGGTGGTCACCGAACCCGTACAAGCTTGGGCAAACTCCCAAGTATCAAGCTTGAGGCAACTCCACAACACGGAGGCTCTCAAGTACAATGCCACAAGAGGCTACAACACGCCACACCGGCAACAAAGCCACCAAGACACCAACGCGCCACAACCGGCTCCAAAACCACAAAGGCTAACACACTCCACAAAGGCAACAACGCCACAAAGACTACCACGCCACAAAGACGACAAGGCCACAAAGGCTACAAGGCCACAAGGGCTACAACACCACAAAGGAAACAAGGCCCCGAAGGCAAGAACACCACTAAGGTCAAACACACCCTCTACGAGACCGAAACCCCGAAGAGAACCCAAACCGATGCACCTAATGCAATGGCTAAGAACACCACTAAGATGCCCAAGTTCCTATCTCCCAAATTCCAACAAAGATACAAAAGCTATTGGGGGAATAAGGGAGGAAGAACAAAATATAGGAGGAACACCAAATTACTCCAAGATCTAGATCTAGCAAGATCCCCTCACTTGGAGAGGGATTCAATTGGTGAAGCTCTAGATCTAGATCTCCTCTCTCCTTTCCCCCAAAAAAATGCAAGAAATAGTGGAGGGATCAAGAGGAGGAAGAAACTCTTCGAGGTCAACTATGGAGGAGAGAGAATGAAGGGGAAGAAGTGGTTGGGTCGGAGGTGGAAGAGGGGTACAAATAGAGCCTCCAAAATATAGCTATTGGGCTAGAAAAACGGTCAGATTCGCACCCGAGCGGTACTACCGCTTGTCAAAGAGGTACTACCGCTCGCGCGCGATCTTTGCAGAAAACAGGCAAAAAACGGCCAGAACTGGTAGTACCGCTCTGCGGAGCGGTACTACCACTCGTGTTCCGATCTGAGCAAATGCCAATAAGAGAGAGAGAGGGGGGACAGTGGCAGAGCAGCAGCGCAACATCGCATGCAAGTGGGTCCAGCTAGCAGCGCGCAGCAGGAGGCGCAGAAGTGCAACAGCAAGCGTGCGGTAGCGCGCGCGTGTGAAAGGGGATGAGCGGGAGCAGGCACGTGCGACAAGGCCTCGGGATCCTCCCGATCGAGAGGTCAACGCGGCGATCGAAGGCTGCAGCGAGGAGCGAGCGGCGCGCTGGCGTGCGGCGCACGCGAGGGAGAAGGAGGCAGAAGGAAAAAAGAAAAGAAGCGGGCCAGCGGTAGTATCGGGCCTGGTACCGGTCCGGTACCGGCCAGGGTCCAGGGGCTCACAGAGCCATTTACGGTACGGGGCCGGTACTGGCCCGGTAGTACCGCTCCCCCCCCTTTTTTTCTTTTTCTATAAACCGCAATACGGAAACATCAATAACTCGAGGTAGGAAACTCCGATTGCAGTGAAACCAATTTTGTTGGAAAGAGGACAACAAGAGCTACCTTCTCACAAGGTGAAAACATGGAAAAGAGTGAGTGATGATTTTCTCATGGTCATAGAGGTGTAACCTCTCAATACGGTATATCGGGAAAATCATCACCCTCGCACATGCAACATGCGATGCAACCGGAATCCGTTTCATGGATAAGAACCAAGAAACAAGATGCAATGCATGCAAGGGTTGAGCTCTCTCCGATGATGCGACCTACTATCCTATCGAGCACAAACCTTAACCTTGCACGTTCCTCTCGAGTCGGCAAGCTCCGTCTTCATCCTCATCAACCTTGTACATGTCACCATCTTCTCCATCTTCAATGCACGCCACCGTCTTCATCCATCTTCTACGCCATCTTCACCTCTCTCCATCTTCAACACCGTCTTCGTCTCTCTTCGACACCGTCTTCATCATTGTACGCCATCTTCTCCATCTTGCAACATTGAGACCAACACATGGCTATGGACTCGACCTAAGATAGATTCTCAATGCAATCGTAAGTCCATAGGGATTGTCATCAATTACCAAAACCACACATGGGGGATCCATGTTCTTTCATCAGTGACATGGTGACTCTTGTGACCGGCGTGACCGACGGTATCATGGTGGTCTTCATCTTCGTGGTCGGCGATGTGGTGATGCTTGTGACCGGCGTGACTGGCAATATCATGGTGGTGTTCGTCTTTCGTGGTCAGCGACGTGGTGATGCTTGTGACCGACGGTGTCATGATGGTGTTCGTCTTCGTGGTCGGTGACGTGGTGATGCTTGTGACCGGCGGTGTCATGGTGGTCTTCATCTTTGTGGTCGGCGACGTGGTGATGCTTGTGACCGGCGTTAACGGAGGTGCCATGGTCGTGGCTCGCTTCGTGGTCGGCGACGTGCAGATGCTTGTGATGGGTGAGGAAAGGTCACTATATTAATGGGTGAGGAAAGGTCACTATATTACCACATAGGTGAGACTAGAAAAAGCATGTGTCCCTCTCCGTTGTAGAAAATGGCTTCACGAGCTACCAAACAAAGTGCCTTTTTTCTTCTTCGAATTAGGCTTTCGCCCCGCTTTATAAATAAATCCACACACGGCCAAACCGATACAAGGTAGAGGAGGAGACCTCTTACAAAGCAGATCAATGATAAAAAAATAGAGAATAGAAAGGAGACGTCACACCCTCCAAGGTACAACCGACACTACTAACTAAAGATGCACCCGCCTCCTTGTGAAACCAACGGACAACGTCGTCTCGTACCCACCAAGTTATTTGCCAGGAAGGGCCGCCTGCCCTCCCGCTCCGGGCCGTGGAGCGCCGATCCTGCCCGCAGACAACAAGTACCAGGCACTAAGACCCCAATGTCACGTGTAAAAGATAGGAAGCCGCCAAGTCCACCCTTCGCCGGGATCGAAGCACCGAGAGAGGATCTGAGCATGCCCGCCGATGACAACGAGAACCGCCCATGGGAATCCAAGCTCCACGATGACGCCCCCAAGAAGGTGACGACACAAGGTGCCGCCGTCGCCGAGACCGAGAACGGTCAGAGGTTTTCACCCGGAGCTCAAGCACAGGGGAGCGACCACAACGGTGCCTCCAAGAGGGACACAACACCCGCGGGCGTCGTCACCGTTGGCGCCAAAGCGCTGGGCTTTCGCCCGAAATCGACTCCCACCACACGAAGGACCGATGTGCAGCCCACCGTCATCAAACAGAGCCTCCGAGACCAGATCTGGGAGCTGCCACAGCCGAAGCACCACCGACGCCAGGAAACCCCGCTGCCCACTCCACGCCATCCCCATGTCCCAGGAGATAAGCCACCACCACCGCAACGTCGCCCGTCGTAGAGCCAAGCGTGTAGCTTCCAGGGCTGCTGCCCCGGCATCCACGCCCAACCCATCAGCCGGCAGCCACCACCATACAGACCATCGGCAGGGGCAAGGGGTGTGAGAGGTCGAACCAAAGATTGAGCGGACACCGATCTGGCACGCGGTGGCTGCCAACCGAAGGCCCGCCTGGCCCCGGAATGGTCGCGGCCGACGTACGCAGAGAGGCCCGCTAGGCCCAGATCAGGCCCAGATCTCGCCTGCCTGGCCCAGATCGGGCCCAAATCACGCCCGCGCCGCCCACCTGCCGCGCTGTGCCGCCAGCCATGCCGCCAAAGGTTGCCGTCGTCGTCCCCAGCCAGATCCTCGCGCCTTAGCCGCCGCCGTTGTACCGCAGGCCCCCACCGCCAGAGATGGATTCGAGCCCGCGCCGCCCGAGACCAGCCGCGCTGCCGTGCAGCAGCTGCGCACGCCTCCCCGAGCACGCCGACACCACCACGAGGTCACCACGCCGCCGGAGGACCGACCGCGCCGCCGCACCCCCACGTGTGCCTCGACGGCCGCCGCGGCCCGCGTCGTTTCTCCGTGCGAGGGGGAAGGAGGGCCCCGCCGCCGCCAGCGCCCAGGCTTTGCCCGGCGACGCCGTCCGGCGGCAGCGAGGAGGGGGAGGAGGAGAGGTAGGGGTGGAGAGGGAGGCGGCTAGGGTTCCCTTCCCGTCGCCCACGAGAGCGACGAGAGAGGGCACGGGGCTTCGCGTTTCCTCCGCAGATGGACCCCAGACTTATTCGTCAGGATGTTAGTCACGAAGTGCCTTTTTTAGCATGTGATCTATATCTAAAACGCTGCGTTTCTTTCCACTAACGCGGTGGTGTAGAAATTCGACCTAGACTACCAAACAAAACTTGGATCATGTACTTCCGGACTTGGATGCACTCGGTGAGTGGATGTGGTTTTTCGCTGAGCAATTTGATGATGTCTCTTTCGTAATGATATACGATAGGATGAAATTGCAAATTATACGTCTTCTTTGTACAGCCTAACTGTACGAATTTTGATGAGGACGGTTGGCACGTTGTAGAAAATACAATTTCCGTCAGCCTGGACCTGTACCGAATAGTATTGTGGCACATCATGGACCATTTATAATTATTAGTTTGGCTCATTAGTCAACCGATGCGCGTGCAATGTGTATTAGTCTGAACCGGTACAGTACAAGGTTGGGAAGGCGAAAAGTTCTATTTGGGCCCGGGCTCTTTAAGAAAATTGAAATCTTAATTTTAAAGTTTCAAATAATTTAACAAAAGCTACCTGGATGTAATCAACTATGTACACGACGAGCGTGAAAAGTTCTAATGTGAAAAACCTTAGTATTGTACTAAAGTAAAATAAAGTAAAGTTTAATCAAAATTTTAGAAACATCTATAAAAAATGATATTTTGTAGATACCATGCGAAAATATGTTTCACTATCTATCTAATGATATTAATTATGTATTTTGGATGTTAATAATTTTTGATAAAAACTTGATTAAACTTAACATAGTTTGACTTTCTAAAAATAATATAAGCATTAAGCTTTAAGATAGAGGTAAAATAAACACGAACCAAAACGAGTGAATATACCAAAAACTAAAAGTTGTTACATTAGACTACAGCTGGTCATGGGCAGCTTGGCTCGGACGATTCAGCCCGACCCGGCCCAAAAATCCCGGGCTGGGCTAGGTCGGGCTTGCACTTTGGGCCGGGTTGGGGCTTGATTTGTGAGCCTGAACGTCGGGCCAGGCCGGGCCGGGCTCGGGCTTGCAGTTTTTTTGATTTAGGTAAGGTTTGGGCCTGGCTTGTCAGGCTGGGTCGGGCTTTTGCCAGTTCGGGCCGGGTTCGGGCTCGATTTATAGGCCCGACGGTCGGGCCGGGCCGGGTTTGGGCTTGACATTTTAGCTTCGGGCTTTTTCGGGCTTGGCTCGAAACCTGGCCCGACCCGAGTTTTGCCCAGGTGTACATTAGAGAACATAGTGAGTACTAAACTTCATGTGTAACACGAGGAAAAATATGATGATGCGAATGGTTATCCATCTGTCTAGTTTTGTTCAGATCGGTGTATGTTTTCTTAATAACATTATCAAAAGTGTAATTTGTTCAGATCGTTGTAATTTTTTCTTATTAATATAAACAAAAGTGGTTTTAATGTTAGCAGAATAAAATGTATAACCGTTGAACATGGATGTCTTTGAACATGAAGATTGCAGCCCTGGGGATCTTCGAGTTGGGATATACCACTAATGAATTTAGTACAATGTTTGGGCATCTCGAAAACAATGAAAGCATTGATCTAATTCGAATGGTAATACACAAACTGCTAATTTCGAGTATTGGAC
Source organism: Lolium multiflorum (assembly GCA_030979885.1). Lineage (NCBI taxonomy): Eukaryota > Viridiplantae > Streptophyta > Magnoliopsida > Poales > Poaceae > Lolium > Lolium multiflorum. Next base: position 68,374,634 of record CM061750.1, read on the forward strand.
ACCAAACTTTTTTCACAGAGAAAATTGCACAAGTATTTTGCGACTATTCTCATGAGGACTAGGATTCGGATTATCTAATGCCATCCCCAAACATAATGAAACCTTTTAAGAGGAAGGGACGGCCCTCTATCCGGTATGGGTTTCTACGGATTATTGTAGTGGCCCAGACTACCAAACGGGCCTTAGAAAATCCATATTAGGACTCCTTTGATTCATAGGAATTGCATAGAAATTGTGTAGGATTTGAATCCTATAGGAAAATTTCCTATTCGTAGGAACATATCCTATAGGAACAAATCCTATAAAATCTTATAGTGTAAATCCTATACATAAGGTCATAACTCATAAAAAAATTCCTTTGCTACACTCAAACACAATTCATCTTTCCAAAGGATTCAAGTATCCATGACATTTCAATCTTATAGTTTCCTATTTTCCTATTCTTATGATTTTCCTATTATATGAATCAAAGGAGCTCTTAGGATCCTTTGATTTATAGACATTGCATAGGAATAGTGTAGGATTTGAATCCTAGGGGAAATTTCCTACACATGTTATTTCATTCATGGGAACATATTCTATAGGAATTAATCCTACATGGATCTTGTAGTGTAAATCTTATAGGAAAAAGCATGAGATCGTACCTCATGGAAAGTTTCATTTGCTATAATCAAACACACTTCATCTTTCCATAGGATTCAAGTAGCCATGACATTTTAATCCTATATTTTACCTATTTCTATGATTTTCCTATCATACGAATCAAAGGAGCCCTTAGTCTGCGAACCGTGGTGCTTCAAGGCAGCGTTAAGTACTTAAATTCAATCGCTTTGTCTACGATCACGAGATAAAAGAATCTTTACTACTAAAGTAGGAACTGCGAATGCATGGTGTCACACATCGAAAAAATTACAAAAAGTGCCACCGCACCTTCTTTCTCGTTTAAGGAACAAAAATGCCTCATTTCACGGACAATGCCAACAACAGAGTGGAGGTTGTTGCTCAGATTTGTTCTCCTCAACCATGCACACATTTGTTAGTTAGCATGTGGTTGTCGGTTTTGTTATAAAGACATATATCCAGAATGGAGTTTGTTAGTTTATTAGCATTTAACAAGATCTAGATCAAATCTTTATCACGGATGGGGCTATTGCCATCAACTAACCCAAAAAAGCTACCATGGCCATGTACACTATGAGGATAATGGCTGCCACCACCCAGGTCTCGGTAGAAGAGGGTGGTGCTTCTCCTCCCCAGGCGTCGGGATCATGGGTTAACATGATCCATTAAGCTCAACACCTATGTAGATTTTTTATTACCGGAGGGTAAACATGATATTTCAGAGTTTGTGGTTCGTATTTTGGAGGAAATCACTTAATCATGTTTGCTCGCACATAACCTTGTCACTTTTTATTTTTCAAAGTAGTACATGGTTCTTTCTAATTTTATTTTTCAATTAGAGGCGACAAGATATCCACTAGCATACATCGATTTGGCAAGTTTTTAAAATTATGTTAATTGTGTGATCATTTGTAGTATGTTACATTGAGATTACAAAACTCAGCCAATAATACTTTAGAGGTTCGCATCCAGCTTCTCCATTGTCTCCATAGACATGGAAGACCTCGCCATCGAGAGCTTCTTGTAGGACTGTAGCACCATGATGTTCACGCTGAGACTTATGAAAGGTAAATTGCATCGGGTGGAATTAGCATATGTAGAGAAGTAGTCCAGTCCAGTGAAGTGATGTGGTTCATGCAAGTGACCATAATATGTGGTTGTTAAGTTTGTACCTAAAAGTTAAAAGTTGATGATCAAGTGGATAGGTGAGCATGCGTTTATCACCGTTGGATTTTGCTCACCTTAGATTTTGTCCTTCTCAGTTTGTCGACTAACAGCGGCTAAACGGTTCATGGCTGTGTCGCATCTCGTTGAATCCGTGCGACACGGCTGCTACCTCCTGTCCCTTTACCCCGAGCAAAGCATCCAAAAAGACACGAAATGCGCTGGCAGCCATGTTTCTCCCAGCTCTAACATGCACAGGCATGCATACGTATTGTGTGTTGCAGAATAAGTTAATTACAATTTGGCGGACTTGGATTTGTAGCTGCCGAAACCATTGGTTTGCAAAATTAGATACACACCTGCATGCCAAAAAAATCTTGGAATCGAGATTGAGATGCAGAGGGAGAGGAAAAACTCAATCACGCAAAAATGCCGGCTTCAGCTGCTCCACGTCGACCCGTGGCTTCGCGAGAACGCCTCCAGGCGACCTCCTCCTCTTCACGTGCTGGACGATGAACATCAAGCACATCTCCATTCGCTTGTCACTGGTGGCCTCGACGAATCCTCTTCGCACGGACGCCTCCTTTAACTCGTCAGCGGCGGCGACCTCAATGGCTCCTCTTCTGAGAACGCCTCCAGGCGCTCGTCATGCAGAGGCCTCCTCCTTGCATGCACGCGTCCTTCAGCTCGGCGGCGGCGGACTCAACGCCTTCTCCTCGCGTGCACGGTTCCCTGTGCTTGTCAGCGGCGACCTCGATGCCACCTCCTCGCGCACACTCCTCCATGCGGTCGTCGGCGGTGGACTCCCCGTTGTGCGTCCCTCAACACCTCCTCCTCACGCACACGGTTCCTTGTGCTTGTCGGCGGCGACCTCGACGCCACCTCCTCGCGAGAAAATTGCACAAACCAGCAACTCTTGAGGTCATTATTGCGCAAACCAGTGACTCAAATATTTTGTTGCACAAACCCATGACTCTAGGGGTAATTGGTTGCATGGAGCTCTAATTACAGATTATGCAATTAAACAACATGCTTGCAGAGAGGATTAAAACGGTTATTAGATGGATAGGCTCCAAACGAGTTTCCCTATGAGCAGTTTTCAGCCGCGTTTCCCAAACACGTTTTTTATCCGGCGCGGCCCGATACGGTGTCCGGTGCTCTGAGGCCGTCCCCACTACACAAGGGACGCTCCGGGCACGCCGGACACAATGAAAAGCGAGGCGGGGGTGGCGGGGCTGATTGAAGCGTCGCACCTTTGCCTTAATGACGATGGAGGGGCAGGCGAGACGTCTCGTCGGTGCTGCGCAGCTTCCACGCGTCGCCGACGTTCGCACGCCACCGCGCGTTCCCGCGCTTTCTTCCCGCTGTTTCTCGCCTCTTCCCGCGCTTTCTTCCCGACGTCGGCGTCTATAAAAGGTCCTCCCGGCTCAATGGCAGCCACCGGCACCCCTTTCTCCGCCACAAGCCCTCGTCGCTCCACTGCCGTCTCCTCCACCACCACTGCGCAATGATGAACCGCCCCGGCGATGGCCAGTTCCCTCCACCGCCATCTCCTCCACCACCACCTCCACCACCTGATTCGCAGTTTGACATCTCCGCCGCGGCCCAGGAAGAGCGGCGGCGCGGAGCGGAGATTTGGCGTGAAGGGCGGCGGCAGCGGCAGGAGGCACTCGAGCAGCGGGTCCCGTTTGGGGGACGCGACTGGAGATGCTCTTAGAAACTAAAATCTGAATGATTTTGTATCACTAGTACAGATCCGGCAATTGGAGGAGGTGCGCCCGTGGTTGGGATTTTACTTGGACCACCTCCAAAAATCCGTTCTTCGGAGTGGGTGATATAATCGACTGCTTGCACACACACAGTTGGCTACATATACGGCTCGCCTTTACACCTTCGGGACGCTCGACTTTTTACGGACATCCCAAAGATATTGGAGTCGGTGTAAAAAAAACCTCACCGCCCCTAAGCGGCGGTGACGACCGAATAATCCTCCCGGATCTGCTATATATGGGCCGTTTGAATGTCTATGGGTTATCCATGTTTTCACGGTTGTTGTCTGCAGCCATCGGACCATCTAAATATTATCACACCGCTCTGGTGAATAAGCCGGAGCGTCCGGTATTCGTGGTTGCCCTCCTTGCGATTCCCATTCCTTGGGAAAACAATCCAATTGGGTAACGTTGGGCGGCGGAAATTCCAGTGCAACATAGCCGTAATTTCCGGATTTCCAAATTTTTTCGGATAGTAAAAACTAGCCATTGTATACTAAATCAAGACTCGAACCCGGTTTTTATTTGACGCCTCCTCCAAAGAATAAAATCTCTAGGTGGGCGCATTTTTTTGACCGCCCCTCAATTGACCCAAGGGGAGGTTTTATTTTCCACCACCTCCGAATTTTTTTTATTACCGACGGGCTAACCGCCTCCAAAGTTATTGGAGACAGGTTTTAATTTTCGAGCACCTCCGAAAATATTTGATTGAAAGCGGTTAATTCCTTAGTGGCACCTACTTAAAGAAAACCGCTCATGGGGAAACTCGTTTGAAGCCTATCCATCTAATAACCGTTTTAATCCTCTCTGCAAGCATGTTGTTTAATTGCATAATTTGTTAATTAGAGCTCCATGCAACCAATTACCCTAGAGTCACTTGTTTGTGCAACAAAATATTTGAGTCACTGGTTTGTGCAACAATGACTCCAAGAGTTGTTGGTTTGTGCAATTTTCTCCCTCCTCGCGCGCACGCCTCCATGCGGTCGTTGGCGGCGGAATCCCCTGTGTGCGTCCGATGGCTACAGTATCCTCCTCACGTGCATCTCTGGCGCGGCGCTTCTTGCAGTGGTGGTGTGAGAGGGAGAGAAAAGAGAGGATGATGTGATGTATGGTACATAGCAACTCAGCGTGGATAAGGCTAGCGACCAGGGGATTAGGTGAGAGCATTCACGTGGTGGTTGCCAGGGGAGGAGCGGAAGGGTATGATAAGAGCATTTCCACTGCCCCCCCCCAAACCCTCCGGATTAAGCGTTTGGAGGACGTGTTTCGTTCGTGCTGCGTTTGGGGACGTCGCTCCCTAGTCGCGTCCCCCAAATAAAATTTTGGAAATTTTAAACTAAAGCGAGATTCGATTAGATTCGTCCAAACTAGGCATATATTACATAGATTCGAACGAAATTTAAATAAATTTAAACTAAACCTAATCTAGAAGTACTTGCGGCGGCCGAAGGCGTCGTAGTACTGGTGAAAGTTGTACATATCGTCGGTGACGACCTCCTGCTTGACGCGCTCGTCGATGGGCTCGTCCTTCACCAAGCCGCTTGGTCCTGCCTCGCCGTCGTCGGTGAGGTTGACGAGCGGCTTGCCGGAGTCGCGAATGGACATGGCGATCGCCATGTCGAGGTCGCCCTCCAGGCGTCCTTGTCGTTCATCGACGCCAAGCACGCCGCCCGCAGCCCCGGGCAGCCCTCCGGGGTCGCCGCCGGGCGCGATGAGCCGCTCCGCTCGTACAGCGCCGCCGCGACGCTTCCTCCGCTCCTCCTTCACCTCCGGCTTCGGGATGAGGAGGGCGCCGCCATGCCTCTCTTGCTACCGCCACGCCTCGTGTTGACGGGCGTCGCCGGCTCCTCCTTCACCACGCGTTTGGGGACGCTGTAGGGCGCCGAGCGGTACGACGAGGACGACGTCGATCGGGCCGGTCCTGAGGAAGAACAGTTCGAGGAGGACGAGTACGTCATCCTCCTCGGCTGCCATTGCGGTGGTCCTCCTCGAGGAGACGGTGGCGGTGACGGCGTCTCCAACCTTGGAGCGCCGCGATGCCGCCAAGGGTGCGCCCGAACGCCCGCACGGGCGCAACCGTCCTTGTTCCAGCTGTTGGGCCCGCCGACGAGGCCGGTGGTGCTGTGCATCTCGATGTCGTATTTGGCCTTGAAGTACGTCGCCTACCAGTCGTCGTTGTTGTTGGCCGCCCATGTCGGATCCGCCTGCTCCTCGGCGGTTGATACGTCTCCAACGTATCGATAATTTCTTGTGTTCCATGCCACATTATTGATGTTATCTACATGTTATATGCACACTTTATGTCATATTCGTGCATTTTCTGGAACTAACCTACAAGAAGTCGAAGTCGCCAAACCCTCAGAATGCCGCCACATCGCGAAACTCCGTCGCGGGAGCCAGAAGTCTCCGTTCCGCACTCCGCCGGGACGGGGAATTGGAGGAGATCATCACCGCCATCACCGCCAACGCCTCTCCATCAACCAGCAATGTTTCCCCATCCATGTGTGAGTAATTCCCCCGCTGTAGGCCGAAGGGGATGGTAGGGATTGGATGAGATTGGTCATGTAATAGCATAAGATTGTTAGGGCATAGTGCCTAGTGTCCGTAGATGGTACTTTTATGATATTGTTGCAACTTGTTATGCTTAATGCTTGTCACTAGGGCCCGAGTGCCATGATCTCAGATCTGAACATGTTATTATTTCATCATGATATTCATTGTTTATGGTCTTACCTGCAAGTTGTATACACACGTTGTTGTCCGGAACCAATGGCCCCGAAGTGACAGAATCGGGACAACCGGAGGGAATGGTAGTAACGTGAGGATCACATGTGTTCACGGAGTGTTAATGCTTTGCTCCTTTCTATTAAAAGGAGTACCTTAATATCCAGCAGTTTCCCTTGAGGCCCGGCTGCCACCGGTGGTAGGACAAAAGATGTTGTGCAAGTTTCTCATTGCGAGCACGCACGACTATAATTGGAACACATGCCTATTGATTGATTAGTACTTGGACACCGTTTTATTATTATCTGCAAATGCCCTGCTATGATTGTTACATGAGTTTCTCTCATCCATGCAACGCCCGTCATCCGTCCCCGTGCCTACAGTATTTTAATCCCGCTGTTTACTAAAATCACTACGCTGTCTTTGTTACTCGTCATATTTCACTACCGCTATCGTTATAAACTGTTACTACGATAAACTCTTGCGAGCAAGTCTGTTTCCAGGTGCAACTGAATTGACAACTCCGTTGTTAAGGCTTCCAAGTGTTCTTTGTCTCCCTTGTGTCGAATCAATAAATTGGGTAATACTTCCCTCGAAGACTGCCCCTATACTTGTGGGTCATCAAGACTATTTTCCGGGCCGTTGCCGGGGAGGAAAGGTAAAAGGCACTCATACTACGGTCCCAAAAGTATTTTTCCGGCGCCGTTGTGTGTGTGCTCAAAGCTATTTCCTTTAGATCCTGCAATTGCATCTTGTTGTTTCTTGTTTACACTAGTTTGGCATAATGTACAAGAGTGAGCTTCTTATTCTATTTCCTGATTTAAAACATGGATTGTTTGAAGCGAAAATTAAAAAACCTATGAAATCTTATTTGCATGCTGGTAGTAATATTAGTATGAACGCTTTGAACACCATTGTTGATAATGATATAGAAAGTTCTAAGCTTGGGGAAGCTGGTTTTCATGATATTTTTAGTCCCCCAAGCATTGAGGAGAAAATTTTCTTTGATGATACTTTGCCTCCTATTTGTGATGATTATAATAGTGGTCTTTTGATGCCACCTACTATGGAGAGTAAATTTTGTTGTGATTATACTATGCCTCCTACACTTGATGAGAATAATAATGATAGCTACTTTGTTGAATTTGCTCCTACTACAACTAATAAAATTGATTATGCTTATGTGGAGAGTAATAATTTTATGCATGAGACTCATGATAAGAATGCTTTATGTGATAGTTATATTGTTGAGTTTGCTCATGTTGCTACTGAAAGTTATTATGAGAGAGGAAAATATGGTTGTAGAAATTTTCATGTTACTAAAATGCCTCTCTATGTGCTGAAATTTTTGAAGCTACACTTGTTTTATCTTCCTATGCTTGTTACTTTGCTCTTCATGAACTTGTTTATTTACAAGATTCCTATGCATAGGAAGCATGTTAGACTTAAATGTGTTTTGAATTTGCCTCTTGATGCTCTCTTTTGCTTCAAATACTATTTCTTGCGAGTGCATCATTAAAACTGCTGAGCCCATCTTAATGGCTAAAAAGAAAGAACTTCTTGGGAGATAACCCATGTGTTATTTTGCTACAGTATTTTGTTTTATATTTGTGTCTTGGAAGTTGTTTACTACTGTAGCAACCTCTCCTTATCTTAGTTTTGTGTTTTGTTGTGCCAAGTAAAGTCTTTGATAGTAAAGTAAGTACTAGATTTGGATTACTGCGCAGAAACAGATTTCTTTGCTGTCACGAATCTGGGTCTAATTATTTGTAGGTAACTCAGAAAATTATGCCAATTTACGTGAGTGATCCTCAGATATGTACGCAACTTTCATTCAATTTGAGCATTTTCGTTTGAGCAAGTCTGGTGGCCTAATAAAATCCATCTTTACGGACTGTTCTGTTTTGACAGATTCTGCCTTTTATTTCGCATTGCCTCTTTTGCTATGTTGGATGAATTTCTTTGATCCATTAATGTCCAGTAGCTTTATGCAATGTCCAGAAGTGTTAAGAATGATTGTGTCACCTCTGAACATGTTAATTTTTATTGTCCACTAACCCTCTAATGAGTTGTTTCGAGTTTGGTGTGGAGGAAGTTTTCAAGGTCAAGAGAGGAGGATGATATACTACGATCAAGAAGAGTGAAAAGTCTAAGCTTGGGGATGCCCGGTGGTTCATCCCTGCATATATCAAGAAGACTCAAGCGTCTAAGCTTGGGGATGCCCAAGGCATCCCCTTCTTCATCGATAAATTATCAGGTTCCTTCTCTTGAAACTATATTTTTATTCGGCCACATCTTATGTGCTTTACTTGGAGCGTCTGTGTGCTTTTGTTTTTGTTTTTGTTTGAATAAATTGGATTACATCATGCTTGTGTGGGAGAGAGACACGCTCCGCTGGTTCATAGGAACACATGTGTTCTTAGCTCATAATATTCATGGCGAAGTTTTCCTCTTCGTTAAATTGTTATATGGTTGGAATTGGAAAATGATACATGTAGTAATTGCTATAAATGTCTTGGGTAATGTGATACTTGGCAATTGTTGTGCTCATGTTTAAGCTCTTGCATCATATGCTTTGCACCCATTAATGAAGAAATACATAGAGCATGCTAAAATTTGGTTTGCATATTTGGTTTCTCTAAGGTCTAGATAATTTCTAGTATTGAGTTTGAACAACAAGGAAGACGGTGTAGAGTCTTATAATGTTTTCAATATGTCTTTTATGTGAGTTTTGCTGCACCGGTTCATCCTTGTGTTTGTTTCAAATAAGCCTTGCTAGCCTAAACCTTGTATCGAGAGGGAATACTTCTCATGCATCCAAAATACTTGAGCCAACCACTATGCCATTTGTGTCCACCATACCTACCTATACTACATGGTATTTTCCCGCCATTCCAAAGTAAATTGCTTGAGTGCTACCTTTAAAATTCCATCATTCACCTTTGCAATATATAGCTCATGGGACAAATAGCTTAAAAACTATTGTGGTATTGAATATGTAATTATGCACTTTATCTCTTATTAAGTTGCTTGTTGTGCGATAACCATGTTTACTGGGGAACGCCATCTACTCTTTGTTGAATTTCATGTGAGTTGCTATGCATGTTCGTCTTGTCTGAAGTAAGAGAGATCTACCACCTTATGGTTAAGCATGCATATTGTTAGAGAAGAACATTGGGCCGCTAACTAAAGCCATGATCCATGGTGGAAGTTTCAGTTTTGGACAAAATCCTCAATCTCATATGAGAAAATTATTAATTGTTGTTACATGCTTATGCATAAAAGAGGAGTCCATTATCTGTTGTCTATGTTGTCCCGGTATGGATGTCTAAGTTGAGAATAATCAATAGCGAGAAATCCAATGCGAGCTTTCTCCTTAGACCTTTGTACAGGCGGCATAGAGGTACCCCTTTGTGACACTTGGTTAAAACATGTGCATTGTGATGATCCGGTAGTCCAAATTAATTAGGACAAGGTGCGGGCACTATTGGTACACTATGCATGAGGCTTGCAACTTATAAGATATAATTTACATGATGCATATGCTTTATTACTACCGTTGACAAAATTGTTTCATGTTTTCAAAATAAAAGCTCTAGCACAAATATAGCAATCGATGCTTTCCTCTTTGAAGGACCATTCTCTTTACTTTTATGTTGAGTCTCACCTATTTCTCTCCATCTCAAGAAGCAAACACTTGTGTGAACTGTGCATTGATTCTTACATATTTGCATATTGCATTTGTTATATTGCTTTGCATTGACAATTATCCATGAGATATACATGTTACAAGTTGAAAGCAACCGCTGAAACTTAATCTTCTTTTGTGTTGCTTCAATACCTTTACTTTGAATTATTGCTTTATGAGTTAACTCTTATGCAAGACTTATTGATGCTTGTCTTGAAGTGCTATTCATGAAAAGTCTTTGCTTTATGATTCACTTGTTTACTCATGTCATACACATTGTTTTGATCGCTGCATTCACTACATATGCTTTACAAATAGTATGATCAAGTTTATGATGGCATGTCACTCCATAAATTATCTTTGTTATCGTTTTACCTGCTCGGGACGAGCAGAACTAAGCTTGGGGATGCTGATACGTCTCCAACGTATCGATAATTTCTTGTGTTCCATGCCACATTATTGATGTTATCTACATGTTATATGCACACTTTATGTCATATTCGTGCATTTTCTCGGAACTAACCTATTAACGAGAAGCCGAAGTCGCGAAACCCTCCGAACGCCGCCACATCGCGAAACTCCGTCGCGGGAGCCGAAGTCTCCGTTCGGCACTCCGCCGGGACGGGGAATTGGAGGAGATCATCACCGCCATCACCGCCAACGCCTCTCCATCAACCAGCAATGTTTCCCCCATCCATGTGTGAGTAATTCCCCCGCTGTAGGCCGAAGGGATGGTAGGGATTGGATGAGATTGGTCATGTAATAGCATAAGATTGTTAGGGCATAGTGCCTAGTGTCCGTAGATGGTACTTTTATGATATTGTTGCAACTTGTTATGCTTAATGCTTGTCACTAGGGCCCGAGTGCCATGATCTCAGATCTGAACATGTTATTATTTCATCATGATATTCATTGTTTATGGTCTTACCCGCAAGTTGTATACAACGTTGCTGTCCGGAACCAATGGCCCCGTGAAATCGGGACAACCGGAGGAATGGTAGTAACGTGAGGATCACATGTGTTCACGGAGTGTTAATGCTTTGCTCCGGTACTCTATTAAAAGGAGTACCTTAATATCCAGTAGTTTCCCTTGAGGCCCGGCCGCCACCGGCTGGTAGGACAAAAGATGTTGTGCAAGTTTCTCATTGCGAGCACGCACGACTATAATTGGAACACATGCCTATTGATTGATTAGTACTTGGACACCGTTTTATTATTATCTGCAAATGCCCTGCTATGATTGTTACATGAGTTTCTCTCATCCATGCAACGCCCGTCATCCGTCCCCGTGCCTACAGTATTTTAATCCCGCTGTTTACTAAAATCACTACCGCTGTCTTTGTTACTCGTCCGTTATTTCACTACCGCTTCTATAAAAACGTTACTACCGATAAACTCTTGCGAGCAAGTCTGTTTCCAGTAATCGAATTGACAACTCCGTTGTTAAGGCTTCCAAGTGTTCTTTGTCTCCCCTTGTGTCGAATCAATAAATTGGGTAATACTTCCCTCGAAGACTGTTGCGATCCCCTATACTTGTGGGTCATCAGCGGTGAGTTGAGCCCGTCGGGCTTTGATGCCGCCCCTCCATTGGTCCGTGCCTGGCTTCGGCGGCGGCGGGACGCCAATGCCGTTCACGGCCATCCTCCAGCCGCCGCATGTCCGGCGGGACTGGATATCGGGCGTGGTACAGCGCCCACGCCTCCGCCACGGTTAGCCGCCGCCGGCCGGCCGCGGCGATCTTGCGGGAGGACGAGGTCGACATTGTTTGGAGCGGCGAGGAGAAGATCGGGAGGGAGGCGGTGGCGACGAGAAGGTTTGGGAGCGGTGAGAGGTTGAGACGAACCGCAGGCGTCTTAATGTACGCGGCGCGGTGGTTGCACGCAATAACGTCGGCGCGGACGGCCACGCGGCCATGCACGACGAGACGCGTCCCTGCGTCGGGAAAACAGGGACGCCATTAACGTCGCTGACCAAAGGTAAGCGACGGGGTTTTAGCTTCCGAGCCGCTAACGCGTCGGCCCGCATCGTTCGCCTCGCTGTGTCCGGCGTGTCACCGTCTCGTGGGACGGGACGGGCTCGGGCCGGACACCGTATCGGACCGCAACAACAAAATTCGACTTTGGGGGACGCGGCTGGAACGGTTTTGTCCGGCGCGCTCCAAATCGGTTGGGGGACGCGACTGGAGATGCTCTAAGGTCGTGCTTCACGGGACGAGCCAACGTTCTTAGACACGTGTTGATTTTTGGAGGCGTGTTCACGTATACATGTGATCACCAGGATTCATTCAAAAGTTAAAATAAGTAGCCACTTTAGCTAATCAAGTTTTTGTTTCGATTTGATTTTCTCAGCTATCCACACTATGACCCAAAACTCCAAATGAGCCTTGCGACAAGACGCGGACATTCCTCATGATGCGGTTCCCTTTGGTCCATTCCCAGGTTAGGTTAGGGGGAGATTGGCATTATCTTTTTTTTTTTGTGATGGGAGGATAAGGAGAGACAAACATTTCCATTGCACTTATTGCATATTTCAGTATTTGTAAAAAATACGTGTAAAATATGTCATAGTATCTTGTAGCCGAGAATCGCAATTTGTCAGCGAGACATACATTACGCCAACATCTCTCGTGGTACATGAGCACCATTCCCTAGATTTCATGAAATCTACAAAAATTGCCAAGCAATGATAAGAAATAAAAGATGGACTTTCAGATCATAAACAATTCTAGAGCAAGAGCCGATGAACATAATGAGAGAGAAGCATAAAGAGACTAAGGTTATTCGAGGATGGTCAAGGAGACATAACATTTACCTACTAGGAAAGTAGCCGGAGAGAGAATCAGTGTTTATATGAATGGAAGCCACATACTGATAGTAGCATGTTAATTTTCCACACATTCAAAAATATTTTTTGATCAGTGTGTATTTTATTACTCCGTGGCAACGCATGAGCATACAACTAATACGACGTAAAATGGAGCAAAAAGATAAAAAAATATACCAAGTGGGCTGAGTTTTGTTAAACGATATGTCCGTCCAGCCCATGTATCCGGAAGCCCATCAAGTTGGCATATAGCTACGCAAGCGTACAAACGTGTCCAAGTGAGAGCCCAGGAAGTGAGGCCTGTCTGCCTATAGAAGAAGCCGGCGGCCTCGCGACCCGCCTCCTCATTTCAGCCAGGCGAGAGAAAGCTAGGGTTTACAGAGTCAGGACCTCCGCCGCCGCCGCCGCCGCCGCCATGGGACACGAAAACGTCTGGAACTCGCACCCCAAGAACTACGGCCCCGGATCCAGGGTTTGGTAATAATCCTCTCCTCTCTCTCTCTCTAGATCTTGTTTCCGAGATCCAAGATTCACGTGCCGTGTATTGCTTGATCCGTTTGTGACGCGCTGTGGTTTGGTTTTTGTTGTTGTTGCAGCCGTGTCTGCGGCAACTCGCATGGCCTGATCCGGAAGTACGGGCTGATGTGCTGCAGGCAGTGCTTCCGCAGCAACGCCAAGGAAATCGGCTTCATCAAGGTATGCGCCGCCACACTGTTCATGTGATTTCATGGATCCCATGCTTGAATTTGATATCGGTTCAGCAGTACTTTATGTCACCCCATGCGTTGCTTTGCAATACTATATGCGTTCTCTACAAGGCCTCTCTATGTAGCGTGCTAGTTTGATTTATCAGGAACTATCACCAAGTAGCATGAATTATTGCATACTTTGAGATATAGCATGGCATATTCACTTATTCAGGATAGATGTGTGCGTTACTCCTCCTGAGGCAATAACCTTGCTGTTCAACTTTTGCAATCATCACCTAATGTTCTGCCTTGTTGCATACTTTGAGATATAGCATGATATATTCATTTATCCAGGAAAGATGTCTGTGTTACTCCTCTTGTGGCAATAACCTTCCTGGCCAACTTTTGCAATCATTACCTAATGTTCTGCCTTGCAATATTGCCTGTATCTTTGCTCAATGCTTATGAATCATTAAATGCCATAAGGCATTTAGGAATTGTATTAGTGCAACTATCTTGGTGACATAGGTACAAGTTCTGTCTGTATTGCTGCTCCTGGTAATGAAATCTTTGTTGCATTTATCTCCAGTTTCGACTACTTCACTTGCTCACCCTCCACTAGCAAGTACTACCTCTCTTGCAAAATATAAGCCTTTTTAGAAAGCTAAACTAGCTTTCTAAAAAGGCTATTATATCTGAACGGAGGTAGTATTTTACAAGCATGTGTTGCAGTTGTATTAATGCTCACAAGTAGGTATATTTACATTTCGTGAATAACTATAATGTACTGGAGCATTGAGATGATTGAGCTTTTGAAGGATATTGTCTCCTTGCCTGTTTCTAATTAAATGTAGTTTTTATGCTTGAATTTTTAGGTTTGATTAAATTATGTTTCAGATGCTGCCTTTCTGTATCTCTTTTATTTGTGAATACCTGAATGTGTGGGTTAATTGAAGATTACTGAATTTGCACTCTTGTTTTGCAGTACCGTTAAGACTGGAAACCTCAAAGGAAGCATGGAGTAGGAAGCCATCATCAGAGTGTGTTGTTTCATCGAGGACGATCTTTATTATATATCATGTAATGGACTAAATGTTTGAATCGGCGTAACAAACCTTTACACCGTGTTGGTGACTGCTGCTTGAGCATGCAAAACATATAATTGTGTTGCTATTGTGTCTTGTTATGTTTTTGGTGTTCATACTTTTATTTTTGAGAAAGCTGATCACACTTCTGTTTGGTGCTCATTTTACATTCCACATGTTTGCATCTATGTGCGACTGTTTGTTGTTCCTGAAGTATTTTCAGCTCAGCTTTGCTATGCTTGCTCTCATTGATCATGATCCTATTGTACTGTGTTGATGGTCTGCTAACACTGATTATAGTTTGCCAGAATTGAGTCATAGTATAGGCTAGATATTGGATAGGTGGGCTAGAGTATCTTTCGATTAACCTTGTGATGATGATTTTACAGTTTACATCCTCTGTGTTCCTTAAGTGGTCTCTGCTTGGCTTTGCTTCACCTGTTCTGATTGTTTATTATCTAATGTGTTGTGTTGAACTGTTGATGGTTTTCTGAACAGTCTGCTAGTATTGTTTATGGTTTGCCATACTTTGAGTCATAGTGATGTTGGTTGTATGTAAACCGAGAAGCGTATTTTGAGTGTGACTGACATTCTTTTGTCATGGACTGACAAAACTCGTCGGCTGCCTGCGAAGTCTAAATTTGTTTGACATTAGGCTGTTGTCAATCCTAGAAACTTACCAGACAAGTGGTTGTAACATTTTTTCCCGTGTTAATTTTTTTATGCTATAGCTTGGTCGACCTTGGCTTCCCAGATCCTCTATTCAAGTACGAGTACTCTGTTAGGAAAAGAACACTCATCATGTCTGCAGTGAAAAAGAAAATAAAAATATTGAATAAACCAACCTTCTTGAATGAAGCTTCTAACTGGGAGTGGTGTTTTGGAACATGGGAGCATATGTTCCCTCTATTTTAAAATTCATCTTACACATATTTTGAATTTCAAAAAAATGAAAACAAAAAATTCGCACGTACATCTTCACGTGCTACACGCTCACAAAGTTGTTTCATAAAAAATGGACTTGTCATGTGACGTGTGTAAAAAAGACAAAACTCAGTGCTAAAAATAATGCTTTTTACAAGATAAATTTTCTCTTTTTTACATAGACCACAAAAATATTGATTTTTCATGAAACTTGGCGAATGCACATATATTATGGAGATGTACATGTAGAATTTTTTGTCAAAATTTTTCGACAATTCGAAATATAATTTTTTGGTATAGGGAGCATACGCACCCGGGAGTCGAATTGAATTTCCGCTTCTAATTGATATTGTAACATAGTATGAAACACAAAGTTATGAATGTGGCTACATCCCTAGTTGTAATCACAGAACTCAACTATTAGGCGGAAAAAGCCAAGATGCGGTCACTTGACTGTCTTGTGCCACCACCGCCTTAGACGGCAAAGGCGATACTGTCCCATCTCTCATGTCGTAAATGCCAGAGCAAAGGCTCACCGGCTTGCCATTGCGCTTGTGTAGAAAATAGATGCAATCTTCTTGAGGTCCGAAGGAATGGTCACTGGCTAGAAGCGATTGGGAGCAGCCTTGGCTCAGAAAGAGAGCACGTCCCAACAATGTATCGACTTTCCTCCACCGTGCACCGCCGTTGCTCAGGTCCACGGCCTCAAATACCTCGAACTTAGCCGGGATGTACTGGCTAAGGAGTCCGTTATTGAGCTGCGTCACCATCAGCAACCGATCGCCAGACGCTACCAGGTAGTGGTCCATGTTGCCCGTGAAGCCTATTGGGTTGCGGATGATGCATTGTAGGGTGATATGCTTGTCGTTGATGATGTTCATGACATAGAGTTTCGGACCCCAAGTATATGTCCCGACGAGGACATAGAGCTTCTCTTGGAAGAGCGCAACGTCGACGTCATATGCGCCGGTTTCTAGCCAGTGCGTCCACCGGAGAATCGCTGTCCTCGACTGAATAGCGACTCGACGGTTGTTGTCGATGGTGATGATGTGGTCGGGCATCACCACCGCCTTGCGGATGTTGTAGACGACGGTGCTGTTGAACTTGTAACGGAAGCACTCGATGCTAACGTACTGATGTGCCGTCTCCCGGGAGAAAGGGTTCAGTAGAGAGCATCTACCATCGTTGTGCACGAGGAAGAGCATGTCTCCGGTGGACCTGTGTAGAGTGACATCGTCAGGGGCGGCGATGTGGTGGACCACGCCGTCGGGAAGGCTGAGGAAGGTGCCGTCGCACCGTAAGAGCCAGGGAAGTAGTGGTAGTAGCCAAGGATGCACGCCGGCGCCTGCGCCGGCGTGCCAGGACCGGCATACAGCGCGGACATGGACGCGGTCGGCATGGGACGGCACACGCTGGAGGACGAGGCCCAGAAGGTCCGGCGGGAGGTCTTGCCATGGCGGGCGCTCGCCGAGCGTGGCCGTCGCAATTGTCTCCATCGAATATCTGATATCGTTCTGCTGTGCTTCTGACTTGATTAGTACCCCAGTTCGCGATGTCCTGGAGTAGTAGTACATAAAATTTGAGAGTCAGAGTCCAGGGCGAACTCCAACTCGAAACATGTACCGAGTCCTTTCTGGATTACGACTGAAACCTTCGATCATCCCTGCCCGATGATGAACCGTACATTAGCGTTTTGGTCCAGAATCCAGCGCGAGAAACTTGTATGAGGTGACCTAACATTGGGAAAACACAAGGATTCAGATTATACTAAGATCGATGAACGATGTACAGTTCTTCATGTTGTTTCTAGTAGCAGTAGATAACAAGAAGGTCCGTTAGCAGCGTGAGGTATTGTGAACATGACCACTCCCTGTATCCATAATTACCCCGCATTCTAGATTTAGTCAGTCAAACTAACTAAACTTTGACTAACTGTAGGAAAAACAATCAATATCTTTTCTTTACTATTAAATTGCAATAGGTGGCTAGCTGGTGTCACAAACGGGTCAAATTTTCTTTTTTTTCTAGGCCCGACATCTCCTATAAATCCTAGGCCCAATATCTGATCTATTCGGTCCCACATCTTACGTGCGTATCTTTACTAGTATTAAATTGCAACTAGTGGAATGCCCGTGCCTTGCCACGGCAACTTAAGAAAGCAAACGAGAAGAAATTTATTTAGAAAACCAAATATGTTGTGCATGTATAATATATTCATTTACCTTCATATTGTAATATAAACCAATAATTTTTTTGCACAAGTTCAAGTTCAAATTTCGTTGTGCTCATCGGACAAGGAGAAATTTAGTATGAGAGAAGCTGAAGTGTACTCCAAATATAAAAACTTAACCGCGTGTTTGATATGCATCCACCATCCAGAAAATGAGTAACTACCCAAATAATTATCATTACCATGAAGTTTATAGATGTTCCATCTTAAATATCTTAGAACATGTAAAAATAATTTCAGCATTGTTCAAACAGAGGGTTTAAGCATTGTCTAAACATATGGTTTAATTAAGCACGGGATGGATAACAACATGCACCAACGTGCTAGTTTAGTCAGTCGCGAGTCCCACTGTGGTAGCTTCGACACTTCTAATTAACATGTGCACCATCCTGACATTACACTAAAAAAGCACATCTATCAGTTAATCTAAAACATATAATCATTAAGAAAGAAATGGATGCAAAAACAGTCCAACTATGTGTAAATTTTTCTAGTTTTCTTAGTAGAATACCAGTTTATCCAGAGAAGAGCTGGTTTAGGTGTTGACACTCGTCTTAGCACCAAACCAACCTAGTGAGAAGCATTCTTAATTATTTTTCCCTCCACGACATCTCGTATACACTCTATTAGAAAATAAGCATCGCTCACACCCCCATAAAGAAAGCACACCGCTCACACTTTACCATGTCGTCGCAGTCGATCCCTCCTAGCGGAAACGTCAGTTGATGGCTCAGATCCCTTCCTCATCTCCCAACCCATTCGTTACGCTTGTTATGCGTTTGTGTTCTGTATAGCATAGTTCTCGTGTATTCAGGATAAATGAAATGTCAAGTATTGTTCTATTCCATAATTCAGCAAGTCATGAATGAAGTGTCGCAGCTTTGCCTTAATGGAGACGGAGGGGCAGGCCAGACATCATAGCGGTGTTCGACGCTGCAACGGCGAAAGATTCGGGATAAACGTCTGGAACTCGCACCCCAAGAACTACGGCCCCGGATCCAGGGTTTGGTAATAATCCTCTCTCCTCTCTCTCTCTCTCTCCCTAGCACCTATTTCGTGATCGGTTCACCGATTAGAAACTTGTACCGCCCCCTGTCTTAGATTGGTAGCAGTACGCGATTTCTATCTGCACGTGTAGATCCGTGGCGCGAGCTTGTGGCTTATCTTGTGCCCGAGATCCAAGATTCACGTGATCTGTATTGCTTGATCCGTTTGTGACGAGCTGTGGTTTGGGTTTTTGTTGTTGTAGCCGTGTCTGCGGCAACTCGCATGGCCTGATCCGGAAGTACGGGTTGATGTGCTGCAGGCAGTGCTTTCGCACCAAGGTATGCGCCGCCACACTGTTCACGGGATTTAATGGATCCCATGCATGAATTTGATATAGGTTTAGCAGTAGTATGTCACCCCATGCTTTGCTTGGCAATACTATATGCTTTGTCTACAAGGCTTCTTGATATAGTGAGTTAATTTAATTTATTAGGGACCATCACCATGTAGCATGAATTATTGCATACTTTGAGATATGGCATGGTATATTCACTTATTCAGGATAGATGTGTGCGTTACTCCTCTTGAGGCAATAACCTTGCTGGTCATCTTTTGCAATCAACATCTAATGTTCTGCCTTGTTGCATGATATAGCATGGTATATTCATTTATCCAGGATAGATGTGTGTGTTACTCCTCTTGTTTGCAATCATTACCTAATGTTCTGCCTTGCAATATTGCCTGTATCTTTGCTCAATGCTTATGAATCATTAAATGCCATCAGGCATTTTAGAATTGTATTAGTGCAACTATCTTGGTGACACAGGTACAAGTTCTGTCTGTATTGCTGCTCCTGGTAATGAAGTCTTTGTTTAATTATCTCCAGTTTCCACTACTTTACGTACCGCCCGCTAGCAAGTATTGAATGTGCTGCATTTGTATTAATTATTGAAAAACAAGTAGGTATATTTACATTTCGTGAATAACTATAATGTACTGGAGCATTGAGATGATTGAACTTTTGAAGGATATTGTTTCCTTGCCTGTTTCTAATTAAATGTAGTTTTTATGCTTGAATTTTTAGGTTTGATTAAATTATGTTTCAGATGCTGCCTTTCTGTATCTCTTTTATTTGTGAATACCTGAATGTGTGGGTTAATTGAAGATTAGTGAATTTGCACTCTTGCTTTGCAGTACCATTAAGACTCGAAACCTCAAAGGAAGCATGGAGTAGGAAGCCATCATCAAAGTGTGTTGTTTCATCGAGGACGATCTTTATTATATATCATGTAATGGACTAAATGTTTGAATCGGTGTAACAAACCTTTACACCGTGTTGGTGACTGCTGCTTGAGCATGCAAAACAGATAATTGTGTTGCTATTGTGTCTCGATATGTGTCGGTGCTCCTACTTTTATTTTTCTGATGAAAGCTGGTCGCACTTCTGTTTGGTGCTCATTTTACATTCCACATGTTTGTATCTATGTGCGACTGTTTGTTGTTCCTGAAGTATTCTCATCTCAGCTTTGCTATGCTAGTTGCTCTCATTGATCATGATCCTATTGTACTGTGTTGATGGTCTGCTAACACTGATTATAGTTTGCCAGAATTGAGTCATGGTATGGGCTAGATATTGGATAGGTGGGCTAGAGTATCTTTTGATTAACCTTGTGCCGATAATTTTACAGTTTACATCCTCTGTTGTTCCTTAAGTGGTCTCTGCTTGGCTTTGCTTCACCCGTTCTGATTGTTTATTATCTAATAATGTGTTGTGTTGAACTGTTGGTGGTTTTCTGAACAGTCTGCTAGTATTGTTTATGGTTTGCCACACTTTGAGTCATAATGATGTTGATTGTATGTAAAACGAGAAGCGTATTTTGAGTGTGACTGACATACTTTTGTCATGGACTGACAAATCTCGTTGGCTGCCGGCGAAGTCTAAATTTGTTTGACATTAGGCTGTTGTCAATCCTAGAAACTTACCAGACAAGTGGTTGTAACATTTTTTTCCCGTGTTAATTTTTGTATGCTATAGTTTGGTCGACCTTGGCTTCCCAGATCCCCTTTTCAAGTACTAGTAGTAACATAACTTTGTTAGGCAAAGAAAAAAGAAAATAAAAATATTGAATAAACTAACCTTCTTGAATGAAGCTTCTAATTGACATTGTCAGGAAAAAACATAGTATGAAACACATAGTTATGAATATGTGTTTGCCGGCGGCGAGATGGAGGAGCATGGAAGCCGGCGATGGTGTCACCGGTGGAGGGCTGGATTGGCCAGCCCGGGATGGTCGCCGACGTGGGGGTCCGACCTGTATAAAGGCGGCGGTCCTAGGGCCTCTCTTGCGTGAAGAAGAGGACCAACCGGAGGCCTGGACTCGTGATCTGGCCGGAGGGTTGAGTTCCGGAAGGCTCCGCCGGCGAATGTAACAGTGCTTTGCCTGGAGTTTGCTGGATCGGAGGTATTCGGTCGTGCGCACCCATGCTTTTATTCCGACTGATTGGTTTGGAGGGAGCGGCGCGAAGCTCTTTTCTGTGTTGACATCAAGTGACTATGGATCCATGATGAAAGTCGGAAGAAGAGAATTTCATGAAGGCCGGAGGGGAGGACTAGCTAAGGGAGGTTCAAGTCTCCGCGTTGTTGAGAGACTTGCTTGGTGTTCCGGGCTTCACAGCAGTGGTATGAAAGTGAGGGCGACAACACAGGTGAAGCGCAGAGTTCTACCTTTCAGGGTGAAAACCCAAGGTCTGACCTTAACTGGTTGTGCCTGGCAATGACCTTGGTGGATGCATTGTTTTGAGAGCGGGGACTATCTTCAGGGTGAAAACCTAAGATCTTTGATCGGGCGACGACGGTGTTTGAGCACTGTTCCCTTCTTGGAGGCGTTGTTTTTTGGAGAGTCTGTAATTCAAGTGTTGTCTTGGCGGTGGATGTAATTCTGTTGTTAGGCCCGAGATACTGTAGCGGGACTTTTTTTTCTTAGTTTTCTTTTCCTTTTTTGGCTGTGTGCATCCGTAGTGCCATTAGGGTGGTGCGTTGTTGCAGAGGCTGGGTGTAATTGGTATCTTCTTGATATTAATATATTCCCTTTATCGAAAAAAAAACATAGTTATGAATATGGCTACATCCCTAGTTGTAATCACAGAACTCAAGTATTAGGCGGAAAAAGCCAAGATGCGGTCACTTGACTGTCTTGTGCCACCACCGCCTCAGACGGCAAAGGCGATACTGTCCCATCTCTCATGTCGTAAATGCCAGAGCAAAGGCTCACCGGCTTGCCATTGCACTCGTGTAGAAAATAGACTAGATTTAGATGTGCGCCTTGGCGCACGATCCCGTGAAATTCGCAACAATTTACATTTTATACAAGGATGATAAAATAATTTGGAAAATGGTAATATGTTTCTTTGACTTAACAAAAATAAGTTTATAATATAAAATTAGGAAAATACACACAAAATCATGAACAAAGTAGCAAACGTTCATATACAATAAGGGAAATAGAATAATATTATTATAGTAACTAACACTCGATGGTTCTGTCAGGAGTACGAAAGGAACATCAAAAACAACATCTACATAAGCTGCTTATGGGTGTTGTCGTGTCATGGTTTTTAGAGGCCACGGTGGCACTATAGAGAAAACGTAGATTTAATAGGTACTTGCACCACCAAAACTTAGCACCGCTGCAAATGAAAATATAATCAACCAACAGTTAAATGTGAGCCAAATCAAAGAAACGGTAAGAGAAGATTAGCTCACATTTGATACAATAGAGTATTGTAATCGGATAAGCAATTTGACAATAAAGAGAAGATAATAAATTGCCGTACAACTTGTATACCGAGGTTACCTTAAAACCATCAATAGCTATTGGGATTTCTTAAAACCATCAACAGCCATTGGGCTAACACGAAATGAATTTATCTAATTGAAGGAAACAATGTGTTCACACTAAGAACAGTTTGGGAAACCAACAGACAAACACAAAGAATCCATGGAGAATCTCTCCAAACAGAGAGAAGATCCGCAATTGAACACACAAACAGGAGCCAATGATTACCATCAGCACATAAAGAGGAGAAATGCAAGCAACATATATATCAACTTGTACTGTTGAGTTATTATATTTGAAGTTCATAAATTATCCTAGAAATTTGATATAGGAAAAGAAGAGATGCATATATAAGAAAAGAAGAGATGCAAGCTACTGACTGAGGAATCAGGAAAGCATGCAGATTACGACAAATTAGAGTAACGTGTATATAACTGGTGGAGGATCATATGTTCTAGAAAATACACGATGAATCAAAGAAAATCATCTTCAGAGAAGGTCTGAATTAAGATATCCCAAGCTTTAATATGGTGTTCTTGGTTAATGGATGCACTAAAGACAATACCTTACCTAGTAAGCATCAAAGAACCGTGGATACATCAAAGAAAAACATCAGAAATATATGGAAAAACACAAAGCAAAGCAAAGGGGCATCTAGTACCTTTGTTTTCTCAAATAGCCACTGGGCATTGAACACGTCCCTTCGGCCTTGGTTGCATTTCACCGAATAAAGAAGTTGTTGAGAAATTTTGATGCGAGGAAAATAACCTTAAACATATGTAATAATATAATTTAGTTTTTAGGAATAAGTTCTCGTAATTATTTCATCAAAATTGAATGCGTAGAGTTAAAACTGAACAAACTCATCTCTGTTTCTACGGCAAGTAATCTCACCTTTAAATATTGAAGTGGTACATCTTCTAGATGTACTCAAGGACACATGTATAACACAATTTTGACATGGTAAATCATCTTGGAAAAAATAATTCCTTGGACGTTTAAACATGTTTACCCAACACATATCACTGGATGCTTCTTCGCTGACATATATACAACAGATTCCCTTCTTTCCTAGTTGACCTGATCAAAACCCGAGTCTATACAGTATTGTTCATGATTTAAGTTGTGTCACTGCTCATATACACTAAGTCACTACCACAATTTATTCAACTCCTCTGACAATAAATTTGCAAATTTTATTTAGTTCATCACCTTTCTTTTGAAGTCTCACATGAACATGACAATACCTATGACCACAATACGGTGACTGTAAAACTAAAGTTATTTGTTCATATGCCCAAAATATGAGAAGAGCAGGAACGAACCCGACCATGGAGGCCAGAATGGGAGCATGAAAAAATCATCGAGGAATGTAGTGTTTCAGATTGCTATAGGCTAAAATAGCGATGCCAAAAACCAGTCCCGAAACACCAAACCTTCAAGCAAGAAGCAGCAATTTCAGAAAAAGACGCCACCAACATCCACCAAATTACAAACCAAGCACACCCCAAACAATTAACACACATACTTCACATATTTCAGTTCAAAACTAATGACCCAGCAAAGGCTCAACAATACTTACATTGGCCAAGCAAATGTTCCAGCCAGTACATCTGGAATAAAAATTCTCAGAGCTTGATCCAATATGGCAAGATTGGTTACATTTGTAGAGATAGTAGCAACTTTCTCATCTTTCTCCATACCAGACTCATTAAACACGTCAACTGAGAGATTACGTCAACAAACACGGGTGGCCAACCTAAAATGAAAGCAGTATTCAACAGAAGTCAATGAAATAAGCACAAAAAATACATGAAACTGATCCATTTACGTATTAGTACTTCGAGTATACTCTGATTTTTCAAGTTGTACAATCTGAACAAAAGGAAATCACGAAAAGAAAGCCTGCAAAGTAGCATTCAGGAAGTATATATTTCTTGTATTCTTCAAACTTGTATTCTTCAAACCGTGAGGAAGCAATGGCTTGTTATGATAGGCTTCTTCAATGAAGATCATGCCAGATCTCCAGAGTACATGTAAATGAAGAAACGAAAGTTCTGTGAGAATAGTAATTGGGCACCGCAAGTCTTCAACAACACAAAAAATAGGAGGTAAATTCCCCAGCCATTTTATATAGAGAAGAAGGAAAATATAGAATGTGTATAGAGGAGAAGGAAAATAGGTAAATCCTACAGTCCAAATTAATGACTTTACACTACAAAACGAAATATGTGTAAACTTGATGTGCGCCTTGGCGCGCATGATCCCGTGGAGTTTGTGCCAATTATAATTTTGTATACATTTGAACCCATGGATGATAATTAAACAATTAATGAAGAGTTCATAGTTATTAATTTAATTTTGCCGAAAAAATTATGAGTGGACTAAACAGTGGTAAATTAGAAAAATACACTACATATAAATGTCAAAAGTAGGAAAATATTATACACAAATATGAAAACAAAATTATAAAATATCGTAGACAAACATAGGGAAACATAAGTAGTTTGCTAGGCAGCTTGACAATGAGTGAGAGCAGATGAGGGTTGGAGAAACTATGCAAAAGGTTAATATAACTTTGCTCATAAATTAGTCCTCTCCAACAGCATGATGCTGGTACTTAGGGCATGCTTCTTGGAGCATGATCCCGAAAAACTCACACCAATGTACATAATAAATTAGGATGAAACACATGAAATCATAATTTATAGAACATATAGTTAATCTTTTATCTGGGAAACATTGTATGATATCTCACATTCAAATTTGCACAAACAATTGTGACATCTCCGACTGTGAGTATAAAAATAGCTAGAATGATTATAGAAACAGTATGTGAAAACCATGTCCATGGAAGCATACCTCTTATCCAAAGATATATAAAATCACGACTTCATAACATAGACATACAGCATCGTTCCTACGCCCAAGAATAAGTAACAAATTTCCAGCCCTCTCAACATAAGTGACCAGACAAGTTATAAGTAAAACTTGACCATGGAGATAGTTTACATCTCAGCACCAACCAAATATTTCAAACAGATCCACTAATGACAATCTGGACATTGACGTCTTAACTCAGCACTATTGCAATTCTGTCCAACAAAGACAGCTCACTTATCTTTTCGTAAGATTTAATTTTCTACACGAGATCTTGCAAAAAATGAGTCATAACATCAGAAAAACATTCTACAGAATTTTCATGTTTATCCCAAAATTTAGTTCGAATGTTAAAAAGGTCATTGTCTATAGAAGAAACTATATTCTGGACAGATCAGTAAACTGACATCTATTTAAATGTGTCCAACCAAATTGCACAAATGAATATTATATGGAAAGCCTGGAACATGGACTACAACTTTTATTCGCGGTGTGCCTCGAAATTATGATTGTAGAAAGACAAGACTTAATTCTGGACTCACTGCACCAAACAGCCCAAGGAGAACCTTAATAGAAGATGTTTGAACATCAACACTGAACTGGCTAACACTTCTGAACCTTAACTTTCTATGCTAGTATGAACCCATACTAATTTTCCAATTGCTACTGAAACTAAACAAGGCATCCATCTTTGTATATACATAGAAAGTACAATAAACAACACCTGCAGAAGTATTTTAGGGAATTCAAACTCCGATTTTTCTCTTCGTTGGAGTACAGGGACAGAGAAAAAACAAAACATAGCTTAGTAAACTCAGCTAAATAACCGAGAAGAACAATAAATGGCAAGGGAATGCTAAGATAACGCACCTTATGCTGATTGAGTGATGGAGGCCAGAAACCAGCGGCAACCCAACAACCACAGAAACATTCAGCTTAAGCAGCGCCCAACGGGAAATGTTGTAGAAATGAATAATAGAAACATCGCACAAAACATGACCTATAAACATGACCTATGGGTTATATACTTTTGACCAGTTGTTAATATCTTACACCGGAGAAAAAACTGCATAAAAATTAGACAAAAAAATGGTGGCCATCGAAGCAAATTTTTCTGAAAGAGAGAAGTACAAAAGTATTTCCCACCCATGCGTAAAGTATGAAAGTATTTCCCAGTAGAGAACCACTTCTTATGGCATACACAGAACAGTACATTTAGGATGATCTAACTGACAGAAACTATATGGTAAATTAACAACTGAATACTTAGCTGTACATGTTTGGATTGCGAGTAGAATAAATATTCTTGATGCTGCTTACCAAGGTTAGGAAGTAGTGTCTTTCATGTTGGTGACAAATCAATATCGTGCAAACTAATTTGCACAAGAAAAGAACATTACAGTTTTCTTCTTCACGGTTACTTTTGTCGCATGCTATAAATGAAGAGGTTTTTCTTCATTCTCCATAATATGAATCTCGTGTAATTCTATTTCAACAAATAATGAAGCAAATGTCTATAGGGCATTGATGTAGATGCAGCACGACAAAAGCGCATCATAGGCTGCAAAAAGACATTACCTATTTTCGTTACAAAAATGAAGATCCCAATGTGTTTGTTCACCCAAACTAAGCTCACATGCCGTGGCTGTACTGGTGGGACCTTGGGGATGTCTCCATATTTTATTTATATAACCTGAAATTCATAAGCCAGTGCATAAATTTAAGGACTCAATTCTAGTGGCAGAAAGGGGAAATTAATACGGAAGTAAACCAGAAAACATATTAAGTCCAGCAACCAGAAGCAAAGAGGAGGAAAAGATCAACTCTGCGGCAGCACGCCTGCGCAGACGGTGAGCAGCAACATCAAGCAACAGAGACAGGGGCCAGCAACACACCTCAGACCTACCGGCAGGATCCCAGGATGGGGGACAAATTAATTGTACTGGAAATGTGGGAGCGTAGGTAGAGATGCAGAAAGAGAAAAATGATATCTACATCTTGCCATTCATGTCTATAGGTCATCATATACTCTTATTTCCGCTCTCTAGGAGAGCTTATGCATCAACTCCTCAAGGATTCTCCCGTATCTGTAAATAAACAATCATTTCTGCAGCACCAAAAAGGTAGTGGTGGGAGATTTGAGTTCCCTTCAGGATATTTGGTTTCTTTCTACTCGATTTAATTCCTTTCCCAACTAAGTACAACAATCTTCTAATTATTTCCTATGAAAATCGGAGTCTTTCACTTGCTGTTTCTATCATCCATGTTCCTCGGAGTAAACTACAGTCACCATGTTCTACCAATTAACCTACATGATTACTAAAGAATGTTCATTACTTGCTAGCAAGCACACCGCTTGGATCACCTTTTCTCACACAGGCCCAACCACACAGCTTCTCCCAGGAACTCAGGTGGGAGGACACCACCTAAAAAATCCAACAACAACAGAAAACAACTAATATCCAGGCACAACTTGTAAGCCATGAAACTAAAAACAAATTAATCGCAGCGACACTCACCTTGGCAAAGAATTTTCCAAGAATAAGGCACGCAAGATTTAAAGAATAATCGCATGGAGGCTTGTTCACATTATAACCCCAAACATTGTTCCAGAAATAGTCTAAACAATCAGGAGGGGTGTAAAGTAAAGAAACGGCTGATTTTTCATACTCATGGCATCAGTTGTTCATCTGAAGTCTCACATACCTAATTGAGAATTTGAGATTAGCATTCGTTCAGCTCCTTTCGAGCAAATTAAGTGTGATTTACATTGAGGAAGTGTTGGAATCTAAGATTAGTGTAATAGTACTCTAGTAGAGTCTAGAATGCTCTAGGGGAATTGGAGATTAGTAGTAGTCTCCTAGGAAAGTCTAGAATATTCCAGTAGTGTGCTAGAATCTAAGTTAGTTTATTAGCAAAGTCTAGAGTATTCTAGGGAGTGTTAGTATAGTAGTAGTATCTGGACTATTCTAGTGTATGAGTTAACATGTAAGCCTAAGTTGAGCTATATATATGAGAGGGTGTGGAGGTCCAAGTGACCAACCCATCCACAATTTCCCCAAGAGCCTACATGGTATCAGAGCTAGAGGCAGTGATGGTGTGTGCTACGGGCTGCCTGTGGTGATTCGGTGGAGTGAGGTGGAGTTCCGCAAAATCCAGGGGAAATACAACAGACGGGCAGAGGAGTGGAGTGCTGCCCAGGTAGAAGTGTTGATGTGAGCTACTGCAGAGGTGCGGAGCCAACCGTCTGCAGCGTTCGGAGTGGTGGTGAATCTTGCAAAGTTCGGTGTGGTGGTGAAGGGAGCAGCTGGGTGAGGTGCAGCTGCTTGTGGCTTGCAGTGAAGAGGGAGAAGCAAAGGTGCTGATTTCTGCGTGTGCGAGTAGAGGACAGAGGAGAGACCTAAGCTGCGTGTGCAGCCAGAAGAAAGATCCAGAGGGGTCGAGAGATCTGCAAGAGTAGGTCAAATATAGCAGAGAAGAGAAGAAGCACATAAGCTGGTTTGTTGGTGATTTTCAGCAATATTGATCAATCGGGGAGAATCAAACAATTGAGAAGCTACTTGATAAAATGACTCAATTGCTCAAGGAGATTGAGAAGTTGAGACAATCAAGGGAGAGTGCAGAAATTCCAAAACAAAGTGGAAAAACAACTGTCCTAGGAAATTGTGTGAATCTTGCACAAACAGAAGAAGCAATCTCAAGTCAGGCTCCTGCATTAAATGGAACTTGTTCAAATTGGATTCTGGATTCGGGAGCATCAGCACATGTCACGGGTAAGTGGAGTGAGTTTGCATCATATACTCCACATCCACCCATGCATAAAGAGACAATCCAAACAGCCGATGGAACTTATCAACCTGTGAAAGGGGTCGGCACAGTGAAATGCACTCCGTCCATTACATTGTCTTCGGTATTATATGCTCCATCGTTTCCGGTGAGTTTGGTGTCTATGAGCTCTTTGGTTGATGATATTGATTGTCGAATAATTGCCGATCGATATAATTGTATAATTGAAGAGAGGAAGACTGGAAGGAGGCTTGGGATAGGTGTGAGACATAAGGGATTGTGGTACTTGGATAGAAGGGAAACCGATGAAGCGTTGTGCACTGCTCTCACAGTTGTTACCAATGATGATGAGGCAAGGTTGATACTCCAACATTGTCGATTGGGCCATATGTCCTTTGATACTATGAGTAAGATATTCCCTGAAGAAATGAAGAAGGTGGACAAAGAAAAACTTGTGTGTGATGCATGTGAGTTTGGAAAACACACCAGGACATCATATGTGAGTCGTGGACTGCGGAGCACGTTGCCCTTTGTACTGATTCGCTCTGATGTATGGACTTCCCCGATGGTCTCTGTTAGCGGGATGAAGTATTTTGTCACCTTCATTGATTGCTACTCCCGAATGACTTGGATATATCTTCTGAAACATAAAAGTGAGGTGCTTACATGCTTCAAGGACTTCTATGCATATGTCCAAAATCGCTTCAACGCTAGTATTCAAATTATCAGGACAGATAATGGGACGGAGTATGTGAACAATGAATTTGGCAATTTTCTTTCCCAAAAAGGAATACTTCATCAAACTTCATGTCCTGATACTTCTCCACAGAATGGAGTAGCTGAAAGGAAGAATCGTCATCTGCTGGAGGTGGCTCGATCACTTATGTTTACCATGAATGTGCCCAAATTCTTGTGGAGTGAAGCGGTTATGACTGCTACTTATCTCATCAACCGGATGCCCTCAAGAGTGCTTGGGATGAAGACTCCATATGAAATGATCTATGGCCAAAATGAGTTCATCGTTCCACCAAAGGTGTTTGGGTGTACTTGCTTTGTTAGAGACCATAGACCTTCGGTGGGAAAATTGGATCCTCGTGCTGTGAAGTGCATCTTCATTGGATACCCATCTGGACAAAAGGGCTACAAGTGTTGGAGCCCTAGTGAGCGGAGAACATTTGTTAGCATGGATATGACATTTAGAGAGTCTGAGCCGTTCTATGGAGAGAAGACGGACC
Source organism: Lolium multiflorum (assembly GCA_030979885.1). Taxonomy (NCBI): domain Eukaryota; kingdom Viridiplantae; phylum Streptophyta; class Magnoliopsida; order Poales; family Poaceae; genus Lolium; species Lolium multiflorum. The sequence goes on from CM061750.1 coordinate 68,405,075, forward strand.
TCAGCTCGTTGTTTGACTTTGACTCTCCTAGCACAATCGAAGCTAGTCGAGAGGGGGAGAGTGAACTTTTGAGGACAAAGGAACATGAACCATCCAGAGTTGTTGTTGGTTCAATTCCATCTCCTACAAGTGAAGAGAGATGGAGAAAGCCAAACGAGGAAGAGAACTTGAAAGTGTATACACGGAGAAAATCGCAGCATGAGCAGCAGCAACAACAGGTTCCCACGACAAGTGACACACAGGTGCAGGGGGCAACATGTGCAACAACAGGCTCCCACGACAAGTGACACACAGGTGCAGGGGGAGCAACATGCTCCAACAGGTGTTGAAACTGATGAATTGTCTGATGATGCAGGTCCATCTATTACGAGGGATTCAATGGACTTGCCCATTGCCTTAAGAAAAGGAACCCGAGCTGCAGCTAGAAAACCTCCAAATTGGTACCAGGAGGAGCATGACATTGCTAATTATGTATCATATGCATCTCTATCTACGAACTACAGGGCCTTCATCGCATCATTGCAATCTGTGGTGATCCCAAGAGATTGGAAAGAAGCAAAACAAGACCCAAAGTGGTACGAGGCCATGTTGGAGGAAATGAAAGCTCTTGAGAAGAACAATACATGGGATCTTGTTACTCTTCCAGCTGGAAAACGTCCAGTTACTTGCAAATGGGTGTATTCCGTGAAGCAATCCCCAGAAGGGAAAATAGAACGATACAAGGCAAGGTTGGTGGCAAGGGGTTACAGTCAAACATATGGGATTGACTATGACGAGACCTTTGCGCCTGTTGCAAAGATGAGTACTATAAGAACTCTTATTTCTTGTGCTGCTAACTTTGGTTGGCCCTTGCATCAGCTGGATGTCAAGAATGCTTTCTTGCATGGAGATCTCCGGGAAGAAGTTTATATGGACATTCCACCTGGCTTTAGTAACTCCAACACCCAGGGGAAGGTGTGCAGATTGAAGAAGTCTTTGTATGGTCTCAAGCAGTCACCAAGGGCATGGTTTGATAGGTTCCGGAGAGCCATGCGCAATATGGGTTACAAGCAATGTAATAGGGATCATACCGTGTTCTATAGGCATTCAGGGCGTCGTATTACCATCCTTGCAGTTTATGTGGATGACATTGTTATCACTGGAGACGATAATGATGAAATAAGCCGGCTGAAGATGAGATTGAGCAGAGAATTTGAGGTTAAGGATCTAGGACAACTCAAGTATTTCTTGGGTATTGAGATTGCGAGATCTCCTAAAGGAATAGTTATCTCTCAACGGAAATATGTGTTGGATCTACTCAATGAGACTGGTATGCTTGGGTGTCGGCCTGCTTCAACTCCTATTGAGCAAAATCACCAGCTATGTGCTCAGTCAGGAGATCCAGTTAATAGAGAGCGCTACCAACGGCTTGTTGGTCGACTTATCTATTTATGCCATACGAGACCTAATATATCTTATGCCGTGAGTGTGGTGAGCCGCTACATGCATGACCCAAGAAGTGGACATCTAGAGGCAGCTTATAGAATTTTACGCTATCTGAAAGGAAGTCCTGGAAAAGGTCTATGGTTCAAGGCCAATGGGCACTTGAGTGTGGAGGGATATTGTGACGCTGATTGGGCAAGTTGCCTTGATGACAGAAGGTCAACATCAGGCTTTTGTGTCTTCGTAGGAGGAAACTTGGTATCTTGGAGGAGCAAGAAGCAGCATGTGGTCTCAAGATCAACTGCAGAAGCAGAGTATAGAGCAATGGCGGTGTGTTTGTGTGAGATGTTATGGATGAAAGGCCTCCTATCGGAATTGAAGCTACTGCGGAGAGGGCCATTGAATCTTTGGTGCGACAACAAGTCAGCAATAAACATTGCTAACAATCCCGTTCAGCATGACCGAACAAAGCATGTGGAAATAGATCGATTCTTCATTAAAGAACGGCTTGACGAAGGAACCTTGAAGTTAAGCCATGTAACCTCTAGAGAACAAATAGCAGATTGTCTAACCAAAGGATTAGGTAGTAAGGAATGTTTGTTGGCATGTAACAAGATGGGAATGATAGATATCCATCGCCCATCTTGAGGGGGAGTGTTGGAATCTAAGATTAGTGTAATAGTACTCTAGTAGAGTCTAGAATGCTCTAGGGGAATTGGAGATTAGTAGTAGTCTCCTAGGAAAGTCTAGAATATTCCAGTAGTGTGCTAGAATCTAAGTTAGTTTATTAGCAAAGTCTAGAGTATTCTAGGGAGTGTTAGTATAGTAGTAGTGTCTAGACTATTCTAGTGTATGAGTTAACATGTAAGCCTAAGTTGAGCTATATATATGAGAGGGTGTGGAGGTCCAAGTGACCAACCCATCCACAATTTCCCCAAGAGCCTACAGGAAGGAAAAGATATTTTTGATGTAAGCTAAAATTGTGGCTTACTTAAGTCATATGCCAACCCATGAAAACACACCACCTAGTTTTTGACATGTAAAGGAAGTCGGAAATGGACAAAGCACCTTCACAGATTCATATAAGAGGAGAATCTTCAAAGAAAAATGACACCAAAAAATGACACAAAAAAGATTGAGTTCTCCCAGACCAGCAGCCATTGCCCTCTCCGATGCATTTGCTTTATAACCAGGTTGAGTATGAAGAAAACAGAAAGGACAAAGGACATAATTCAGATTTCGAGATAGCAAATTTAGAGCTCATGCCAAAATTCAGATTTCATTGCAGTTCGTTGTGTAATGTGAGGCATATAATAGGAATCTTTACAAGTTACGGAGTAGAAGTGAATTTGAAAAATAAAGCTTCAAATGACTAAAGTTGAATATCAACCTGAATTCCCATGGTTTCTCTTCCATACTTTTTCGATAGTAGTGAACATTGTAGACCATTTTGTACGAATATATTCTGTGCTCACACCTCCTCTTGATGAAGCAGTAAGTTGTAGCGATGGAAAGCAATAAAGAATGCTTGGCCTGCACATAAGAATAAAAAATCATTAACAAGAACTCACGGGATCCACCATCCCCAAAAAATCCACATATGAGCTGAAAGGTTCGTCAGTGAAATCAGAGATAGAGGGGCGCGGGATACAGAGATAACCTGTAGATATAGCAAGCAAACTTCATTGATGTTGCATCGGGGTGGAATTGACGTGACCTGAGAAGAGATCGTCCACTCACGCCCCTGTTGCTGCTCAACCATGGGGACAGTTTGGGCGTGGTCAAACCAGAAGAAATCGACTCACGACCCTCCCCTTCCCCTTCCCACTCGTTCCCCTCCTCCCATATTCGCGGCGCCGGCTTCCTGACCCTTCTCCTCCATGCCACCGTCTCCAGCGCAGCAGCCGCCGCACGACCGCTTCCTCCAGACCTCGCCTCTGTCAGGCATCACTTCCTGACCTGAAGAAGCGTCTACCCGTTGGCAATATTCAGTTGGGTCCTTTGTATCTTTCTTTCCAGAACTATTCAGCCCTAGTGGCATATCTTGTAATAAATCTGATAACTCGTGGCTCTGGGTCAGATATAAGGCTCAGAGAGGGGTGGAAGGGAGGCACGAGAAATATCAAACCCTAAATTTCCTATGTCTTTACCTTTCAGTTTTGCCTATCCATTCTCCAATTTTGCACTTAAATTCAGTATACTGTAGTTATCTAGTCACTTCCTGTTCATGTCTTAGCCAAAATCAGCACAGTATCCTGACAAATGGTATCATGAGCGTCGATCCTCCACCCAAAAAATTTCCCCGGCCGACGATACCTACTTCCCCTTCCGCCGCCACCCACACCACCATGTCCGGGCATGCTTCAATCATCCGGACGCGTTCCATGGAGCGCCTCGAGCAGCAACAGGAGGAAGCTGCTCTCCTCGCCGCCGCACAAGAACAGGCGCGTGCAGAGGAGGAAATTGGCGGCCACCTACCGCGGGAGGTGCTCAACATCAACAAGCGCCTCGATCTGCAGCAACAATCGATGGAGAAGATGCAGGCTGACATGAGTAATCTGGTGGCCATGGTAGCCCAGATCGGCACATCCCTGGGCAAGCAGCCGGCAGCAGCGCCTCCGATCCCGACGATCTCGGCCACTTCGGCAAGTTTCTCCACCCCACCGCACCACCAGCTGAGTCCCATCCTCGAGGGGGCGACTCCGTCGGATTCGTCAGCGTTGGAGTTGGCCTCAACATCATCGCACCATCCTCCTTCTGCTCGACCTCTGCAATTTGGTAACACAGCTCAACCCCTCTCTTTCTCACCTGTCGATTCCGGTTTGGGTTCACATTCACATTTGCATTCACAGACTAGCTGCCGTAACCCACCCACCACCGCCATCCCACCCCCAAATTCCCAACCTTTTCCTTCCACCACTGCCATACATCCAAATTCGCAACCTTTCTCCACACCAATTCATACCAACACCTCGGTTCCGTTTGGCCCGAGTCCTGCCTACTCACAACCACCCCACCAAACTCAACAACTTACCAATCCCCTAACACAACCTCACTACTACCAATCCTCCACAACCTATCCACATTCACAGCCACCATATACACCTCAATACCCACCACCGTTCCCAAATCCTCATTACCCACATTACAGCAACCCTTACCAAATGCCATATTCGGGAGTGGTTTACCACCAACCAGCCTATTACCCAAACCAAACACAGCCATATACAAATACCACTTACACACCACCCATCACTACCCATACACCTCTACCTCTTCAAAACCAACACCCTCCTGCCAACAACCATAACCCACCTCCATTCAATGAACCACACATCAGAATGCCTTCGGTAGAATTGCCTATTTTTTATGGTGATAATGCATATCAATGGCTCCAAGATTGTGAAGGTGTGTTTGACTTGGCTGGCATTAACAATGATCACAAGATGAAATGGGCTGCAGCACATATCAGAGGCAAAGCAAAAGTCTGGCTCAACAACTGCAACGTCCAACCCCAGCTCATGAACTGGATTCAATTTAGAGAATTATTGTTAGACAGGTTTCCTGAAGCGGGAGCTCACGACACCATGGACCAGTTCCAGCAGTTGAAACAGCAAACCACTGTCAACGTGTACATTGATACGTTCGAGGAATGGATGACCATGATGAAGAAAGATCATGATTATCTTCCAGAGCACTTCTTCACATTGAGATTCATCACGGGTCTAAAAGAGACAATCAAGCACGCTGTCAAGACGCACAAACCACCTGACTTGCGATCTGCATTTTGGTATGCAAGACAAGAAGAGCAAGCATACTTAGCAGTAAACAAGAGACAAAGCACAATTTCGATTACCAACAGAGCACCAAATGGCAATCAGGTAGCCAGACCTCCTCCTCCAAGGGAACAACGACCGAAACCTGTACCCAACAGAAATAAGGAGAAAGGTCAGTGTTGGTATTGTCCAGAGCAATGGTCATTTGGCCACAAATGTGACAGCATTAAGAGCATTATCCATGCTCTGCAAATGCAAGGTCACAGTGATGATGAAGAAGAGGAAGAAGTAGTTGAACTGGTTGAGCTACAACAAGATGCGGTTCCGGATCCTCCTCCTCCTCCTCCTCCTCCTCCGCCTGTTCAAGCACAAGTTAATATGATGAAGCTGTTAGTACAAGCTCTCCATGGCATGCCTGGAGAAGGGACACTCTCAGTACAAATCCATATAGCAAGAAAAACTGCAATGGCCCTTATTGATACAGGCAGTACCAATACATTCCTGGACAGCACATTTGTGCAAGCACACAACCTACAGGAGATTCCTATTCGTCCTAGATCAGTTACTGTTGCTGGCGGTGGCGAGTTAGCTTGCACCACGATTGTTCCTCAGTGCAGTTACAAGTTACAGGACACGGAATTCACAAATGACTTCCATGTTCTGCCACTAAAGGGATATCATATAATCCTGGGAGCAAATTGGCTCAAGAAGTTCAGCCCCAACTTCATTGATTGGGAGAAGAGAAGCATTGCAGTTTATCATAAGGGCAATTGGCTCACATTAATGGATCATCAAGTGAGAGGCAAACACTGCGTTATTTCAGCCAAAGCTTGTTCCAAACTCCTGGCACAAGGCGCTACAGCTTATGTCCTGCAACTCAACCCACAGGTACTGTCAGACCTGCAGAACTCTGAAAAATCCACTACCACAGCCGTTGCGGACATTCTAGGACAGTTCCAGGATGTTTTTGAAGAGCCTCATGGATTGCCTCCATCAAGAAGCTGTGATCATTCTATTCCCCTCAAAGAAGGATCCACACCGCCCAATATTCGTCCATACAGAATGCCTCACAAGCAGAAAAACCTAGTGGAGGAACTTATCAGAGACTTGCTACTTAAATGTGAGATCAGGCCTAATACTAGTCCATATTCATCTCCTGCTATATTGGTCAGAAAAAAGGACAAAACATGGCGTCTCTGTGTAGACTATAGGCAGTTGAATGCTTTAACAATAAAAAACAAGTACCCAATACCAGTAATTGAAGATTTGTTGGATGAACTTCAAGGTGCTAAGATATTCTCCAAACTTGATCTTCGTTCGGGTTATCATCAAATTAGGATGAATCCTTCTGATATTGCAAAAACAGCCTTCCGGACACACCTGGGACACTACGAATATCTGGTTATGCCATTCGGTCTAACAAACGCACCAGCCACCTTCCAGGAACTGATGAATAGTGTGTTTGCCCCTCTATTGAGAAAATTTGTATTAGTCTTTTTCGACGACATACTCATTTACAGTCCTAGTGTCCAGGAGCACAAACACCACCTCAAAACAGTGCTACAACTCTTGCGTGATCATCAACTCAAAGTCAAAATGTCAAAGTGCATGTTTGCAACAGAAACAGTGGAATATCTGGGACATATACTATCTGGCTCTGGTGTTGCCACGGATCCAAGCAAGATTGCTGATATTCTTTCTTGGAAGACACCCACAACAGTAACTCAGTTAAGAGGGTTTCTTGGCCTCACAGGATACTACAGGCGTTTTGTGAAACACTATGCTATCACTTGTAGACCTTTGCATGAAGCACTCAAGAAAGACAAATTCCAATGGGGTCCTCTCCAAGAACAAGCTTTCAAACTCCTGAAGCAAGCAATGACATCACCCCCTGTTCTTGCCTTACCAAACTTCGACATACTTTTTGTGCTAGAAACTGATGCTTGTGCAACCGGATTAGGAGCAGTTCTCATGCAGTCCGGAAAACCCATTGCTTTCTTCAGCAAGGCTATTGGACCTAAGGCAGCTTCTTTATCCATCTATGAGAAAGAGGCGATGGCAATCTTAGAAGCACTCAAAAAGTGGAGGCATTACCTCTTGGGGAACAAGCTCACAATTAAAACAGACCAAAGAAGCTTGAAATATCTAGCCAGTCAGCGATTGCTCGAAGGCATCCAGCATAAACTAATGATGAAATTGCTGGAATTCGATTATCTGATTGAATATAAAAAGGGCAGTCAAAACACTGTGGCAGATGTCCTTTCCAGAAAAGATCAACCTGTACCTGAATGCTCAGCTATATCTGCAGCAGTTCCTTCTTGGGTAATTGACATGGAGGCAAGCTATATTGGGGATGATACTTGCTTACAATTGCTGCAGGAATTAGCTCTAAACCCAAACAGCCATCCTCACTACACTCTCAAAGCCGGTTTGCTTCGTTACAAGAATAGGATTGTGATAGGGAATGCAACTGATCTGAAAAGCAAGTTGTTCCACACCTTTCATTCATCCAGCTTTGGCGGGCACTCAGGTCAACGGGTCACATATCATCGGCTCAAGCAAATGTTTTTTGGCCAAATATGAAACAATACATTGATTCCAACATCAATCAGTGCCCTGTCTGTCAGCTATCCAAAACAGAGAGAGTACAGTACCCGGGCCTCCTCCAACCATTGAACATTCCAAAGAGGAAATGGGGAGAAATAAGTATGGATTTCGTGGAGGGCCTTCCCAAATCACATGGCAAAGACGTCATCCTGGTGGTCGTCGACAGATTGACAAAATATGCACATTTCTTGCCAATGTCTCACCCTTACTCAGTACACACAGTGGCACAATTATTTATTGATAACATCTTCAAGCTCCACGGCATGCCAGCTGTCATTGTCTCCGACAGGGATCGCATCTTCACAAGTAAAATGTGGCATGAAGTCTTTGCTACACTAAAGGTTGACTTGCGCTTCTCAACAGCATATCATCCAGAAACCGATGGCCAGACCGAAAGGGTGAACCAAAGCTTGGAACAATATTTGCGTAGTATGGCATTCTTGGAACCACAAAAATGGAGTGAATGGCTTCCATTAGCAGAGTGGTGGTATAATTCTGCCTACCACACTGCAATAAAAACTTCTCCTTTCCAAGCACTGTACGAATATCCACCGCCACAAATCCAAGAGATCGTTATCCCTGAAGATGCCCTGCCCGAGACACAAGCAACCCTCCGTGAAAAGGACCACATGATTAAGATGCTGCAGAAGAACTTGGTTTATGCTCAGTCAAAAATGAAGAAATTCGCTGATGCTAAAAGAACTCCAAGAAACTTTGCTGTGGGTGATGCTGTGTATCTCAAAATGCAACCGTATCGAGAAAAGGCTCTAGGTCTGGGAAATGCCCCAAAACTCACTTCGAAGTACTATGGTCCTTTTCGGGTACTCAGCAAGGTTGGAAATCAGGCTTACAAACTCAAATTACCTCCTGGTACTCTATTGCATGACGTGTTTCATGTAAACCAATTGAAGAAACACTTGGGTCCTGCGGCAGTCCCAAATGCCAAGCTTCCCATGCTCACTCCTCAAGGTAAACTCAAGGTAAAACCTCAAGCCATCCTTGACATTCGACAGGTACCTCGGAGCGCTGGCGACTATGACGTTGCGGTACCTCAATGGCTTGTCCATTGGGAAAACATGGCTGAAGAAGAAGCAACCTGGGAAGATGCCCACTACATGATGTCCACATTCCCAGGATACCATCCTTGAAGTCTGGACTCAACCAGGGGGCAATGTCAGGCATCACTTCCTGACCTGAAGAAGCGTCTACCCGTTGGCAATATTCAGTTGGGTCCTTTGTATCTTTCTTTCCAGAACTATTCAGCCCTAGTGGCATATCTTGTAATAAATCTGATAACTCGTGGCTCTGGGTCAGATATAAGGCTCAGAGAGGGGTGGAAGGGAGGCACGAGAAATATCAAACCCTAAATTTCCTATGTCTTTACCTTTCAGTTTTGCCTATCCATTCTCCAATTTTGCACTTAAATTCAGTATACTGTAGTTATCCTGACAGCCTCCTCGCGAGATTCCGACGATGACGAAGCATGGCGCGCGGCGGCAGTGCGAGCTGCGGACTGCTCTGCATCTGCCGGCCACCAACCACACTCCTCCCTGCGACGGCACGACGCGGCGGCACTGCGTGCGGCGAGATGGCTGGGGGCATGAGCGGCGGCCTGCCCTTCATCCCGACGATGGCGACGCGACGAGTTCGTCCTGAAGATGGGGAGACGGCGAGTCGACCAGGAGTTCATGGAGGAGCAGAAGGGATTGAGGGAGAGGTCAAGGGAGGCGCGGCGGCGGCCATGCTCAGCGGAGCTTGGTGGGGGCGCGCTGCTCCACCTGCGTTCCAGACCATAGCGGGGAGGGAGGAGGAGAGCACGAGCGGTTGGGCAAGGAGGAAGCGAGGGGATTGGGGAGAAGAACGAGCGACGGGAGGCCGGCGGCTAGGGTTTGTATCGTGTGTTGCTTCCTTTGCATGTCTTTATCTAGTGAGAGGAGAGGCAAGAACGAACGGCTGAGATACATAGATGAGAAGATCCGACGGCTCACATGCGCTGATCGCTATGAGGCCCCCTATGGGGGGCATCATATATACCTTCAGACTAGATTTAGATGTGCGCCGTGGCGTACGAGCCCGTAAAACTTGTGTCGTTGTTCATTTTATATTAATGCAATAAAAAATTGCAGCTAATATTACAATATTGTAAGCAATTGAAATAAAAATCTCCATAACTACTGAAGCTCATACTTATAGTTACTGGAAGCAACAAATTTTGTTCTTATATAAGCTAGAACATCTTTGGATCTCCCAAATGTGGGAATCAGTTATTTGTTTCTTGGTTATATTTTTTAAGTCAGACAATTTTATCCTTGGTGAGAAGGGACAGAACATAAGCATATCTGAAATATTTATTGCCTGTGAGAGATAAGTTAGCAAAGAAAGATTGCATTGGGCACCAGTATGCACATCTCGTGTCCTCGGGTACATTATGTTCCCTTTCAAGGCTGTCTTGGAGGGGTACCTTCTACCTCACCATCATTTCAGGTGCGGCTTGTCGTCAATGTTGAACAATAGGTCCGCCATGATCACATGCGGCTGCTAGTTGATCTTCATGCCTTCTTGTGTCCTTGCTTCATGTCGATCTCAGGATCTTTTCCTGTGTGATTGATTTCGTGCAGATCTGTCATGAGTAGGATTTAGTAATTCTTTCGGGCCCATGACTGAAGATAAATAGTTGAAATGATGGAGCACACCAATCTTTAAAGCTACCTGAATAATTCCCAACAATATAAACCTAGAACACATGGCTGAATTCTTAGATTGTATCACAAAGGTTATTGCGCAGCTAGAAAAATCTTTACTGGCTTATTTTGGTTATGGAAGTCGAGATGAATAAATAAAAGGAGAAAAATTGACCTGCTCTTTGTCTGATGTGAGGCACGGATGGAGGGCCTTGCCACACGAGCCCGTCAAGTGTGGGTTACCCTCCAGCGTAACTTGTTATGTATGCATGGTACCATCTTATAAGGACGATAGAGTTTTTCATATCTATACTGATCTATATCTTATTTTGGTTCTGTATCTGACTGATACATGGGCTGCATCTGTTCAGAAGGCCTTATTTTCTTAATGTTGAAAATTCAAGTCAATCATATGCTCTGAATCATCAAAAGGTACTTAATAAATTTAGCAAAGTACGCACACAAAATCTAATACTGACTTCAGGTCCTGCTATGTGGCAAGCTGTACTGGTAAAGGTTGTCACTGAAATCCTGTAAGTCTTGCATGGTACATTAAAAAAAATGGAGCTTCCAGATAGTTTACATGTCCTCAGCAATGACAAAATTAAGTAATTTAGGGAATGGAAATTGGAACAACAATATGTGTTGAAGGATTAGAGCACAAAGATAAATTGTACTCTTATTACAGATGGTACTCAACAATTTACTTGCCTTTGGAAGTGTGATATGAACTGTGTCAAGAGAGGTGAGATGAGAAAAAACTATAGGTATAGAGAACAGCCAAATCAAAAGATGCACTAAGTTTTTTTCATCACAAAAGCACTTCAACCAAAAATGTGAATAACCCATTTTAAAAACAAAAGTTTTCTTCCAGCATCACTTAGACAATAAAAGGTGATTGATGGAAAATAATAAAGGTCGGGAATAGATAAAGATTACTGATTGCACTCTTCTCCTTTCTTTAAGTGACCTGTGGATGAGACCTCGTCTGCCACCTTTTTATTTACTCTAAATTAAATTTAAGATATTATATTCATACATATGTGAGCTTTCGATGTCGCGAGAGTAGTCTTGGGTTGTAATGCACTCTTTACTTTCTTGTAACTCCTATCTTAATTAATGGAATAGGGCAAGGCTTTTTTCCTCTTTAAAAAACTCATAATAGAAATATAGCAAAGGTAAGTTCTTCCTATGTCTCCAATTGCATTCAAGTCCTAGCAGCCTGCCATCTTGTTAACCTTCGGTTGTTCTGAGCTAATCAAATTACCATAGAACTATGCAAGCTACTCTCATTTGATTCAATAGGTTCTTAGTTACTTGAAATTTTTAGAAATATAAGACCAACTTGTCCGCAAGAAGTCTAAGGCACTGCTATGCCACCCTAGCCTGCTGCCTCAATATTGACAGAGAAGGTTCAGGAGATACTTGAATCAACGAATGAGCAGATAAGGAGTAGGGAATGCAACCTAACAATCATAGATGAAGTAGGAAAAGATGTACCTCATGTTGCAATGTAGAAAACAGAGCACACTTTACATCAGGTTTTGATCATGATGGCATGCCAGCCTAACTTCATTGGCTGGGTCTGGGGCTAGCAACTGTGACCGGGAAAGAAACATCACAGGACCTGATCTGTAAGACACCTGTATTCAGATAGCATTGTACATTCAACAGGCATTGGACCAACATGTGCCAAATACTGACACTACAAAGTTTAGAATAATGGAGCATGCTGAACTCTAGAATTGGCTGAACAATTCCTAACATTGTGTAACCACAAACACATGGATGAATTTGTAATTCCGGATCTGGAGATAAACAAATGAAAGGAGAGAGAAAAATCAGCTAGGTATTTGGACGAATGCGAGCTAAAGTTAAATAGTATATATTGCGTGACAGAAAATAAATGTATAGTTAGTTAGCCAATCACACTAAGTAGACAATACATGCTGGATCAGTTAAAAAATAAATATTCTCGTACATTGCTCCGTCAGGTACATGAAGAATAGTCAAGCTAGATTTTAATATACAAAACTATATGACGTGATAATAGTGAAAAATCGATTCAAGCAGCTATGAGAGATCATATATAGAAGACTGTAGCGAACACCACCACAAATGATGCATACCTTATGAATTTCTGACCAAGCACCTCATATCCCACTAACGTTAGTCTCATCTTGTAGCTCAGCATCGCCAGAAAATGAACGGACCAGAGCACAAGAAACAAGGACATACCGAAGGACACATCCACGGCCTAACGACACCATGGAGATCTTCTGCACCAGGGAGTAGTCAACAACCAGCCAGCCACATCGTTGTTGTAGCCTTTAATCACCAAGCACGGCCACACTCCTCCTTCCTAACCAATCCACTTTCAATCACATGATGGTGGTCTACAAAGGGAAAACAGTTCAGAATTTCATTTAGATGCCAATAGTTCCATACTACTTTCATACCGCTGAATGAAAAAATACACAAGTTTCAGTACATCTATCATCTAATCCAGGCTATTAGTGAAAAATAATGAAAGAGTGATGACCAGGCGACAAAAGAGCCATTTCAATGATGAACCTATGAGATAAAAACTAAAAGGACCTTCAAGAATTCAGAATAAGAAACAATCATTAGATTAGAGGTTGTTCCAGTAGATGCTAGTGTGTTGGGGATCTTGCAGTAACATAAAGCCCTTGTATTTATGAGTTTCATCTACTATTGAAATCAGGGACGTGAGCCTCTCAGTTCAAAAAAGAAGATGAGAACTGGAAATCATGCCCATGGTTTAGCAGAAGCTTACTATATATCAAACGTGGCAAATGCAACAGAAACCAGAGCATCCTTGCACCTTACAGAATGTACTGGAAAACAGTAGAAAATGCCATTTATTTTCACTGTATTTTTCGCTAGCAAACCGTAGAAAGGCATAATCACTTCTTAAGGAATACATGGAACATAAATCACATCTTCTAAACAAGTCACGCTCATGATATAAAGTGTCCCAGTCACTAGGACAAATACATCAGAGTTCAAACCAAGCAGAGCTTGCCTTGCAGTACCTTGCTCAAATTTCCAATGCTTTCCAATAGGTCCTTCGGGTCAATTTCATGGAACAGAGGGATATATGACCAGAGACTCCGCTGGATAAAACAAATACTTTCCAGCGTCTTGAGCACCTCGCCAAACAAAATATTGTTTCCAAACGAGGTGAAATGAAGTATGCAGCTGCATGATACAACAAGGTTATCTGCTGCTTATGGTCAGGAAGTTACACAATTCGTAGTAATGCTTTGGCAAGATACTCTGTAATCAAACTATATCAATTCACATAATACAAGGGCATGAAGATTGAAGTATTCCCATAGCCCGTACCGTCTAAAAAGCACGGACACGGGGACAGAAAGACGGGGATACGGGATACGGCATTTTTCAAAAACAGCCATTTGGGGATACGGCGAGTATATATAAAATAAAAAATACATGCCATGTAATATAAAGTTATGACAGAAAATTAATGAGAAAGAGATCAGAAAAGAGAATACTGCCCCATTTGGACGTATCCCGCCGTATCAGGACGGCAGTTCGTCAGTTTCTGCCGTATCCGTGCTTTTTAGCGTACCATACATAAAAAAATTACACCTGGAATGATCGGATGACCATTCCGTGTTCCTCATAGCCATGTCATTATCTGAAATAGAAGTATGAAGGTGTCAGCACCAGCAAAGTGGTTTATGAAAGCAGAACACAGAAAATGGCGAGGGCACGAAACTCGTTGCTGCGAAAAGTATAAGCACCAAGAAAAAAAAGTGAAGAGATCTAAAATGCTGCATCAAACGTTAAACAATACAATATAACATGTAAACACTACACCATTTTCATAGAGCCTACAATTCAAAATCAGGTATGCACACTACTTCAGGTATATTGTGTGCATCGATCCTAATAGATTCTAGAAATTAATAGGAAACCAAAGGATGGAACATGCCCACTTCGCATCAATAGGGGATGAAAAGAATCGCACATCCAAGATCCACCCCAATAATTATACATGCTTCTTTTTCTAATAGATAAACAATGAAGGAACACATTGTTCCCCATCGTAGTATCCACCATGCTGTGATCTAAAAACTTGCATTGATTCAGAGAGAGAGAGAGAGAGAGAATGGAGACCTTATATGCATAATTTGCTCCCAGCAGAAAAGTCTGCACAACATATCAAGTGCCCAATGCTCTATCCAACAGAAGCTGCAGAAGATATGCTTAAGTCATTTGCTGAATCTATACGTAAACCATGTTGAAAATATTTTAGACCATTTTAGGTCTAGGGATAACCCATATAAATATGTAGTCAACATAAGCTTGCTCGAGAATAAGACAACACAATTATCTAAGTGATAGGTATACTGATATCACATTTGAGCTATGAGATGGTGAGAGGTGCTTTAACAGAGAAGAGAGAATGTGTATGGAAACTTACATTTATTATAATTATAATGAACGGTAAGAGGTGCCTGAAATATCAATAGAAGAGCTTAACCTTCTGTGCTCCCGGATTATGAGCAAACTGGCCACCCAACTGAATATAAAATGAAATCAGAGCTTAAAGCTTACCAAGAATATGGAAGAGAGTAATTAATCCAGCAGAAATCTGCACTATGTATGGGCACCCAACACGCATTGAATCCTCCAACCTGGTAGTTTCCCTAGTCAAGACAAATGTAATAATACATAAGTATTAAGATCACAGTACACAATTCAATACTGTAAAGCAACCATTCTGTATGTACTTATACAAATACAGAAGGTCAAATCTGTTTATAATAAGCTGGGAGTAAATACAAACCCTCCATGCAAGAACAAAGGACAAAAATACAGATACTTCCTTGTAATCTGCATATTCAGGTAGAAAAAGTAGCAAATACAAAGAAGGGTTACCTCGAACACCTGGCCGTTAATGGGCGGCAAGGTCAGAGTCCGCAACCTGTGATGCCATGGTATAAATAACACTTATCCGCTTTATCATCATGCTTTATGATAGATCAATGGCTCTAAACTGAACCTGAAAAGAAGAAGTGCATATATAGGCCATCAAACAAACTATTTTAGTGATAATGTGATGTACTACAATTCCATGATAAAATGTATGTGTTGTGTAATATAAAAACACATGGGTTGGAGGGAACCAATTGATAGATGCTGAAGGTTGTTGATCTGTATACAGCATGGAACATTGCCGTTGACCAATCTGTCACTTTGGCGGGAAAAACCGGATACCATATTAATTCAACCGATGTTATATAAAGATATAAACAATTTTTTATATATTATAGAGCTATAAACAATTTTTTATAAGAAGAAAAATGTGTGCAACCGATGTTATATATTATAGAGCTATAAACAATTTTTTATAGAAAGCAATAATGTAAAGTGTCATATTAATTCAATTTTGTAATCTGAAGAAAATGCTGTACAAAAATAACCTCCATACATATGGCAGGTACACCTATGTCCGATGCTCATACATACATATACAATAACATTCCGAGAGAATCCAAGGAATCAATATAACAGCTTCCATGAATACCATGTGCATATTTAGGTGGGTGCCGAATTCTGCGGAAACAATAGGATCATGCAAGTAAGATAAATACCTAATTTGTCCAGTACACCAGAGCCACAAGCTAAAACTGGGGGAGTCTCTCTCTGCCCCTCACCCTGACCTCCTCAACCCCTTCCTCGGGAGCATGCCCTATGTCAAGATAGCTGCTCTCAGTACCTACCAAATAATGTGGAGGAGAAACAAAATGAAATACCATAAATGAAGAAGGATAATACTATGAATTTTAACAGAATTAATGTAGCCAATTACCTCGGCAATGCAATGCATCAACAACAAAACATTTAAATTAGAGTATGTGTATTGAGCACCATGTGCAATCACTGATTTGTGGCAAGTTGTACAAGACAACAACCACCACCATTGTAAGGGTTAAGATTCTCACTCTGACGGTAAGAAACATAACCAGCTTGACCATCATATGTAAGAAAAGATGACAAAATAGCCCTAAAAAGGTAGATATTTTGTTCGTGCAACCTGCTTAGACATTTCCTCAAATAATTTATATGCAGCCTGCTTAGACATTTCCTCAAACAGTTCATATGCATAGATGCAAAAACACATCTGCACAAAACAAAGACCATAAATTATGGGAGTGGAAGAGAGAAGGGATGAGGCAAATCAAGAGGAAGAGAGGAGTGAGTACCTCAAATCAGCAAATGCATGGACGTGGAGAGATGGTTTGGGCCAGAGGAAGCTGGACATGGCTGGCTGCCGCTCCATGTAGAGGGGCCATGGATGGACGTTGCAGACCATGAAGTCCTCTCCCCTGTCTTCTCATGGTGGGGAAGGCGTCAGGCTGTGCAGGAGACAGGGCTGGCCAAGAGGAGCAGGAAGCGGGTGTCCTTGCGCTGCGGGTGAGGTGGTGGAGCTGCGCCGTCCTCTGCCTCCAGAAACGCGGCTAGGGTGGTCGCCCGCGCTGCCGCTGTGGAGGTCGCCCGCGCTGCTCCTGTGGAGGTCGCCGGCGTGAGCTCGAGTCCGCCATCACCATCAAGGGCGGAGCTCCAGCAGCCCCTCCTGCTTGCGCCGGTGATGGCGTGTATTTCACACGTTCGTTGGGCAACCCCAAGAGGAAGGTATGATGTGCACAGCAGCAAGTTTTCCCTCAGAAAGAAACCAAGGTTTATCGAACCAGGAGGAGCCAAGAAGCACGTTGAAGGTTGATGGCGGCGGGATGTAGTGCGGCGCAACACCAGGATTCCGGCGCCAACGTGGAACCTGCACAACACAACCAAAGTACTTTACCCCAACGAAACAGTGAGGTTGTCAATCTCACCGGCTTGTTGTAACAAAGGATTAACCGTATTGTGTGGAAGATGATTGTTTGCAGAGAAAACAGAAAAACAAGTATTGCAGCAGATTTGTATTTCAGTATTAAAGAATGGACCGGGTCCACAGTTCACTAGAGGTGTCTCTCCCATAAGATAAAAGCATGTTGGGTGAACAAATTACAGTCGGGCAATTGACAAATAGAGAGAGCATAACAATGCACATACATGTCATGATAAGTATAGTGAGGTTTAATTGGGCATTACGACAAAGTACATAGACCGCCATCCAACCGCATCTATGCCTAAAAAGTCCACCTTCAGTTATCATCGAACCCTCCAGTATTAAGTTGCAAAGCAACACAATTGCATTAAGTATGGTGCGTAATGTAATCAATAACTACATCCGGACATAGCATCAATGTTTTATCCCTAGTGGCAACAGCACAACACAACCTTAGAACTTTCTCATCCAAGTCAATGCAGGCATGAACCCACTATCGAGCATAAATACTCCCTCTTGGAGTTACTAGCATCAACTTGGCCAGAGCCTCTACTAATAACGGAGAGCATGCAAGATCATAAACAACACATATGCAATAATTTGATAATTAACATAACATGGTATTCTCTATCCATCGGATCCCGACAAACACAACATAGAGTATTACAGATAGATGATCTTGATCATGTTAGGCAGCTCACAAGATCCAACAATGAAGCACAATGAGGAGAAGACAACCATCTAGCTACCGCTATGGACCCATAGTCCAGGGGTGAACTACTCACTCATCACTCCGAGGCGACCATGACGGTGTAGAGTCCTCGGAGATGAATCCCCTCCCGGTGCCGGAGGAGATCTCCGAATCCCCGAGATGGCGGCGGCGTCTCTGGAAGGTTTTCCGTATCGTGGTTTTTCGCATCGGGGGTTTCGCGACGGAGGCTTTAAGTAGGCGGAAGGGCGAGTTGGAGGGCCGACGGGGCCCACACCATAGGCGGCGCGGGCCCCCTTGGCCGCGCCGCCTTGTGTCGCCACCTCGTGGCCCCACTTCGTATGCTCTTCGGTCTTCTGAAGGTTCGTGGCAAAATAGGCCCCTGGGCTTGATTTCGTCCAATTCCGAGAATATTTCGTTACTAGGATTTCTGAAACCAAAAACAGCAGAAAGGAACTGGCACTTCGGCATCTTGTTAATAGGTTAGTTCCAAATGCACGAATATGACATAAAGTGTGCATAAAACATGTAGGTATCATCAATAATATGGCATGGAACATAAGAAATTATCGATACGTCGGAGACGTATCAGCATCCCCAAGCTTAGTTCTGTCCCGAGCAGGTAAAACGATAACAAAGATAATTTCTGAAGTGACATGCCATCATAACCTTGATCATACTATTTGTAAACATATGTAGTGGATGCAGCGATCAAAACAATGGTAATGACATGAGTAAACAAGTGAATCATAAAGCAAAGACTTTTCATGAATAGTACTTCAAGACAAGCATCAATAAGTCTTGCATAAGAGTTAACTCATAAAGCAATAAATCAAAGTAAAGGTATTGAAGCAACACAAAGGAAGATTAAGTTTCAGCGGTTGCTTTCAACTTGTAACATGTATATCTCATGGATAATTGTCAACATAGAGTAATATAACAAGTACAATATGCAAGTATGTAGGAATCAATGCACTTCACACAAGTGTTTGCTTCTTGAGGTGGAGAGAGATAGGTGAACTGACTCAACATAAAAGTAAAGAGAATGGTCCTTCAAAGAGGAAAGCATCGATTGCTATATTTGTGCTAGAGCTTTTATTTTGAAAACATGAAACAATTTTGTCAACGGTAGTAATAAAGCATATGAGTTATGTACATTATATCTTACAAGTTGCAAGCCTCATGCATAGTATACTAATAGTGCCCGCACCTTGTCCTAATTAGCTTGGACTACCGGATCTTTGCAATGCACATGTTTTAACCAAGTGTCACAATGGGGTACCTCCATGCCGCCTGTACAAAGGTCTAAGGAGAAAGCTCGCATTTTGGATTTCTCACTTTTGATTATTCTCAACTTAGACATCCATACCGGGACAACATGGACAACAGATAATGGACTCCTCTTTAATGCATAAGCATGTGGCAACAATTATTATTCTCATATGAGATTGAGGATATATGTCCAAAACTGAAACTTCCACCATGAATCATGGCTTTAGTTAGCGGCCCAATGTTCTTCTCTAACAATATGCATGCTCCAACCATTAAGGTGGTAGATCTCTCTTACTTCAGACAAGACGGACATGCATAGCAACTCACATGATATTCAACAAAGAATAGTTGATGGCGTCCCCAGAAACATGGTTATCGCACAACAAGCAACTTAATAAGAGATAAAGTGCATAAGTACATATTCAATACCACAATAGTTTTTAAGCTATTTGTCCCATGAGCTATATATTGCAAAGGTGAATGATGGAATTTTAAAGGTAGCACTCAAGCAATTTACTTTGGAATGGCGGATAAATACCATGTAGTAGGTAGGTATGGTGGACACAAATGGCATAGTGGTTGGCTCAAGTATTTTGGATGCATGAGAAGTATTCCCTCTCGATACAAGGTTTAGACTAGCAAGGTTATTTGAAACAAACACAAGGATGAACGGTGCAGCAAAACTCACATAAAAGACATATTGTAAACATTATAAGATTCTACACCGTCTTCCTTGTTGTTCAAAACTCAATACTAGATATTATCTAGACTCTAGAGAAACCAAATATGCAAACCAAATTAGCAAGCTCTAAGTATTTCTTCATTAATGGGTGCAAAGCATATGATGCAAGAGCTTAAACATGAGCACAACAATTGCCAAGTATCAAATTATCCAAGACATTTTAGAATTACTACATGTAGTATTTTCCAATTCCAACCATGTAACAATTTAACAAAGATGAAACTTCGCCATGAATACTATGAGTAAAGCCTAAGGACATACTTGTCCATATGCTACAGCGGAGCGTGTCTCTCTCCCATAAAGTGAACGCTAGGATCCATTTTATTCAAACAAAACAAAAACAAAAACAAACCGACGCTCCAAGCAAAGTGCATAAGATGTGACGGAATAAAAATATAGTTTCAGGGAGGAACCTGATAATGTTGTCGATGAAGAAGGGGATGCCTTGGGCATCCCCAAGCTTAGACGCTTGAGTCTTCTTAGAATATGCAGGGGTGAACCACCGGGGCATCCCCAAGCTTAGAGCTTTCACTCTCCTTGATCATATTGCATCATACTCCTCTCTTGATCCTGAAAACTTCCTCCACACCAAACTCGAAACAACTCATTAGAGGGTTAGTGCATAATAAAAATTCACATGTTCAGAGGTGACACAATTATTCTTAACACTTTTGGACATTGCATAAAGCTACTGGATATTAATGGATCAAAGAAATTCATCCAACATAGCAAAAGAGGCAATGCGAAATAAAAGGCAGAATCTGTCAAAACAGAACAGTCCGTAAAGATGGATTTTATTAGGCCAACAGACTTGCTCAAATGAAAATGCTCAAATTTAATGAAAGTTGCGTACATATCTGAGGATCATGCACGTAAATTGGCTTAATTTTCTGAGCTACCTACAGGGAGGTAGACCCAGATTCGTGACAGCAAAGAAATCTGGAACTGCGCAGTAATCCAAATCTAGTACTTACTTTACTATCAAAGACTTTACTTGGCACAACAAAACATAAAACTAAGATAAGGAGAGGTTGCTACAGTAGTAAACAACTTCCAAGACTCAAATATAAAACAAAAATACTGTAGTAAAAACATGGGTTGTCTCCCATAAGCGCTTTTCTTTAACGCCTTTCAGCTAGAAAGTGTATATCAAGTAACATCAAAAGATGAAGCATCAACATCATAATTTGTTCTAATAATAGAATCATAAGGTAACTTCATTCTCTTTCTAGGGAAGTGTTCCAAACCTTTCTTGAGAGAAAATTGATATTTAATATTACCTTCCTTCATATCAATAGTAGCACCAACGGTTCGAAGAAAAGGTCTTCCCAATATAATGGGGCAAGATGCATTGCATTCAATATCCAAGACAACAAAATCAACGGGGACAAGGTTATTGTTAACCATAATATGAACATTATCAACTTTCCCCAAAGGTTTCTTTTTAGCATTATCAGCGAGATTAACATCCAAATAACAATTCTTCAATGGTGGCAAGTCAAGCATATCATAGACTTTTTTAGGCATAACAGAAATACTTGCACCAAGATCACATAAAGCATTACAATCAAAATCTTTGACTCTCATTTTAATGATGGGCTCCCAACCATCCTCT
The DNA here is from genome assembly GCA_030979885.1 of Lolium multiflorum. NCBI lineage: Eukaryota > Viridiplantae > Streptophyta > Magnoliopsida > Poales > Poaceae > Lolium > Lolium multiflorum. The sequence goes on from CM061750.1 coordinate 68,426,785, forward strand.
AGCTTTCTAGGAATAGAAGTTTCAAGTTTTAGTTTCTCTTCTCTAGCTTTTATGAGAGCATTTGTAATATGTTTTGTGAAAGCCAAATTTATAGCACTAGCATTAGGACTTTTAGCAAGTGTTTGTAAGAACTTTATAACTTCAGAGATGTGGCAATCATCAAAATCTAAATCATTACAATTTAAAGCAATGGGATTATCATCCCCAAGGTTGGAAAAAATTTCAGCAGTTTTATCACAAGCAGTTTCAGCAGTTTTAGCAGTTTCAGGTAATTTTGCGCGCTTTGCACTAGGAGTAGAAGCATTGCCAACACCAATTATTTTACCATTGATAGTAGGAGGTGCAGCAACATGTGAATCATTAGCATTGCTAGTGGTGGTAATAGTCCAAACTTTAGCTACATTTTCCTTTTAGCTAGTTTTTCATTTTCTTCTCTATCCCACCTAGCACGCAGTTCAGCCATTAATCTTATATTCTCATTAATTCTAACTTGGATGGCATTTGCTGTAGTAACAATTTTATTTTCAATATCCCTATTAGGCATAACTTTCGATTTCAAAAGATCAACATCAGAGGCAAGACTATCAACCTTAGAAGCGAGAATATCAATTTTATTGAGCTTTTCCTCAACAGATTTGTTAAAGGCAGTTTGTGTACTAATAAATTCTTTAAGCATAGCTTCAAGTCCAGGGGGTGTGTTCCTATTATTGTTGTAATAATTCCCATAAGAATTAGCATAACCGTTACCATTATTATAAGGATATGGCCTATAGTTATTACTAGAATTGTTCCGATAAGCATTGTTGTTGAAATTACTATTTTTAATGAAGTTTACATCAACATGTTCTTCTTGGGCAACCAATGAAGCTAACGGAACATTATTAGGATCAACATTAGTCCTATCATTCACAAGCATAGACATAATAGCATCAATCTTATCATTCAAGGAAGAGGATTCTTCAACAGAATTTACCTTCTTACCTTGTGGAGCTCTTTCCGTGTGTCATTCAGAGTAATTAACCATCATATTATCAAGAAGCTTTGTTGCTTCACCAAGAGTGATGGACATAAAGGTACCTCCAGCAGCTGAATCCAATAAATTCCGCGAAGAAAAATTTAGTCCTGCATAGAAGGTTTGGATGATCATCCAAGTAGTCAGTCCATGGGTTGGGCAATTTTTAACCAGAGATTTCATTCTTTCCCAAGCTTGAGCAACATGTTCATTATCCAATTGTTTAAAATTCATTATGCTACTCCTCAAAGATATAATTTTAGCAGGGGGGATAATATCTACCAATAAAAGCATCCTTGCATTTAGTCCAGAATCAATACTATTCTTAGGCAGATAGCAACCAATCTTTAGCTCTTCCTCTTAATGAGAAAGGAAACAATTTCAATTTAATAATATCACCATCTACATCCTTATACTTTTGCATTTCACATAGTTCAACAAAATTATTGAGATGGGCAGCAGCATCATCAGAACTAACACCAGAAAATTGCTCTCGCATAACAAGATTCAGTAAAGCAGGTTTAATTTCAAAGAATTCTGCTGTAGTAGCAGGTGGAGCAATAGGTGTGCATAGGAAATCATTATTATTTGTGCTAGTGAAGTCACACAACTTAGTATTTTCAGGGTTGGCCATTTTAGCAGTAGTAAATAAAGCAAACTAGATAAAGTAAATGCAAGTATACTAATTTTTTTGTGTTTTTGATATAGAGTGCAAGACAGTAAATAAAGTAAAACTAGCAACTAATTTTTTTGTGTTTTGATATAATGCAGCAAACAAAGTAGTAAATAAAATAAAGCAAGACAAAAACAAAGTAAGAGATTGAGAAGTGGAGACTCCCCTTGCAGCGTGTCTTGATCTCCCCGGCAACGGCGCCAGAAAATATGCTTGATGGCGTGTATTTCATACGTTCGTTGGGCAACCCCAAGAGGAAGGTATGATGCGCACAGCAGCAAGTTTTCCCTCAGAAAGAAACCAAGGTTTATCGAACCAGGAGGAGCCAAGAAGCACGTTGAAGGTTGATGGCGGCGGGATGTAGTGCGGCGCAACACCGGGATTCCGGCGCCAACGTGGAACCTGCACAACACAACCAAAGTACTTTGCCCCAACGAAACAGTGAGGTTGTCAATCTCACCGGCTTGCTGTAACAAAGGATTAACCGTATTGTGTGGAAGATGATTGTTTGCAGAGAAAACAAGAAACAAGTATTGCAGCAGATTTGTATTTCAAGATAAAGAATGGACCGGGGTCCACTTCACTAGAGGTGTCTCTCCCATAAGATAAAAGCATGTTGGGTGAACAAATTACAGTCGGGCAATTGACAAATAGAGAGAGCATAACAATGCACATACATGTCATGATAAGTATAGTGAGGTTTAATTGGGCATTACGACAAAGTACATAGACCGCCATCCAACTGCATCTATGCCTAAAAAGTCCACCTTCAGGTTATCATCCGAACCCCTTCGGTATTAAGTTGCAAAGCAACAGCATAATTATGGTGCGTAATGTAATCAATAACTACATCCTCGGACATAGCATCAATGTTTTATCCCTAGTGGCAACAAGACAACACAACCTTAGAACTTTCTGTCACTGTCCCAGGTCAATGGCATGAACCCACTATCGAGCATAAATACTCCCTCTTGGAGTTACTAGCATCAACTTGGCCAGAGCCTCTACTAATAACGGAGAGCATGAAAGATCATAAACAACACATATGCAATAATTTGATAATTAACATAACATGGTATTCTCTATCCATCGGATCCCGACAAACACAACATAGAGTATTACAGATAGATGATCTTGATCATGTTAGGCAGCTCACAAGATCCAACAATGAAGCACAATGAGGAGAAGACAACCATCTAGCTACCGCTATGGACCCATAGTCCAGGGTGAACTACTCACTCATCACTCCGGAGGCGACCATGACGGTGTAGAGTCCTCCGGGAGATGAATCCCCTCCCCGGCCGGAGAGATCTCCGTAATCCCCGAGATGGGATTGGCGGCGGCGGCGTCTCCGGAAGGTTTTCCGTATCGTGGTTTTTCGCATCAGGGGTTTCGCGACGGAGGCTTTAAGTAGGCGGAAGGGCAGAGTCGGAGGGCTGACGAGGGGCCCACACCATAGGGCGGCGCGGGCCCCCCCTTGGCCGCGCCGCCTTGTGGTGTCGCCACCTCGTGGCCCCACTTCGTATGCTCTTCGGTCTTCTGGAAGGTTCGTGGCAAAATAGGCCCCGGTCTTGATTTCGTCCAATTCCGAGAATATTTCGTTACTAGGATTTCTGAAACCAAAAACAGCAGAAACAGCTGGCACTTCGGCATCTTGTTAATAGGTTAGTTCCGAAAATGCACGAATATGACATAAAGTGTGCATAAAACATGTAGGTATCATCAATAATATGGCATGGAACATAAGAAATTATCGATACGTCGGAGACGTATCAGCCGGCGGTGCGCTACTCCTGCTGGCCGGCGAGGCAGAGCAGCGCGGGGGGTGGGGGTTGAAGATGGGGAGTGGGAGAAGGAGAAGGGTGGGCAGCCAGGGAGGCGGAGCAGCGCCGCCAGACGCGCCATGAGAAGAACGGGAGGGGATTGGGGAGGAGCTGGGTGCGCGATTGGGTGAGGTAGGGTTTCGCGCGGAGAAGATATTTTGCCTCGACCGATGCGAGGCGAGCGTGACCCAGAAACGACCCACACTGACTGACGGGTGGACCCGACCGACCATGGGACCCAAATGCAGCCAGACGCGGGTAGATAAGGGCTATTGCATGGATTTCGCTAGCCAACCAGGAGGAGCTACACTGCCAGAAACGGACGGCTGAGATCGAATGCTGGCCAGTAAAAATCGGATGGCTGAGAAGGTAGGAGCGCTGTGAGACCCCATGGGGGGCAGCTATTATACCTTTAGATGCAATCTTCCTGAGGTCCGAAGGAATGGTCACTGGCTAGAAGCGATTGGGAGCAGCCTTGGCTCAGAAAGAGAGCACGTCCCAACAATGTATCCACTTTCCTCCACCGTGCACCGCCGTTGCTCAGGTCCACGGCCTCAAATACCTCGAACTTAGCCGGGATGGGGAGTCCTTTATTGAGCTGCTTCACCATCAGCAACCGATCGCCAGACGCTACCAGGTAGTGGTTCATGTTGCCCATGAAGCCTGGGGCCATGACATCTACTATTGGGTTGCTGCGGACAGTGGCGAAGGACGAAAAAAAATTGAGATCGGGCGAAATTTTAAATGTAAAAGAAATGACGCAAAAGAATAAACTGTTATACCTCCAGCTTCTAGAACCACACGCTCCGAAGTCCCCTGACTTCCTTCCACTTCTTGTTCTTGCTTTTATTTTTGGTGTGTTACATCATTTGCATTTTTATGGGTGCTCGGTTTAGAGATATTTCCGATCCCTTCTTCCACTTGCCTAGCTTGGTTTGGCATAACATTTTGCAGTTTCCTCATGGGTCTTTGGGCTAGATTGGCTCCTAATAGCAATGGGCATAAAATATCTCTTTAAATCTGCAAATGAGAACATAAAATACATTAGTAGTTTGCCCATGTTATCGAGCTCATAATGCATAAATTTAAAATTTAACCAATTGAAAAAACATCTAGAATTGTACCTCCCCTTTAGCTGCAGCGTTCTTTCCTTTCCTGTTCATCTTGGTTCTTCTTAAACCTCAACCATAAAATCACAGCAACAAACTGTTCAAACTTCGAACTGCGAACTACGAAATCTCGTAGATAACCTAGACCGGCGTCGGCCGCCAGGTGATCTGCAGTCTGCAGGACATGGCTAGGAAGGTGCCGGCGGGCAAAGTCGGAGAGATCTGCTTGGGAGGAAGCCGCCATGGCAGGGCATCGGGTGGCGCAATGAAAGACGACGAGGCCGCGGCGTCGTCCCGTGATCGCGTCGAAGAGAGGTAGGCGGGCGGCTCGTTTCCCACAATCCCACGCGAGCGCGAGCGGTTTTCCTGGGGGCACGCGAGTGCGACCCTGTTCGGTATACGATCGCTCCCCTGCCAGTCCGGTCGATCGATCTTGGCACCTGGCGCAGATCGCACAGGCAGGCAGGCCAGCTAGGTAGCAGCAGCCCAGTTCGGTCTCCATTCAGCCCATATCCTCTTTTCCCTTTTGATTTTTCTTCAAAAACGGACAGAACTTGTACAAAACTGATTGTATGTCTATAGATGCATATATATATATGTGTGATTTTTTGCAAAAAATCAAGGTAGGGCAGCTGTCATACCTTGCCCAAAGGGGAGCTCCGCCCCTGGCTGCGGATGATGCATTGTAGGGTGACAAGCTTGTCGTTGATGACGTTCATGACATGGAGTTTCGGACCCCAAGTATATGTCCCGACGAGGACATAGAGCTTCTTTTGGAAGAGCGTAACGTCGAGGGCATATGCACCGATGTCTAGTGAGGGCGTCCACCGGAGATTCACAGTCCTCGACTGAATAGAGACTTGACTGTTGTTGTCGATGGTGATGATGTGGTCGGGCATCACCACCGCCTTGCGAATGTTGTAGACGACGGTGCTGTTGAACTCGTAACGGAAGCACTCGGCGCTAACGTACTGATGTGCCGTCTCCCTGGAGAAAGGGTTCAGTAGAGAGCATCTACCATCGTTGTGCACGAGGAAGAGCATATCTCCGGTGGACTTCTGGAGGGAGACATCGTCAGGGGCGGCGATGTGGTGGACCACGCCGTCGGGGAGGCTAAGGAAGGTGCCGTCGCACTGTAAGAGCCAGGGAAGTAGTGGTAGCAGCCAAGGCTGCAGCCTGCGCCGGCGTGCCAGGACCGGCATACTGCGCGGACATGGACGCGATCGGCATGGGACGGCACACGCTGGAGGACGAGACCTAGAAGGTCCGGCGGGAGGTCCTGCCATGGCGGGCGCTCGCCGAGCGTGGTCGTCGCAATTGTTTCCATCGAATATCTGATATCGTTCTGCTGTCCTTCTGGCTTGATTAGGCTGGTGCCAATGCAGGCGGTAGGCGGGGCGCTACCGCCCGAGGCGGGGCGAGAGGCGGGCGACAGCGGGGCGAGACGAGAGCGCGGGGCGGTGGCGCGGGCGCCCGGCGGTATCGCCCGCTACCGCCCGGCTACCGCCCGCGCTGGGGGCGAGAGGGAGGCGAGAGCGAGGCGGTGCGGGCGAGAGTCGGAGGCGAGAGCGGGGGCGAGAGGGAGGGGGTAACGGCTAGCTGACGTGGCGCGATCTGTTCGTCCACGTCGGCTAGCCGTTAGGGTAGCCGTTGCTGGTTCAAAAAATCCGAAAAAAAGTCAAAAAACCCTAAAATTTCATCTCCACCCCTATAAATACCCCCCATATGGTTTCACTCACTCCACACCCATTTCATCTCATTCATCTCCTTCACTCTCTCAAATCTTCTCCACCATGTCCGGTTGGACTCCACCAGATTTGACCACGTTCACGGATCTATTGCAGCCCGACGGGTCACCAATACACCTAGATGATGTCTCTCCGACACATCGTCGCACCAATGTCGGTTCTTCGCCGCTTCCCCGAGTTTTATACTCCTCCGGCACACCACCTCCGGGGCCATATGGGCCATACGCTTGGTCTGGAAGATGATGACGACGAGGAGGAGGAGCAGGAAGAAGAGGAAGAGGAGTAGAATTTTTATTTATTATGTAATTTTTAAAATTTATTATGCAATTTTATTAATTATTATGTAATCGGTAACATTTTTAGTTGAATAAAATAATTTTCTTGCATTACTTTGAATGTCTAAAAAAAACAAGTGAAATAACTTAATCTGAAAAAGAAATGGTGCTTTTTGTGCAAAAATAGTGTTTTTTGTGCAAATTCTATAGTATATAGTTGGTTGTTGACTATAAGCAAGATGTTATGTCACCTATAGCCAACAAGTATAATACTAGTTAGCTATAGAATTGTTCTACTTTATTTTGACAAAAAAGGGGCACACCCCCATATTTCATTGAAACCCACCAACTGGGCAAAATAGAGTATCAAAGTTCCCAGGTATATCACCATATGTGAGAACAGGTTCAGAAGAGCAAAAGCTCCAGATCTACGGCCACTATAAATCGAGCCACAATGATAGGAAAACAAGAGAAAACGCCCAGAAACACTACACGCTAGGAAGACAGCTAAACTACTCTAGCAAGCTTCTTCCTGGCGCGCATTGAGCTCCTTGTCGCGATCATCATACATCTCGTCAGGCCAGATAAACAAAGACATCACACCCAAGCTATCCTGAATAGTTCTCCTAGCTTCTTGTTCAGATCCATCATGTTGCGCGCCAACAGTGAAGACACAACATTCTTAGATATAATCTTCCATTGATCTAGCTCAAATGCTATTCTTCTCCAAAGGTAGGCCACACCTAGCAAAAACTTTTCCTATAAAGATCATTCCAGACTTTTCATCAGAACCACAATGTAGCAGTACAAACTACATTTATCAATGAGTACTTATTATTACTCAACCACCATCTTGCAACTGATTCAAAGTTAGAACCAACCTCAACACTCAAAATATCAGAAATGACATGTCAAACCAATTTTGCTACAAATCAACCAAAGAACAAGTGTTGCCTAGTCTATGTATCAGAACAGAATAAGCAAGATGGATCCGGAATGTGCCTACGTTTGATAAGGTTATCCCTAGTTAGTAGCTTGTTATTAGCTAGCAGCCAAAGAAAAAACATGAAGTTGGTGAGGAACATCAAGTTTCCAAATGGCTGGGTATGAATAGGAATAACCCCTTCTATTACTGATCCTAGCCTAGAACAAGCTAACACTGCATTAGCCAGACGAGTGAACAACCCGAATTGGTTCCTCGTCCACCTCAGTTAACACCACCGTGCTAAGAGCATCCCCACTCGTTGGCGCTCCCCACGCCCAAATCCGGACGAAACAACCGCCGGATTGGACGTAATTGAGTCGTGGGGAGTACCGTATTTCCAGTCGTCCACCCGGAGTTCGGCGGATAGAGTTTAAATTCAAACAAATCGCCGTCCCGCGCTACAAGTACGGCTAGTTGATCGGCAAAAGGAGCAAAAGGATCAGCCACAGATCGGCGATCGGAGGGAAATTACACGGAGACAGGCTCGTCGGCCCCGCCGGCACGGCGGTGTCCGACGGACCAGTTCCTCACACGCCGTGGCCGGCGGCTGCGGCGGGCGACGAGGAAGCAGCGGGAGTGGACGTCGAAGCAGCCGACGAGGTAGATGGTGAGGTAGACGAGGTAGTAGCCGGCGGAGACGACGAAGGACGGCCGGAGTGGCTCGGAGGATGTCGCTGCGGTGGCCCTGGTACCAATTCCTCGTCTCCTCGTCCATCGTTCCATGTCGCCGCCGCCCATGAGGAACGCCAAGTCGTGTTCCTCTTCTTCGCCGCCGCCGTCGTCTTCAGCAGGGCGATCCGGACGCCTTGGTTGGCGAGCATCTCCCGCCACCTGCCGTCGAACTTGTCGTTCCTCCCGTCGGCGTGCGACCTCAAGTCGGCCCAGCACTTGTCGATCGACGCCTGCATCTTGTCGGCGGGACTGTCCGTCCGTTTGAGCTCTTTCAGCTTCTTCGGCCGAGTTCAGGGCGCCCTTCCGCCGCGCAAGCCGCCGGAGCATCGGGGTTGTACTGCTCGGTCTTGCTCTTCGAGAGGGTCGTGCGAGTTTCCTTCCACTTCTCGCAGTTCTCGAGGCGGGCGTAGACGTTGAGGAACTTGAACTGCAGGCCGGTGTCGTCCGTGTACATGTCCAAAGCTCGGCGCAGCTGGGGAAAAAGAGCACGGCGATACGGGTCAGGTAACGACGATGTACCTCGGTGATGCAGGGTCGGCGGAGCATACCTTTTGCTCCAAGTCGTGGCCGCTGATCGGCCGTTTGTCGACCTCCTCCTGTATGCCGTGCCATTTGCTGCACGCCGTCTGCATGATCCCCCAATGGGTGGCCATTGCCTTGTCTCCCCGGTACACGTTCATGTTCGTCTTGTTGAAGTAGGGATCGACGAGTTTGCGTTCCTCGTACGCCTGCCTCACTCGAAGCCAGTATGTGTCAAACGACTGATTGGCCCCGATTATGCCGTTCGTGGACACGGTCATCCAAGCTTCGGCGAGGCACTCCTCTTCCTTCGGCGTCCATTTGATACGCGGTTCGGCAGGGCGGCGAGTCCTTCTTCCTCTTCTTCTTCCCCTTCGACAGGTTGGCGGCGGCTTGAGTTGGCTCTTCTTCTTCCTCGTCTTCTTCTTCGACGGCTTGGCTTCCGTCGGCAACATCCTCCCGATGCCCGTTGCGCGCCGCCACAGCTGCCGTCGCCCTCGTCTCCTCTTGCGTGAAGAACCCCGGGCACGCAGCGGCGGCGGCCATGAAGAACCCCGGGCTCGCAGCGGCGGCCATGGAGCCGGAGGTGATCATCTCGTGGATCTCCTCTTCGTTCGGCGCCGCCATCGCACCGAACGGGAGCGGCCCTCGTCGCAGGGCCGGCGAGGTGTCCTCGAACAGGCCGCCGCCGCCGACGTCAAGCTCGGGCGGCGACGTCGTGGACCTGGACGGTTGGACGTAGGCGCCCTCTTGGAACACGGCAGTCGGCGACGGCGAGTACAGCGAAGGGGAGAAGGACGACGGGGAACTGGTTGTACCTTGCGTCGGCCATTGGCCGGGGAACACGCTGCCGCCGCTCAGGGTCATGCTGATCATCCTCGCTTGTTCGTCCTGGGCCGCCGCCGCCGCCCTCTTGACGGCGGCTCTTTTCACCCTCTCCGCCCTGGCGCTTGTTTCCACCTCGCGCCGTTTCTCGTCCGCCACCCACTCGGCGTTCGACATGCCCGGCGGCTTCGTCTTCTTCGCCCGCATCTTCCTCGCCGGCGCCTTCGGCGGCATTGTGGTGGACGAGAAGACGAGGAGGAGAGGTGGTGGACGAGAAGACGCCGGAACTGGAGCTGGAAGACGAGGAGATTGGGGAATCGGGAGAGAATGGGGATATGCAAGCAAATTGGAGGGAATGGGGATATGCAAGCAAATTGGAGGGAAAATCGACAGGATTTGGTTTTCCTGTCGCCGACTACGCGGGTCCACACGACGTTTCGCGCCAAAATCTTTCGTCCGGAGTCCCGAGCGCGCCCCGGCCGGGGATGGCGTGGGCTCGCCGGATGGATGAAGGGCCAAATCCGGACGAAAACGAGGAACCGGGGGCGCGACTGGGCCGCCGTCCGGATGGAAAAAACGTCGCTCGGGAGCCTCGTCGGGGGGACGAGTGGAGATGCTCTAACCAGCTGAGAAGGTTCAAGCCAATGATTGAATTGCTCTTGGGACACACTCCAACAAAAGGTGATCCTCAAATTCACCCCATCCCAAACTTGACACACAATCAATTGATGTTCATTAGCAATAACAAATTAATCCCAAAAGTGGATTGGAAGACTACAATTACCAAGCCAAATGTCACTCCGAAACAACACTTCATCCCCTTGCCCAACTTTCCACTTATAACCGTTCTTAGCAGCACTAACCGCTCAAATAACTTTTCAAACAGGCAAGTACGCTGCAATTTCCACCCACGAAATATTTGGGGATAAGTTATATTTAAAATAAACAATTTTCCTCCAAATTTTGTAAGAGTCTAAGTGATAGCATTTAATCTACGAGGCAAGCAAACATAAGTTAGATTCTCTTAAATTCTGGACACCAAGCCCGCCAAACTCTTGTCATGCAAACTAGATCTCAACTAGCCAAATGAAAATTACACTTATATTCCTTGTTGTCCCACAAAAAATGAGACATCTAGGAATTAATTGCCCCGATTGCCCATTTGGAAAATTTAATAACTGAAAGGAGGTAAATAGGGATGCTAGCAATGCAACGTTACAACAGAAAATTTGAGAAAACATATGGGTTTCACTAGGATCAACATGAATAGTCATAATGACGGACACTACCACGAACAACCTTGGGCAACAAGTTCCAAATCAAGCCATTTGCAGCGGTTTTGGATAGCACGTTTGTGAAAACATCAACTACCAAGTTAAACAAAATGGGAGAGCTGGGGTCCCTTGCTTCAGACATTTTCCAGCTCTGAGAAAACATGCATTCTTATCATTAATTCTCATGCAAAATAATATTCCTACAGCAAACTCTTAACCCAACCCCTAACGTAGTACTTTATCAATACATGGTCTACCTTCAATTCTCACAAAGCTCCTAGGAGCACGTGCTAGAGCTGACTCTTATACTAGAGCGTAGTAAGACCATGTACAATAGAGGCTAATCAGGTGGCTCTATGAGAGTAGTTACTAGTACATTATATCCTAGCTGAGTTGGAGGAGAGAGAAGCTAAGTGGGCTCTCATGTAAGAGCCTGCTCTAGCACGTGCTCCTAGTCACTTTGTGAGAGTGGATGATGGGTCATGTATCATTAAAGTACTACTTTCTTGTATCTCATTGTTCTACATGTTGGCTGTAAAGTTAGCTACATATGACATGACAATATGCTAGAGCCAGCAATCCACTCTACAATTGTTTTTGCTCTTACCTTATCTCTCCTTGTCCTTTTCCTCCAAGTAAACAAAAATAGGATTTCTATTCTCGTGCCCTCAGATCCTTAGTTGTACTCAGTTTTCCCCAGCTCCTTAGTTTTTTCTCAGTTTCCCCAAACCCTTGTTTAAAACCCGCAGAAGGAGCTCAGACGGGAGGATTCCCATTTAGTTGACCGTTCCGTGCTGATGTGTGGGGCTGCGTCGCGTGGGGCTGGTAGAAAGGGGCCGCGTGGGACAGGACGAGACCACGTTTGGTTGTACGTGAGCAGGAGCTGGGTTCTATCTCTCTCGGTCCAAATTGACATTTTTAAGAGTACTTTTCCCCCCTCTTACTCTCTATCTTTTTTCACCTAATTAGTATCAAATCTAGAGAAGCTTGCATTTCTGTCTTTCTTCAATTATTTGTGCCTTTTGGCCCTCGTTGTTTGCCCAATATGGCAGCAAATCTAGTACTCCCTCTGGTCCATATGTATGTAGTTAAATCTAGAAGCAAATCTTCAGGGTAATGTACGATAAATTCACACAGTCATATAGTAGAGAAGGGATAGATAATAGGGATCCCTCCCTAGATAATAAGTTGCATACAACAGCCAACATAGTAACAGGTTCGAGGTTCTTCAAGACCATCATACTAACAACATAACAACAAGGGATCCCTAGCTAACAACAAAATAGAGGCAGCAGCAGCACACGTCCAGGACTCCGCCTACCCCATCTGGCTCTGCCTCCACTTGTTGCTCCCCTTGGGTACCTTGGGCTTGAGCGGAGTCTTGCGCCCGGCGGAGATCTCCACCCGCTGCAAGTTGCGGAGGTGAATGCCGAGCGCCTTGAGCTTGGCGCGGAAGGAGTAGACGTTCACTGTCGCGCTGACCTTGGGGAAGGTCTTTCCGATGTCCTCGACATGCGTGAGGAGGCAGTTGAAGTAGGTGCCGCCTAGTCTCCTAATGCAGAAGGGGCACCTGTAGACACCCTTGGCGAAGTAGGAGATGTACTGGCCGACCTGCAACCTCCGCAGCACCTGCCGAGTCTTGGTGTGCTGGTCCTCGTCGTTGCTCCCGACGTCGCTGCTAGACACCTGATCCATATCAAACGGAAACTATGAGTGAATGAGTTGCAACGATGACTAACGTGCATGATAACAAATTTAGGAAAAACAAAGGCAGCCTCAGTTAGAGTGGACACGATTATATATCGACAGGGACGGTGTTAGCGAACTAAAGCTCATGCACAACAGATTTGTACACAACAATGGTTCGTTGAACCCTCCCTATAAAAAATTGTGCCCAACGATTCATCATAGGCAAAGAAACAGATTCCAAATCTGAACTTGAACACATTCCAGATTACTTGCAAAATTAAACGGTTGATATCTTTTGATTCGTGCATAAAATAACTGATTGAGATCCCATGATTACTTGCATAAATTAACTGATTGAGATCCCATTATTACTTGCATAAATTAACCGAACGGCCGAATCCCAAATCTTAAACGAAATCAAGAAGGGATCAAAACAAAATGGAATAAAATCGGCGCAAATATTAACCCAATACTCATCCATCTATAGATCCATCTACACCAGCAAAAATATGGTTCAAAAAGGAATGGGGAACAAAAAAGGGAGCAAACCGTAGTTACCTCGTTCCATGGGTCATCCATGCAGGTGACGTAGGGGTTCGGGGGCGAGATGTACGACACCTCCTCATAGGGGTCCCATCCCGGCGGGATCTGACCGCCACCGGCGGCAGCCTCCGATGCACCGGCGGCGGCGACGACCGTTGAGGAGACTGCGTCGAAGAGGGAGGCGTCGCGCTTGGAGCCGACGGCATCGTGGACGATGGGATTCGCATTCTCCTTGTCCATCTCGCCGGAAGAGGAGAGGGAGAGGGAGAGGGTTTTTTGCTTTGGAGAAGATGATGGGACATGAGAGGCGGTGTTGCGTGAGCGAGTGAGGGTGACAGAGATAGTGCGAGGAGGCGTCTATAAAGGCGAGGGTGGTTAATGCGACTCGCGTCCTACGCGTCCACCATTGCACGTCTGCACGTCTTGGACTTCTGCAATGCGACACGCGTCCACGATTGCACGTCTTCGACTTCGGCACCGCGATCCGCGTCTACGCGTCAACAATTGCACGTCTTCCACTTCTGCACCGCAACACGCGTACTCGAGTCTAACCCTGGAATTTAGATATACTCAGGTATACCCTCGAGTCTTATACTAGAATTTTTTGTGTGCTCAGTTTTTCCCTTGAGTGCTAATACTGGCTAGTGCAATATACTTAGTTTTACCCTCAAGTGGCTGGTCAACAGAGAGTCAATAAATGAGATTAACTAGTTAAATGAGTCATTTAATGTGCAAAAAATTCCGAAAAAAGTGGCACTTACTCATGGAGTCTTCTTACACGACCTGCCACGTTGGGAACCATAACAATCATAGATAAATATAGTTTTACCACAAATTGCCAATTCTCAAATCACCAAGTAGCTGTGAAGATGCATGGCTTTCCACAATAAGCCCTTCCCAAAACAACTTTCTCCAAAACATACTTTGTCTAAATGAGGCCACAATTCTCACACTCATGTATATTTGTATTGCAAATAGTTTGAGGTAGGCCAAGATGGGTTTCATTGTACAAAACAGACATTTTCCATTTTTTAAATCTCATATTTGAATTCCTTAGTCTGTTTACTACTCAGGTGCCCCTGGTTTCTTGATACTACTCAGTTTTGCCCTCTCCCTTCTCAAATTCTCACAGACGTGCAACATTGCCCTGTCGGTCTAGCCCATGTCATGCGGATCGTGCTCACCGACCGTTGATCGTATGATCTAACGGGCAGGATAACCTCTCTCTCTCTCTCTCTGATCGAGGCCACCACCCTCTCTCTCTGTCGGCGGTTAGCTTCCATCCTCTAAGTATGCTAAAGGGCGGTTTTCTGTATTATTTTTCACGCGCTAAAAATTATAAACTCTTTTAGGCATTACTTTTCACGCAAAAAATGATAAACCATCACCGATTTGTTGTAGCCATTACTTTTCACGCAAAAATGATAAACCATCACCGATTTGTTGTAGCCATTAATTTTCACGCAAAAAATGATAAACCATCACCGATTTATTGTAGCCATTACTTTTCACGCAAAAAATGATAAACCATCACCGATTTCTTGTAGCCATTACTATTCACACTAAAAATGATAAACGAAATAATCTATCTATTTCTGTATTTGAAGTTTGGGAGGGTTCACCATCTACTTATGTTAACTTTCAAGGTTTTGATCTGAAAATCAAATGGGTATTATAAAGGGAAATAAAAGTTCAAAAAAATGTAAAAAAGAAACAATCTACCTATCTTTGTATAGAAGATCGTCTGTATGATTTTTGAGGTTATTTAGAGTAGGTAGAAAAAAATCCCATTAGAGAAGGTCGAAAAAACCTAACTTGTTACAAAAGCTGGGTTTAAGTGAGACCTAACCAAGTTTGGCATACATGATGCCATACCTATAACAATAAGAAATATCTAAAAGGGGAAGTTTCAAAAAAATTGAAATTTAGGGTAAAAATGATGCCATACATAATGCTGTTTTTCGTGGTTTTGACATGAAAATCAATTGGCTATTATAAAGGGAAATGAAAAGTTCGAAAAATATAAAAACGAAACAATCTATCTATCTATGTATAGAAGATTATCTGTATGAAATTTGAGGTCATTTAGAGAAGGTAGAAAAAAATCACCTTGTTAGAAAAGCAGGTTTCAGTGAGACGAAACGGCATGCGCTTAACCAAAGTGATTTTTTCGAACATCTCCAAATAACCCCAAATTTGACATACATGATGACATACGTGTAACAACAAGGAATATCTAAAAAGTGTCAAAAAAATTGCCGAACCGTATAGCTCTATCAAAAAGAACCTCACCAGCGCTAGTATAATTTTTAGTTATAAACTTTCGTTACATAACCTTCAACATGAAACTTGTTTCAAATTCATTTTGGCGTACAAGAAACAAATCCCACCTTGATTCGAGCACCACAGCCTCCAAACGATGCCGATGCCGATATCGGCATGGTCAGAACGGCTATGCTCGCCGCCACTGCTAGGTCACCGTCGGGATGCACCCTCAATCCCGTCCCCTCATTCGATCACACACCAGAGATACCGCCGAGGCCAATGCCGAACGTACATGCTAATGCCAATGTCGAACATGCATGCACGCCGCTGTGGGCACGACCACGCCGCCCCGCTATGCTGGACGCCACAGACCACCGCGAGGTCTTTCCCTTCGCCACCACACTCTCCTAGCACCCATCTATACACGCCAGAAAGGAGAGACACTAGTTTTCTCTACATTGCTCGCGTTCGTGCCCGACACGGTCAGTCAAAGTTTTGAGGTAGTCGTCGATGTCCTCGACCATTTTTTTTCTTCTTTGCATGGTTAAACGCGTCTAGTTCATATCTATATAATGCGTCTGGTCTCGCCTCATGCAGTTCTTTGTTGACGTTGATCTCAACTCGGCACCCCGCAGGCCACCTCCTCTGTGCCATCGCTGTAGAGCTCCATTTAAAAATCTAATCCTACCCGTGTATTGCCCCTTGTATCAGCGTCATGGCCCCACTTATCATTCGATATACCGATGCCCCACTCGGTCGCGTTTTGGTCAGGGATATAGCGGTGCTTACGGTCAAACAAAGATGGATGGTCTGACGTGTCTTTGCGGGCTCTACGTGACCCCACTAGTCAGAAGATAATGGTCAACCGTCGGGCAACCGGCCGTTACAGCACGTGTGATGGTTTCAGACAAGGGCTTGGGGAAAACTGAGGAAAAACTAAGGAGTTGGGGAGAACTGAGCACAACTAAGGACCCGAGGGCACGAAAATAGAAAGCCCAACAAAAATACATTATTTAAATTCTTATAGCCTCATGACTAGGCTATATTGTACTTTATTTTTCCAATTAAGGGCATAGCCCCATGGTCGGTCCATAGATTTCAAGGAGCCTCTAAGAGCAAGTATAATAAGTCTTAGTCAGCTGGCTACAAGAATTAAAATAATATATTTGTGTCTAGCTGAAGGAGAGAGAAGAAGAGAGAGAATGTAAGTGGGCTCCTATGCAAGAGCTAGCTCTAGCACGTGCTCCTAGGAAAGTTGTGTCAATAAAAGATGGGCCATCCATTGAGAAAGTAGTATATTCTTATCGGAACCAAATATTGTACTTGTTAGCTACATGTTGGCTATAGATGACATGACATATTTCTTATAGCCAACAATCGGCTATACTATTGGAGTTGCTCTAAGGCGACACAACACCAAGTGCCCCATGTTTACAGTGGTGAAGCTTTCCTATAGGGGGGCCTACGCTATTCTTTTTTCTTAAAGATAACCAATTATACTAAATTTTAAATGTTACTCAAAGTTTAAGCATGATTGGTGTTCTGGACTCCCTTAACAATCTCCATCAAGCTCGGCACTTGGCCACAGACACAAAATACTTAAAAAAATATTAGTATTCCACATGGGAAATATTGGGGCAATGCAATAGAAAACTGAAGAATATTTACATTTAAAAGATCCATGGTCTTCGCAATCTCGGTGAAGACAGTTAAAACTATTTATTTATATTGATCGAGCTGACTAAATGCCATGATTCCTATTTCAACAAATAGCTACTTGTGTATATGTGTATATAAATATATATCTATAGAGTGAATCACAAAAAAAATATGAGTGTCGGTGTTGTCTTGCACACTTGGGAAGGCCAGAGAGAAATCGTGTCATCGGAAAAATATTAAAGTAGAGGCATAGTAAGCTTTAATTTGGGCCTTCTATATTTTCTAAAATTAATCCAAACCGTACGAGCTAGAGAGTAAATGTTGAAATATTTATTTTGGTAAGAGGAGTCATAATAGAGGCTTGGTAAGCCACAGATTAAAGCATCTACATTTTCTAGTAAAATATATAAGTAGAAATGCACTAAGTATGCAAACAAATCTTGGATCGGGGCCTTATAGCTCCTCTGCCCCACCCTGTGGGCTAGCCATGCAAAGCCCCCAGCTTTTATTATAGCCACATAGTCACACTATGGTTCATACAAGGAAAAGACATGCTAAACTAGGGGGAAAACGAAATGTTTCCAGTCGGGGCAACTTAAAACAGAAGAACAAGAGTCCAAAATGCTCCCAGCTAAGGCTTATTGTACTTGTTCTAAGTACTGCTTCACGTCATTAGCAATTTTAACAAACATGGATTAGATTTGGCTGGAGATATTCAAGCCTTGTAAGAAAAATCTATTTGCCCAAACTGTCTCGAAATATAAGAGAATGAATTCAACCCCAAACCGGTGAAGCACTTAGCCAGAGTTTGGTACTATTTAAATCTGAACATTGAAACTGTTAGTAAATTTTGAATTTTGGTGGAAAGAGGTCGGGGTGTGTGTGTGGGGGGTGGGGGGGGGGGGTAAGATGGCGCCTAACGTGACAGAAACCGTTAACATTATATTCGGTGTTTTTCATGATCATCTCCATGGACGCACCGTGCGCATGTGTCGTCCGTACCAGAATTTCATCAAGCATGCACCGATCGAGCAAGTAGCTAGGAGATATCGCACGCACATTCAGGTTTGGCTCAGGTCCGCCGTAACGTGACAAAACCCAGATTGTCCGTGAAGCAACGCAAGCCTTCCACGAAAACCTGGTCGACGCACATGATTCGTCTTGGTAACGTGATAGTGCTGGCTACGCAGGTGACGTGCACGCCGTTGCACATTCCCAGGTGTCGTCGTCGCGCCGAACCAGCGGGAAGCAGGCGAGGCATCTGCTGGATGTCGACGGAGGAGGCGGGGAAACTTCTCCATCAATCAATCCGACGGAGCTGGAGCCTGGAGCCCGCCCGCGCTGGCGCCCAGCGCACGCAGCCAGGCGCGCGATCGTCCAATCCCGGCTCGGAATTTTATCCGGACGAGAATGAGATAGGAATCTGGACTCTCCAAGGTGCCCAGCTGTGCCCAGGCTGGCCTCCATCCAGTTCCAGCAGCCGAGCCCGAGATCACAGCGCAGCACCACCACAACTTTTCTCTCCGGCTTCCGTCGACATCCCAGTCGCTGACGGGGTGACGGCGGGTCCCGCGGGCCACGCAAGTTGCGCAGCCTTCTGTGGGCGAACCCCGTGGGCGACAGGGAGAGGAGGTCGATGAGTGTGGCCCAAGGATTAGTTATTGGTCCGATCACGACGGGTTTATGTTGTGGATATGCACGGGCCATCTACCGTGCACCACCACACCACGCAGCTTGGATTGGCCTTGAGTGGTGGTATCAAGACAAGAGCATAAATTTAATCGAGTGATAGATGAGGCTAGCGGGGTTGATAATATGTAGTGCATCATCTGCTCTAAATTAGTTGTCGCTGCTTTGCTCAGATTTGGTATACATACCTATTATCTAACAAGTTTCACCGTGTACACTCATTTATTCTGCGACAAGAAGCTACACTACGACAAATTTTATCTTGCTCCGATGATGGAGGGGCAAAGAGGACGGTGACTCGTGCTTGTGTTTGCGATCGCTGCTAGGTGGTTTGAGTCAAAAGTTGAGATATAAGCGGGCTCAAAAGTTGAGTATCAATAGCTAGTATAATACCTATCATCCCACCAGCGATCCTCAAGGGACGTCTGAGAGTGCTAGAGCATCTCTAGTAGAGCTCGAAAAATGGTATTCAGTTTTTCAAAAACGTGAGTTCGTTCGATTTTGGTAGTGACGCAGAACAGAAACCGTAAAATACGAACTGAAAACGCGAAACTAAAATTCTCGCGGGAGAATTCATCGATAAACACATATAGAAGATAGTAGTTGCTCCGATTGAGCACCAAACTTTACATAATACAAACTAATAACCTAAATTAACTACTATCCGCAGCGGCGCGAGCTAATTTTGCCCAAAATTAGGCCCCAGCGGCCTCTACGCGCGGCGGCGGAGGTGGTGGCGGTGGAAGGCGAGGCGGCAGACGCGTCGAGCTCGACGATCTCTAGCTTCACGCGGCGGACGCGTTCTTCTTGGCGGGCCGTCTCGTATAAGCGGATTTGCCGGACGGCGTCGGCCTCCTCGCGGCACCAACGTGCTCGAGCCTACGCGTCGGACACGGCCGCCACCTGCGCGACGACCGCCACCTCCTCATCATCGTCGTGGACACAGTCCCCGACGGACAGGATCGTCTGTCGGCTGCCCGACGACAGCCTCCTCCGCCTCCTCCTACTCCTCGGACGAAGGAGGCGGCGCGAACAGCCGGAGGAGGACCCTCGCCTCCCAGCGCGTACCTTGCAAGCTTCCCAGTTGGTCCACCGACGGGCGCTGCGCTTGCGCGCGCCCTTCGAGCGGACATTTCTGCCGCTCCTCCTCCGTCCGGAATACGGGTGGGCGCGGAGGCGAGTCCCCGCCGCCCAAGCTTCCTCCTCCCCTAGCGGAGCTTCCGCGGCTAGCCATGAAGAGCTCTAAAGGCGGCGCTGCGGAGACGAGAATTGCTCGTCGTAGCTGGCGGAGCGAGGCGGCGGAGCGGCGGAGGGGAATAGGGTTTGCGAACCGAACTCCCCTCCGCGACCCCTTTTAATACGGGGCGTGCAGAGAGTTTCTCGGGCCCCGAACTTCTTTTACGGGCCGGCCCACCGATTCGGTCTCCGTTCTGCGCCATATTCGGCCCGAACTCGTAAATCCGCCGGAGAAATTCGGTTCCGGTGGGATTTACGGGCTCTGTTAGAGATGCTCTTATAGGGTGTGTCGAACAGAAATTTGTGCCCTAAAACTGTTTTATGTCTGACATGCCATGGTTGTCCCCAGTGGCGGAGCGTGACCGGAAGTAAAGAGGGGGCAAAATTCTACTCTTCACCCCAAATTTTGCTAATTCCAAGCTATTTGTAACAAGCAACATATGATTTTCAAGCTTGAAAATGTAGTTAATAACATATTACTATGTTAATTTACATAGGAGTTGACAACAATTTTTTATGTGTGACTAATTCTGAGTCGACTGAAAATTAAGTTCATTTGATGTCATCATGAAATAATTTAACGGTAGTGACATTTTTCTCACTTACAACCCATATTGCAATTCATATCTAGCATGAATCACGAATCAATACAACGGGTCAGGTTTTTATTTCAGTTGCAACCCCATATAAACCTAGAAAAATTTCAGTTACAACATAATCATGGTGTATTACCGTGGTCTAAAAATCGACTGAGAATTAGAAAAACTATTTTTTTGTGCCCAAGATCCGTTGATAGCTAGCAACGATTTCTTCATTACATAGACCGGGGTAGTAAGCTAATTTTGTTATATTCCTATTTTTAGGAGCAAGAGGACTACGCCCAAGATTCACCGATAACCAGCAATTACAGAACGTCCAAAATCAGTCGTTCTTCCTAGGTAAATAAGGAAGGGTACTAGCATGTTGCTATTAGATTCTAGTTACACAGCTAATTTTTAATCGGCAAAAGTCATCCAATGCGAAGTTAGACATGATCTGGGATAGAAAATTGTGGCCTCCTCGATTGCTCCGTTGTGCCTAGACTACATTGGAAACTAAGAGCATCTCCAGCCACGACTCCCAAAGCGTCTCTCAAACCGCGCCGGATTGAGCGTTTGGGATGTGTTTTGTTTGTGCCGCCTTTGGGGGACGTCTCTCCCCAGCCGCATCCCCCAAACAGCTCCCCCAAACATTTAAAATATTTTTTTTGATATTTTTATTTCAATTTCCACAAACTAATATATAATTGGGAACATGGTTTACACGAAGACACAGTTTGGAACATGGTTTTCCACAAACTAATACATAGTTTGAACCATCGTGACAACAAATATAAAATTTTGCAAACAAACTAAACCTAACTAGGCCGTGCATCGAAGGTTTTCTGTGTTCGCTGCTAAGAAAGAACACTCGAGGGCAAAATCCAGCGGGAGGATGGTGCCCTTGTTGGTTCTACCGCGAACATCCAGAAACTTCCGTGCACGTATCGCTGCGAAGAAACAACACTCGTCGTCCTCCTCGTCGGGCTGTCGCCGTGGTAGTCTCGGCGCAGCGCGTCTCGTTGAAGACCTTGACGCTCATGTCCCTGTCGCCGAAGTAGGAGAACATGAGGATGAAGCCGGCTTCGAGGCTGTGGTGGCGCGCGAACTTCTCCCAGCCAATGTTGAGGTACATCTTGCCGCGAGCGTCGTAGATCACGTCGACGATCCACCGGTAGTAGCCGCACGCAGCCTCCCGCAGATGCATCGTGCGCGGGCGGTCGTCGCCGGCGACGTAGTCGGCGAAGGAGTCCGGCAGCCTCTGGATGTCGCGCGGGTCACCCTTGAGGACGAGGACGAACTCGAACAGCACGTCCGGCTCCACGTCCATCTCCGACGATGAAGCCGACGGCGTGGGAGGCGACGGCGAGCGTTCACCTCTGCCGCGGCCACGACCACGACCACGACCATGGCCGCGAGGTCGGCCTCCGCCTCTACCAGACATAGCGTCGAGTCTTGTTGAGATGGTGGCGGCTAGGGTTTGGGAGAGAGGCGCTAGGTTTTGTGTGTGAGAGAGACGATGAGAGGCGGCCCTTTTATAGGCCGGAGAGAGGTGGAGGAGCGGCGCTCATTAACGCCGGCACGCAGAGCTAGGCGCGACGGACGCGTCGCGGCTCGCGGGGAACCGCACCGTCGGCCGCGCGCCAATAACTTTGTGAGGTAGGCGACGGCAGGTTAAAATTTATTGTGCCGCCGACGAGTCGGCCCCGCCACTCCCCGCCTCGGTGTGTCCGGCGTCCCGGTGCGTCCCCGTGGGACGGGGACGGCTCCGGGCGCGGACACCGTATCGGGCGCGCCGACAAAATGGGCTGACGCGGCTGGAACGGTTTTGGTCTGCGCGCCCAAATCCCTGACGCTACGCGCTGAGATGCTCTAATAACATGAGTACGAAACATAGTATGTATAGGGAAGCATTTGCACTTTTCGGGGTTGTAGCATCTCCAAGGCCCTCCGCCCATGGTTCCCTAGCGCACAATAGGCGTCGTGGGCCTGCCGGACACGAGCCACCCATTTCAACCGCCAAATCGCCTCCTTATTGCTCGAGGCCGCTCCCTCCCTATGAAATCGCTACCACCGCGGCCAGTCATCAACAAGTCGCCTCTCCATCGATTCTCCGTTCGTCCACTCCACGTAGACGGTACATCGAACTCGCGCTCCCGGCTTGCTCGCAAGGTGTTCACGTGTATGCCTCTGACAACGTTTGCCTTTCTCGCCACCCTCCAGCTCATTGATTTTCTTTGTTTTTCTGATTTATATAACATGGGTAGCGATGATAAGATGATAATGCGTCAGCTCATGGAGGAAGAAACCATTAGCACCACCAAAGAAGATGAGCATTTCATGATTTTCACCACTCATGAATAATTACATGCTCAAAAATATCCAGGGCCGGAGCTACACCCAGGGCAACGAGGGCCATGGCTCGGGGCGCAGCAATTTTGCCGGCCTACTACCTACATAGATTTCCCAATTGGCCCTGGATTGGCCCGTCTTCGCTAGCTCGTGCTAACGCAATGGAAACGAGCGGCGCATCGCTGTCGATCGAACGGCTCGAACTTCCTTTCCTGTCTGTGTCTGGCTCCCTTCCCTAGCAGCGGCAGGACTGCAGGACACGCTCGCTGGCCCTAGCGCGCAGTCTCTACCTTGTTCCAGCCATCGCCTCTTCCTTCTTTGCCGACCCGCCAAACTCTGCTCGGTTGCTTTTGCTGCCGCTCATGAACCAATCTGCCTAGGCGCGCGGCTGGCCGCCTCCTACCCTCCTCCACACGACACTCGGCGGCGTCGCTCGATTGCTGGTGTGGTGCCGCGTCTCTGCTCTACGGCTTTGCTACTCTTATATAAGCTTCACCTAATCACTCAATTTGATTAGGTAATTGACTCGTCTCACTCGTATGCAGCTCCCCTGAACTACGTAATTGACTAATTTTGGTCATCTCACTGTCTCAACTGAATTGATCAATGGACTGTGAAGAAATCAACAACTGATATTTGTACTATCTTTCTATATCCCCAATATTACTTTTTAAAAGTCTTTTGCGATGTTGTATGTAATTTTTTGATAGCTAACAAATGAGTGGAAATCATATGTTTATTTTTGCATTTGTAACAAAATTTTATTTGCTATGACATGAGCTTTTTTGGAGTTATTTTTTGGCGCTTAGTTTTTGGCCCGGGGCTTGCTCCAATCCTGGCTCCGCCACTGAAAATATCTATTGCATGCCGTGGTCATGGAAAAAAAATCATTTGAGTGGCAATGTTTGTACAAAGGGCAGAATGAACATTGCACTGTGGTACTTGAAGTTGTGAGTGTGTGACGGACTATGACCTTTGGATTTGGTAGGCTTTTTTTCGGTATGGCGGGTTCTCACAAACACATCAATGTGATGCAGTAGTCACCGGTATTTGCTAGACTTGTTAAAGGCCATGCTCCACGTTGCAACTATAAGATCAATGGCCACCAACATTCAGATTGTACTACCTAGCCGATGACATCTATCCAAGATGGTCGACATTTGTGAAGACTATTAGCAAGCCTCTAGGTCAGAATAATTCTCACTTTGCTTCGCCACAAGGGAGTAGTATGAAGGATATGGAGTGAGCAATTAATGTGCTACGAGCTCGATTTGCTATTGACAGGTACCCTAGTGTTCCTTGATCTGAGGGGGGGATGTGGGAAGCGATCAATGCTTACGTGTTCATGCACAACATAGTCATTGAGAGTGGCCACATAAATCCAGCCACAGATTATTTTGCAGTTGATCATCCCTAGAGGCTCAAAGGTGACGCCAATTGATTTTATTTGAATTATATGAACTATTCTTTCATTTTAATTTTTACTTCTTAGAGAACTATTTATGTGTGTGATAAATTATGTATTTAAGTACTTTAAACATTACTAGATTGTTGAGAAATGTGGTTTAAATTGAAATAAAAACTAAAAAAGCTTGCCAAATCGAATGTTTGAGGAGGCCCCACCAGGCAAGCCATCCTGCACACGCGGCAACCCATTTGATCTATCTGGCGTGTGTGCCGAACGAGTGCTTGAGTGTAGGATGGGATGCTCCCGGGTCACATCCCCCAGAAGGATCTGGGGGACGCCGGACAACAAACATCCCAAGTGACATGCCCCAAAGTTTGATTGTGTTTGTTTGAGCTCCAAATTTGGGCGCCTAGCCCATCCCATGCAGAAAGCGTCCATCGGAGACAAGGGTTTCGCGCTTGCCAATTTTAATTTTTTGGTGGCGGGAGAAGAGGTAACTTTTGTACATCGGAGTACCATTTGTGGACGGGCCACCTAGGTAGAGGGGGCGGGGGGGGGGGGCTGTCCTCGCCATTTGAAACGAAGTGAGACATGCCAGGTTTTACAAATTTCATGTCCAGGTGGAGCAAAACGGACATGTTTATTCCATTTGCGTCAAGGCCCTCGAGATGCCCTGATCACGGCACGTCGGCACACAGATAAACCCGTTATTATATACGTCTCTGCACACAGCACACCGCAAATGCATTCGCTGAACCCGCTCGTGCACTTGACATAGTCTGTGCTGTTTCCACATGCGCATCGGCAAGATCATCGATCCACCGGGATTAGTAAATGGGTTCCGCCCCTGGATTCCAGCCGAGCACAGCAGTGTGGACTGGGCTGACTGACCCACCTGGATCCATCGGCCGATGAGTCACCGGGCTTCGCTGGCTTGGATTCTTCAAAACAACATTCCAGGTGGGTGCGCGCGTGCAAGCTCTCGGCCAGACGCACGCTGCGTCCTGCACATGACAGCTCCCCTCCCTCCTTCCCTGTTGCTCCGTTGCTGCTGCTGCTGTGATCCAGAGAGGAAACGACGAGCCGGGTACCTGAGATCCCAACGTGGAATGCTTCCGGCGCCAGCGTAGAATAGTATTGTAGGAGCAGCTACACGACGACTCATACAGTTGTGAACTTGTGATATACCGTTGTTGCTGTAGAAAGTAAAATATACTACTCCCAGGCGAAATGCCCACCTGGATGTATACTGCTTATCTGCTACTAGTAGTTGTTGCGATGACGGGGCTGGTTGTCATAGTCATAGGCATACTCGCTCGTGTTAATTTATAATGACCCTATTCCGTTTGTAGAAAAAATCCATACATGGAGCGTTGTGGATACTGGATTTCCTATGCTTCTTCTGTTGACTGGGTATGTTGGATGACACGAGTTAAATTTTGATACATAGAGGGAAAGTTCATATGAGTTAGATTATTCTTCTATGGTAGGTTGGCCATTCATTTTGATATTCGCTTTGCCACTAGTAACAATGCTGAAAATTGAATCATTTAACTAGATAGAAAATTCTTTTTTGCCCACGATGTTATATAGAAAATCCAAATTAACATTGTCATAATCCATTTTAAAATCTACTTTGAAAAGTACCCTAGACATTTTCTTTCTTCCGACTTCATGTAAAACTTCACGCGATATAACCACACCTTCCATTATGAATCTATTCTTCACAAAAGTTGTTTCAGTTTCGTCAATCAGGTTATCCGCAAAAACTACCAATCTATTATTGACACATTTGGTTATCATTTTCAAACTATCTACTAATATCCAACAACTTATCAATGAAACTATCAAAGAGCCTTTCCAAAGGCATCTTAATTACATTCATAAAAATGTTGGTCAAACTCCCCTGGGAACCCATCATGACCCAAGGGCTTTATTGTGTGCCAAAGAGTAACAATTCTTTGTATTTCTTGAAAATCAAAACCTTTAACCAGCTTCTCATTTTCCTTAGATCCTAGGACATTAAGTAAAAGTGAAGTCATTTGCTATCCTTGTTCTCTTAGCTTGACAAAAAAAATCTTATAGTATTCACTACCATGATCAAGCAAGTTTTTATCACCTACAATTACTTCCTCATCATTCTTGAGTTGACTTATTTTTTATTTTTCCCTTTTCTTTCACTAGCCTTATTCATAAAATATCGAGTACAATTGTGCTCCAGCCTCAAGTCAATCGCCTTAGCACTTTGCGTCCACTTAATATTCTCCTCTTTTACTAGCTTATTTAGTTGCATGGTTAAATCAACATCCCATTTTCATCTAGCAAATCTCGTGTATCCACAACAATTTCAAACTCATAAAAAGCATCATAGATCAAAATACATGTAGTCACCTAAGCCGATGGAGGGATCATGTTAGGATCCATAACCCCAATTCTTGCTCTAGCAACTTTGTATTTGACCATTGTTATAATGTTCACCTCCTGCAGCACAAATGCATATATGTAGTACTTAATCTGTTAGGCAAATTTCTTAACAATCTTAAAGAGTAAGCACATAACAAATATATCCAAACATAACAAGCTTAACGATCTAAGACTAAATGATACAGAGTCAAGCAACTCGTTAGTCCATCCCTACCTAGTACCTACGACTAGCCTACCTATCAGTTCTCAGATAATGAATAACTCTCCTCGTGATATCAACTTTTGTTCGTTGTTGCCTCACTGCGAATAAGGTTTGTTCCTTCCACAATATGATAGTCGCAAAAAAAGAGTTACCTTCCATTTTCTGCGAGTACGAGGAAACAAAACAATGTCAATATTGCAGTTGTTTCAGTTACCCTTGCTGGGACCGCCTGTCAGATGGACCCCAAACCACTTTGTTCCTGGTGGGCCCAGCCACCGCACGCAGAGTCCGAACTAGAAAAGAAGCAAACCCAAACCCAAATCAAAACGAGCTTGATGATCCAAGACTGAACTATAACAAGCTTAACGAGTCAAGCAGCTCGGTCCGTTCATTATCCTTTTGCCAGTTTATTATTTGTGCATAATCGTTAATTATTTTGCAGGTTTGTTCCTCCCATGATCTCAATTTTTGTTCGTTGCTGCCTCGTTGCAAAGAAGGTTTGTTCATGCCAGGATCTGTTTGTCGGAAAAAGAAATTACTTCCTTGGATTTAAAATAATTGCACAAAACAAAATGATGTCAACATTGCGTTTGTCGTGAAGTTGCCGTGACAGACAGACAGATGGACCCTGAACTGTTCCCGGTGGGCCCAGATACTGCTCGCAGAGTCCAAACCAGAAAAGAAGCAACCCAAACAAACCGAAGCGAGATCCGTGGACTTGGACAGCGCGGCAAGCCGAACAACTCGGATCCCTCCGTCGACCCGTCCAGCCTCCCTCCAGGCTCCAGCTCGCCTCTCCGGCTCTCCACGTACCCGTCGTCCCCGATCTCCCACTGACAGCACGGCCCGCGCTCGAGCAGTAAAGCGATCCACAGCTGGGTCCCGTCTGCTGTGCGGTTACAGCCATGGCTCACCAGGATCCAGCCTGGCCGCCTCCCCGTTCCCATATACACCCGCCAATCTCTCCCCCCTTATCTCCCAGGGATCTTCTCTCAGCCAGGCACGCTCGTCCCGCACACCCACCGTCGCTCGCCGGCGCCAGTCCAGTCCAGCCTCACCGGAGCCATGGACCCGTGCCCGTTCGTGCGGGTGCTGGTCGGCAACCTGGCCCTCCGAATGCCGGTGGCGCCGCCGGCCGCGGGCGCCGGCGCGGGCGTCCACCCCTTCCCCTCCCCCTGCTACTGCAAGATCCGCCTCGGCAAGATGCCGTGCCAAACCGCCCCCGCCCCGCTCGTCCCCTCCGACTCCACCACCGCTGACCAGAGCCCCTCCGGCGCCCTCGCCGCCGCCTTCCACCTCTCCAAGCCCGATCTGGAGTGGTTCGCGCGGAAGCCCTCCCTCTTCTCCCCCTCCCGCGGGACCACCCTCAAGGTCTCCGTCTACGCCGGCCGCAAGGGCTCCGCCTGCGGGGTCAGCTCCGGCCGGCTCCTCGGCAAGGCCACCATCTCGCTCGACCTCAAGGGCGCGGAATCCAAGCCGGCCGTCCTCCACAGCGGCTGGATCCCCGTCGGCAAGGGCAAGGCCGCCGCGGCCCAGCTCAGCCTCACGGTCCGCGCGGAGCCCGACCCGCGCTTCGTGTTCGAGTTCGACGGCGAGCCCGAGTGCAGCCCGCAGGTCATGCAGGTCGGCGGCGGCACGATGCGCCGCCAGCCCATGTTCACCTGCAAGTTCGGCTGCCGCACCAACAGCGACCTGCGCCGCCCCCCCGCCCCCAGCGCGCCGGAGCGCAAGGGCTGGTCCGTCACCGTGCACGACCTCTCCGGCTCCCCCGTCGCGCTCGCGTCCATGGTGACGCCCTTCGTCGCCTCCCCCGGCACGGACCGGGTCAGCCGCTCCAACCCCGGCGCGTGGCTCATCCTCCGGCCGGCCGGCGACGGCGCGTGGGAGCCCTGGGGCCGCCTCGAGTGCTGGCGGGAGCGCGGCGGGGCGGGCTCCTCCGACAGCCTCGGCTACCGCTTCGACCTCCTCGTCCCGGGCGTGGACCACTCCGTCCCCATCGCCGACGCCACCATCGCCGCCTCCAAGGGCGGCAAGTTCGCGCTCGACCTCACCTCCGCGCAGCCCCTCAGCCGGGGCGGCACGCCCGGGTGCAGCCCGCGCGGCAGCGGGGACTTCAGCCAGTGGCCTCTGGGCAACTACCGCGGGTTCGTCATGTCGGCGGCGGTACAGGGCGAAGGCAAGTGCAGCAAGCCCACGGTGGAGGTTGGCGTCGCGCACGTCGGGTGCGCCGAGGACGCGGCGGCGTTCGTGGCGCTGGCGGCGGCCGTGGACCTCAGCATGGACGCGTGCAGGCTCTTCTCGCACAAGCTCCGCAAGGAGCTCTCCCACCTGCGCTCCGACGTGCTCCGGTGACCTCCGGCGGATCGACGACAAGCCTCTCACGATCAGAAAAAATTGTACAGAGTAGCTGAGGATCTTAGGCAATTTTAGACGTTCCTTTAGTTGGTTTGTTGCGGCAGTTCAATTTTGGTTCAGATCGCTTTGTTTTTTGTGAGCGCTAGCTAGGCCGTGTGGTGTGAGTGATTATTTGGTTGGCAACTTCGCCTTTAGCCTTGCTTTGCTGTGCTGTGCTAGCTGTGTTCCTCAATGAAAATCCACAGCTTTTGTGTGCTATGTGCTACCACTCCACTTCGAGTTTGACCTTTGTAGTAGAACAAGTCTTTTCGCGACATGTGAAAAGTTTGTAGTTCTGTATGCGATCACACGATTGTGATGTGAACCCGTGGTTCTTTCTGGTATAGGTAACGCGCCGAAGAGAATCAACAAATTATCCATGATTATTGTGTGTGCTATCATTGACTGGCATCCTTCTTGATTTTGCAAGTAGCAAAGGGTACAGCCTCTACTGTGGATGATCAAGCAAAGTTGCCTAGCCCTTGGGAGAGCGAGCAGTCAAAGCAGCATTGCCCTTTATTTTGTGATGAAGGAGACGGAGCTTTTGAAAGGAGGAAGGAACAGGAAACGCACGGCAGGAGTAGGAGGAGCATGGGGGCATGGCAATGGCAGGTGTGGTGGTGGTGGAGTCCGGCCGGTCTCCCTGCCCATGCCGGCACGCCCACCAATCGCCCATCGGCCGTACAGCGAGGGCGTGCGAGTGTGGGGCTAGCCTGGCCTGAGCCTAGCGTTGGAGGTGTCGTCGGGATTGGCGCCCAGCGACTCTCTCCCGTTGGCTGTCTGCTCCTGCGGCCGCTGGCGATCGGGGCTGGGGCCGGCCCGGTTCGGTCCTTTCGGGTAAAAAGGAATCCGACGCCAACCACTGGTGTACCTTTCGTTTGAAAAGGAAGCGGAGCTACTTCGCCTTCAGAGTTCAGATATGGTTGGATTTCCTAAAACAAAACTCGTGACGCATTTGCCTGATGAAACTCCGGCTTGGTATTGCTAAACGAAATACTCCTATTTTGTTTGCTCGGTGTTGCTACATACTAGTATACGATCATGCACAAACATAACCAGATATTTTATTTAGCTTTCTGAATCTGCGTTGCGCCGTGCTTAGTGATGCATGGCTAAAGTGAAGCTCAAAAACTATGACCATGCACTGACATGTCCAGCAACTAAAATTAACTCGCGAAACCTAGAATTTTGTTGTTCAGAAACGATACGTGAGTTAACATGTTATCATTGCACTTTTTGCGAGAAAACATGATTGCACTTGTATGCAATGGAGACATTATTTTCGATGCTTTCGTTATCTCCATTAAAGCCTCAAATACCAAACTGTTGTACCCTTGAACTGCTTATAAATGTTTTTTAGTTATTAACACAACTTAAAGCGTTTGAGACACATAGTTTGAATAACTTCATAATTAACTGAAACTGGGTTGAAGATACTAGTGTTTTTATTGTTGTACTTTATACCCTAATCAAGTTCGGTATATAAAAAACATGGTTAAATTTTTTGTTCTACCGCTTTGACACACCATAGTAGTCAAGTGCACTCGTGTCATATCAGGGCGTTGGTTTAACTGAGCTACTGGTTTTTCTTTTCATTTTCATCTTCGTTAGTGTTGTTTAACTCAATGCACGCAAGTGCACCATATAACCTAAACTCCATGTTTATCTTTTGTATCTCATGTTCGTCGGCGTGGTTTTGCCATGCCTCCATGCGTCCATTGGTGGAAGATCCTGCCATTCACATCCCTTCAAACTCCCACAACAACTAGTATAGGTTTACAATAGGGTTAGTTTAAATTTAGTGTAGATTTAAATGTATTCACACTAAGTTTGTATAAATTTGGTCCTTTATATGAATTTGAGTGTTATATGTAAAGAAAAATGGAGATGACGCTCACCCGTTGGTCTAGACATGGGTCTGGAGGTGCTCTGAGTGATCATCAACTGATGACAAACCCTTGTTGATAATACCAACCTATCCCGGTGAGGAGTGTTCTCACGAAGCGTACCCGATGGATTAGGGTTATTTTGGTTGCTCCGATGCTTTTTTTTTTGCATCTAGGGCGATATTTTCCACAAAGCCATGATTTACTCAGCCAAGTCAAAGTCATATTTTGCATCTAATTTGGGTGCTTTTTTTTTTGCTCACTCGTGTACTTTGTTTGGTTGCCAACAAATTTTTTTGGTTGCAAACGTTCTAGAGTTATGGTCACCACTTGACCTTGCCACGTACCACTCGAATCTTGCATGTGTCATATGAAACTAACAAACAACATATTAGATTAACATGCAGCATCAAATTACGTCGTTTTAGCCATAGCTACTAGCAAATAGCAGTCTGGCAAGATGTTACCTACCGACTAGAAAATAGCAGTGTAGCATGCTATCTACGCACTAAAAGGTCTTTAGAGAACAAGACGACATCATGGTCTTCTCCACTTCTTCGACATCATGGCTTTTGTTGGGAAATGCATATAGAAAATAAAAAGGTTTTACGCATTAAACCAATATCATTTGCGAGAGGGGGTGTAATGGATTATACATTCATAGATCAAAGTAGGGGAAGTTGTTGATGAAGACCGAGTCAATCCCCAAAACAAGACTCGTCAAGTCGCGAGGTGATGTATTATCCTGCGAACGTCCCCACGATCAAAGTGTCACACATGCAACACATCCACGGTATCCCGACGTACATGAGTAGAATCATCATGTAGAAGTTAACATATTATTGCAGTTTTTGCGGGAATACATGATTGCACTTGTATGCAATGGCGACATTATTTTCGATGCTTTTGTTCTCTCCATTAAAGCCTCAAATACCAAACTCTTGTACCGTTGAACTGCTTATAAATGTTTTTTGTTTAGTTATTAACACAACTTAAAGCGTTTGAGACACATAGTTTAAATAACTTCATAATTAACTAGTAAAACTGGATTGAAGATAGTGTTTTTATTGTGTACTTTATACCCTAATCAAGTTCGGTATATAAAAAACATGGTTAAATAGTTTTTTTTTTGTTCTACCGGTTTGACACACCATAGTAGTCATATAAGCAAGTGCACTTGTGTCATATCAGGGCGTTGGTTTAACTGCTACTGGTTTTTTTCTTTTGGTTTTCATCTTCGTTAGTGTTGTTTAACTCAATGCTCGCAAGTGCACCATATAACCTAAACTACAAGTTTATCTTTCGTGTTCGTCGGCGTGGTTTTGGCATGCCTCCATGCGTGCATTGGTGGAAGATCCTGCCATTCACATCCCTTCAAACTCTGACGACAACTAGTATAGGTTTACAATAGGGTTAGTTTAAATTTAGTGTAGATTTAAATGTATTCACACTATGTTTGTATAAATTTGGTCCTTTATATAAATTTAAGTGTTATATGTAAAAGAAAAATGGAGATGACGCTCACCCGTTGGTCTAGACATGGGTCCGGAGGTGCTCTGAGTGATCATCAACTAATGACAAGCCCTTGTTGATAATACCAACCTATCCCGGTGAGGAGTGTTCTCACGAAGCGTACCCGATGGATTAGGGCTATTTTGGTTGTTCCCATGCTATTTTGCATCTAGGAGGATCTTCTCCACAATGCCATGATTTACTCAACCAAGTCAAAGTCATATTTTCCATCTAATTTGGTTCCTTTTTTTTGCTCACTTGTGTACTTTGTTTGGTTGTCAACATCTTTTTTCGTTGCAAACGTTCTAGATTTATGGTCACCACTTGACCTTGCCACGTACCACTCTAATCTTGCATGTTGCATGTGTCATATGAAACTAACAAACAACATATTGGATTAACATGCAGCATCAAATTACGTCATTTTAGCCCTAGCTACTAGCAAATAGCAGTTTGGCACGATATTACCTACCGACTAGAAAATAGAAGTTTAGCATGATATTACCTACGTACTAAAAGGTGTTTAGAGAACATGACGACATCATGATCTTCTCCACTTCTTCGGCATCACGGCTTTTGTTGGGGAATGCATATAGAAAACAAAAAGTTCTTACGCATTAAACCAAGATTATATGCAAGAGGGGGTGTAATGGATTATACCATCATAGATCAAACTAGGGGAAGTTGTTGATGAAGACCGAGTCAATCCCAAAACAAGACTCGTCAAGTCGCGAGGTGATGTATTATCCCGCGAACGACCCCACGATCAAAGTGTCACACAGCAATACCTCCACGGTATCCACACGTACATGAGTAGAATCATCACGTAGAAGCGTCAACAAGCACACCATCAAAGCAGGGAACATGTCGATGAATATCCGGCGACGTTTTCACGATCACCGCCTAAATTGGATCTATACGGTGGGTAGAGATCCGATAGAGCTACCACATCCAAGAGGGAGACGAGAACCTAGGGTTTTCATGTCCTAGGGTTGTGGTCGACCTCTATGAGGTGATGACGGCAAGCAACAACGCACTAGGCGGCGTCACGCACATGGCATCGGTGGCTAGAGTTTTGGGCGTGGGAGGTGCCGACTTAGGGGGGTGCACATTGGTCCTTTAAATACTTTTCCAAGCCCCTTCATGTCTTCCATAAACCTGCCCCACAAGTTTGAGAAAGTTCCCATAGGTTTCATCAAACGAAACCTACTAGAATTAGGATTCTTTTGTCTAATTCTCAAATTTTCCTCGGGGAAACTTCTTGCCCCTCAAGGAAACATGGATACACCTATCATGGAACTCTCTGGACTTATTAAGACAACTTTGTTCATCCCAGACACTACTGGAACCTTCCATAATATTCCGGACCCTTTCGGTCCTTCCAAAACGTTCTGTATATGTCTGAAACCACTCCGAACACTTCCACGATCGTAGGTGACCTCTCGGAACGATTCAGAGATCATCCAAGACACTCTTGGAACCCATATCTCTTATCTTCATATATGACTCAAGTTCCTAAATGTCACTAAACCTTTAACCGTGTGACCACATGGGTTCGGATATATGTGGGCATGTAATGTCGAGCGCTTGATAAACGCTTTGATCTCCCCACATAACACGATGATCTTTATCAGGTGATCCTAATTAAATTGATATTACGTAAGTAACTGCATAACGAGCTAAGAATCTAACGGTGGAAGTGTTATAGGTGCTTACAGTCATGGTTGAAGATGCCGACGACATGCATGAGCTGGAGACAACGAGGAAAAGAGGGTGATGGAGACGAGAAGGGCAAGCCGGTGCCACAAATCTGTGGTCCCCACCATTGCAGGTGCCGAAGACGAGAGCTTTCACCCCTAGCCACAAGTCATCCCCGTATTTTGCCACATACGTGGGTTCGGTCCTCCAAGGCATGTTAGAGCTCTCTTCAACCTGTTCATGGCTAGATCGATTGGTTTCGGGTTATGGAGCCGGCACCAAAGATCTTCAAAGTTGAAGCAACATGTGCTGCAGGTGCTGCAGATCAAAAACGCCGTTACCGTCTGAGAGAAAAATTGAGAATGAATTTTTTCACCCACTCGTGGTGATCGAGTGAGAGGGCGGTGAGGCTACATTTCGTCCCAACCCGTGGAGTCAAATTTTCGACTCCCACCATCGCTAAGCTAGCACCTGGCTGAGTGAAAACATTTAATTTGGATATTCTTCCAGAGGTTGGCTTGAGGCTGATTTGAGATTCATTGTACCTCGCAATGGGAAAAGTCAGGCCAACCAAACTAGCAATTTTCATTCTCGAGGAAGCGGGTTCACAATGAATCTTTTTTTCTTTGAAATGAAGGCAAAAGCTTTGTCTCATTCTATTAATTAAAATGAAGTTTTACAAGAAAGTAAACAAGATATTACAACGAATTACTCTCCCAACATCAAAACACTCACATGTTTGGCACTTGTGGCTAGCCAATGCTTCAACTCCCTCTTAATGTTTGATAGGTTCACCGATTGTACGCATTTGCTTATTTCAGAATACTCTAGCATTCTGTCATTCCAAATTTCCCACGAGGTGAGTAGGATGCGATGGATTTTCAGTTTGTGGAAGGGGCCGGTCATGAGAAGCCACCATTGCTCATGCCCTAGCAATGGTGGCATACACAACTAGTTGTTTCATGTAAAAAGTTGTCAGAAGAGACATGGTGAATTTTATCTCTTCAATGGAAGCTACAACTTTAGTTTAAAAAAAAAAGACGAAACCCCACAAATATGACACTATGTATCTATTTCTCTCTCCAAAAATCATGCTTTCAAGGCTTAAGTTTCCACTTATTGAAAAGGAGGCTGCCTCCTCATCCGAACCTACTTTGAACCACCCGAACCTAGCTTTTTTCGAAATGGGAGAAAAATCGCCCCAGCTTCTGCATCCAAAGGATGCACACGACTTTTTTTATTAGATTATTCACAAAACCTTACAAGAACAATACAAAAAATTAACCTCGAAGCCACCTCACTAAACCTACAGTGGGATGAAAGGGGTGACAATACACCAACTCACATCATCTAAAAAACAAATGCCTTCCCAAACCGCCCTATAGCAGGTGAGAAGCACATCCAGTCAAGCAGACTCTCAGCGCACGCCAACGCACACACCACACAAGTTGCTACTGCCATCTTTCTTGACTCCATCTTCAAGAGAGATCATCGCATTAACCTTGCAGGACCTGCCGTCAATGCCACCATGACGTCAGACGGCTCTACCAACCTGCACGCATACATTATCCCACATCCGTCGTCGATACTCTGCAGCACCATGCCACCGAGACTCAGCGCCAACAATGTGGTAGATGAATACCACTCCACCAACATCCAGCAGCTGCTCCAAAAACGATGCCCCAAGAGGTAAAACGATGCAGGTAGCGCCGCCATCGTCCGATCCGGAAGACCTAGATCTAGGGTTTCCCTCAGAGTAGCACGAGTGGGTAGATGCAGGTTGCGACGGCGATGCCTTCAAGAAGGTAACGACGCGTAACGTCGCCATCGCTCGCCATGACCAGGGTCGGAGCACGATTTTCACGGGCAGCCACACATCTCCAACTCGCCGAGTGGAGTGACGAGATAAGCAAAGACGATGCCTTCGACAAGGTAACGACGCCAAGCGGTGCCGCCATCATCCGCCAAGCCTGAGAGCGAAGCACGGTTTTCACCGGCTGCCCCGTCAACCAAAACTCGTCGTCGACTGGATCTTCACCGCCAGAGATCTGTGTGGGATCCCAAGATCCCCCACCCCAGATCCCAACAAGGCCGTCCACCTCCGTGGAGGAGAACACCGCCACCATGACCGGGGCCACCGCCCCGGCTTCCATGTGATGTGGATGGAGCTCCCGTCGCGCGGAGGAGAAGGCTCAGCAGCCGGCCGCTCCGGCCACGCCACCGCCGCCGCACACCACCACCACCAGAAGGGATCAGGAGCGCCGCCCCCATCCCCCATGATCGCGCCCATCTGAAGCCCCCGCCACCGCCATGCCGTGCGAGCTTTGCCCGGCGACACCTTCGGGGGCGACAGCGAGGGGAGGGAGGGGCTGGAGGTGGCTGCTTGGGCCGGTGAGGAGGGCTCCCCGGAGTGGCGCGGCGCCGCCACCCGGGGGAGGTTTAGGTCGAGGGAGGGGAGGCCGGCGCACCAGGGCCGGTGACATAGGCATCCCCAATGGGCCTGCCAAAGATGGTACCCGGGGTTTAATCAAAGCCCAAGACTCGAAGGATAAGAAGACTTGGAAGCCCATTTAGTGTTAAGGAAAGATAGTTTGTATTAGGAAAGATAGAGATTTGTAATCTTACGGGTTGGGTACGAAACCCTCCCGAACTCTGTAACTTGTGTACTACGAAACCCTCGGCTCCGCCTCCTATATAAGGGGGAGTCGAGGGACAAAGAAAGGATCGAATCTACTGTCAACATAACCCTAGTTTTTATAATCGTCGAGTACTTTTCGCCTGAACCTTCGAGATCTACTTGCCCTCTACTTCTAGCAAAACCCTAGTCTACAATCTGTAGGCATTGACAAATTAATCCTTTGTCAATTGGCGCCGTCTGTGGGAATTAGAGGTTGCAAGGAGCTGATCTCGATGGCACGTTCAAGATCGTCGACTTCGTCGGTGGCAAGCAATGCGATGGATCGAGGTAACCAGGGAAAAACTGATCTAGTCAATTTTATTCCTCACCCGCCCTCCCGTATGGATGCATGTGCCTATCTGGAGGAGCCTATCGTCATGACGTTCGGAGAATTCCGATTTGGCGTCAACAAGGAAGGATCCTACCGTCTCGAAGTTCCGATCTCGTCGGAATTTTCAGCGGTCGATTCTAACTTTTCGTCGAGTGACGAGGAGTTTTCGTCGCCACGCTTCGTCGACAACAAGGCAAGCGGAAAGCTCGCCAAGATCTTCAGCAACACATCCTTCGAGTCGTCTGCGGACTCCTTTATAAGCAGCGACTCTGACAGCGTCGACAGCTTCAACTTCATCGACAAATCTGCGCCATCGGAAAGGTCTTCACCACTCTATATGATGGTGTCACCAACCTGACAAAAATCAATACGCAAAATATCATCAGATCTATGCGATAGAAGAGGCAGGCCGGTCGAACCGAAACGTCGAGGCTTTCGATGATTTGGGAAATCCTTACATCGATCCCACTGATCTCAGAAAAGGCCTAGGCACTAAATACGTCGGGTCCTCACCTCGAGAAAGAGTACAACTCCCGCAAGCAGCGTGGGATAGGGCTGCAAGAGCCATGGATGGTTCAGAACCAATGACCACCACTGCTACTGTACAAGAACTACAAGCATATCAATATAGACTTGCTCGGGTAAGCAGAGATTGGAAAAACAGACACATCCCTGAATAGAAGAAAAGAGGCAGCTTCCGCATCGCGACGCCGAGCGATTTAAGTCGACAATCAGGAACTTCGGGAGACAGTCCAGAGAAGCTCGGAGGAGAGCAATGTCTCGGTTGCAAAACATACCCGAAGCAGAGAGAGGAAACATAATTCAAAATCTCGACATGTCCTTTATGTCGATTGATACAAGGGGAAATATCATCCCGAAAACGCCAGAAGCAGGGTGATACGTCTCCAACGTATCGATAATTTCTTATGTTCCATGCTACTTTATTGATGACACCTACATGTTTTATGCACATTATATGTCGTATTTACGCATTTTCTGGAACTAACCTATTAACAAGATGCCGAAGAGCCAGTTGTTGTTTCTGCTTTTGGTTTCAGAAATCCTAGTAAGGAAATATTCTCGGAATTGGACGAAATCACCGCCCAGGGTCCTATTTTTGCACGAAGCTGATACGTCTCCAACGTATCGATAATTTCTTATGTTCCATGCTACTTTATTGATGATACCTACATGTTTTATGCACATTATATGTCATATTTATGCATTTTCTGAACTAACCTATTAACAAGATGCCGAAGAGCCAGTTGTTTTTCTGCTGTTTTTGGTTTCAGAAATCCTAGTAAAGAAATATTCTCGGAATTGGACGAAACTTTCGCCCAGTCCTATTTTTGCACGAAGCTTCCGTAAGACCGAAGACCTAACGAAGTGGGGCCACGAGGTGGCAGGCTAGGCCGGCGCGGCCCAGGCCCCGGCCGCGCCGACCTGCCCCCGGGCCCCTCGTGTGGCCCCTCGCGTTGACCTTCCGCCTACTTAAAGCTCCCGTCGCGAAACCCCCAGTACCGAGAGCCACGATACGGAAAACCTTACAGACGCCGCCGCCGCGAATCCCATCTCGGGGATTCAGATCGCTCCGGCACCCGCCGGAGAGGGGATTCATCTCCCGGAGGACTCTTCATCGCCATGATCGCCTCCGGAGTGATGAGTGAGTAGTTCACCCCTGGACCATGGGTCCATAGCAGTAGCTAGATGGTCGTCTTCTCCTTGTTGTGCTTCATTGTTAGATCTTGTGAGCTGCCTAACATGATCAAGATCATCTATATGTAATTCTATATGTTGTGTTTGTCGGGATCCGATGGATAGAGAGTACTATGATTATGGTGATTATCAATCTATTGTTCATGTGTTGTTTATGATCTTGCATGCTCTCCGTTATTAGTAGAGGCTCTGGCCAAGTTTTTACTCTTAACTCCAAGAGGGAGTAATTATGCTCGATAGTGGGTTCATGCCTTCATTGATACCTGGGACAGTGACAGAAAGTTCTAAGGTTGTGATGTGCTGTTGCCACTAGGGATAAAACATTGATGCTATGTCTAAGGATGTAGTTATTGATTACATTACGCACAATACTTAATGCAATTGTCTGTTGCTTTGCAACTTAATACTGGAGGGGGTTCGGACGATAACCTGAAGGTGGACTTTTTAGGCATAGATGCAGTTGGATGGCGGTCTATGTACTTTGTCGTAATGCCCAATTAAATCTCACTATATTTACCATGTCATGTATATGCATTATTATGCCTTTCTCTATTTGTCAATTGCCCGACTGTAATTTGTTCACCCAACATGCTTTTATCTTATGGGAGAGACACCTCTAGTGAACTGTGGACCCCGGTCCTATTCTTTCCATAGCATACAATCTACTTGTTTTACTGTTTTCTTTGCAAACATCTTCCACTCGATACGTTTAATCCTTTGTTACAGCAAGCCGGTGAGATTGACAACCTCACTGTTTCGTTGGGGCAAAGTACTTTGGTTGTGTTGTGCAGGTTCCTAGTTGGCGCCGGAATCCCTGGTGTTGCGCCGCATCACATTTCGCGACCATCAACCTTCAACGTGCTTCTTGGCTCCTACTGGTTCGATTAAACCTTGGTTTCATACTGAGGGAAAACTTGCCACTGTGCGCATCATACCTTCCTCTTGGGGTTCCCAACGGACGTGTACATCTACGCGCATCAAGCACTTTTTCTGGCGCCGTTGCCGGGGAGATCAAGACACGCTGCAAGGGGAGTCTCCACTTCTCAATCTCTTTACTTTGTTTTTGTCTTGCTTTATTTTATTTACTACTTTGTTTGCTGCACTAAAACAAAACACAAAAAAATTAGTTGCTAGTTTTACTTTATTTACTGTCTTGCTCTCTATATCGAAAACACAAAAAAATTAGTTACTCGCATTTACTTTATCTAGTTTGCTTTATTTACCGTTGCTAAAATGGCCAACCCTGAAAATACTAAGTTGTGTGACTTCACAAATGCAAATAATAATGATTTCCTATGCACACCTATTGCTCCACCTGCTACTACAGCAGAATTCTTTGAAATTAAACCTGCTTTACTAAATCTAGTCATGAGAGAACAATTTTCTGGTGCTAGTTCTGATGATGCTGCTGCCCATCTCAATAATTTTGTTGAACTTTGTGAAATGCAAAAGTATAAAGATGTAGATGGTGATATTATTAAATTGAAAGTGTTTCCTTTCTCATTAAGAGGAAGAGCTAAAGATTGGTTGCTATCTTTGCCTAAGAATAGTATTGATTCATGGACTAAATGCAAGGATGCTTTTATTAGTAGATATTATCCTCCCGCTAAAATTATTTCTTTGAGAAGTAGCATAATGAATTTTAAACAATTAGATACTGAACATGTTGCTCAAGCTTGGGAGAGAATGAAAACTTTGGTAAAGAATTGCCCAACCCATGGACTGACTACTTGGATGATCATCCAAACCTTCTATGCAGGACTAAATTTTTCTTCACGGAATTTATTGGATTCAGCTGCTGGAGGTACTTTTATGTCCATCACATTGGGGGCGGCTACAAAACTTCTTGATGATATGATGATAAATTACTCTGAATGGCACACGGAAAGAGCTCCACAAGGTAAGAAGGTAAATTCTGTTGAAGAAACCTCTTCCTTGAGTGATAAGATTGATGTGATTATGTCTATGCTTGTGAATGGTAGATCTAATGTTGATCCAAATAATGTTCCTTTAGCTTCATTGGTTGCTCAAGAAGAAAATGTTGATGTGAATTTCATTAAAAATAATAATTTCAACAACAATGCTTATAGGAACAACTCTGGTAATAACTATAGGCCATATCCTTCTGCTAATGGTAATGGTTATGGTAATTCTTATGGGAATTCTTACAACAATAATAGAAGTGTACCCTCTGGTCTTGAAGCCATGCTTAAAGAATTTATTAGTACACAAACTGCTTTTAACAAATCTGTTGAGGAAAAGCTTGATAAAATTGATACTATCGCTTCTAGAGTTGATAGGCTTGCCTCTGATGTTAATCTTTTAAAGTTGAAAGTTATGCCTAATAATGATCTTGATAATAAGATTACTACTACAGCAAATGCCATCCAAGTTAGAATTAATGAGAATATAAGATTAATGGCTGAGTTGCGTGCTAGGTGGGATAGAGAAGAAAATGAAAAACTAGCTAAAGAGAATAATGTTAAAGTTTGGACTATTACCACCACTAGTAATGCTAATTCTTCACATGTTGCTGCACCTCCTACTATCAATGGTAAAATAATTGGTGTTGGCAATGTTTCTACTCCTAGTGCAAAGCGTACAAAACTGCCTGAAATTGCTAAAACTGCTGAAACTGCTTGTGATAAAACTGCTGAAATTTTTTCCAACCTTGGGAACAATGATCCCATTGCTGTAGCTCATAATGATTTAGATTTTGATGATTGCCACATCTCTGAAGTTATAAAGTTCTTGCAAAAACTTGCTAAAAGTCCTAATGCTAGTGCTATAAATTTAGCCTTTACAAAACATATTACAAATGCTCTCATAAAAGCTAGAGAAGAGAAACTAAAACTTGAAACTTCTATTCCTAGAAAGTTAGAAGATGGTTGGGAGCCCATCATTAAAATGAAATTCAATGACTTTGAATGTAATGCCTTATGTGATCTTGGTGCAAGTATTTCTGTTATGCCTAAAAAGATTTATGATATGCTTGACTTGCCACCATTAAAGAATTGTTATTTGGATGTTAATCTCGCCGATAATGTTAAAAAGAAACCTTTGGGGAGGATTGATAATGTGCATATTACGGTTAACAATAACCTTGTCCCCGTTGATTTTGTTGTCTTGGATATTGAATGCAATGCATCTTGTCCAATTGTGTTGGGAAGACCTTTTCTTCGAACTGTTGGTGCTGTTATTGATATGAGGGAAGGTAATATTAAATATCAATTTCCTCTCAAGAAAGGTATGGAACACTTCCCTAGAAAGAGAATGAAGTTGCCTTTTGATTCTATTATTAGAACAAGCTATGATGTTGATGCTTCTACTCTCGATGTTACTTGATTTGCACTTTCTGCGCCTAGCTGAAAGGCGTTAAAGAAAAGCGCTTATGGGAGACAACCCATGTTTTTACCTACAGCAATTTTTTGTTTTATTGAGTCTTGGAAGTTGTTTACTACTGTAGCAACCTCTCCTTATCATGTTTTTGTGCCAAGTAAAGTTTCTATGTCAAAGTTGATGTTATATTTGGGATCGCTGCGCAGAAACAGCATTGCTGTCTGTCACGAATCTGGGCATAATTCTCTGTAGAAAATTCGAAAAAATCTGCCAATTTACGAGCGTGATCCTCAGATATATACGCAACTTTCATTAGTTTTGAGTTTTTCCATTTGAGCAAGTCTGGTGCCATTTATAAATTCGTCTTTACGGACTGTTCTGTTTTTGACAGATTCTGCCTTTTATTTCGCATTGCCTCTTTTGCTATGTTGGATTTATTTCTTTGATCCATTAATGTCCAGTAGCATTATGCAATGTCCAGAAGTGAAAAGAATGATTGTGTCACCTCTGAATGAGTGAATTATTAATGATGCACTAACCCTCTAATGAGTTTGCTTGAAGTTTGGTGTGAAGGAAGTTTTCAAGGGTCAAGAGAGGAGAATGATATACTAAGATCAAGAGGAGTGAAAGCTCTAAGCTTGGGGATGCCCCCGTGGTTCATCCCTGCATATTTTAAGAAGACTCAAGCGTCTAAGCTTGGGGATGCCCAAGGCATCCCCTTCTTCATCGACAACATCATCAGGTTCCTCCCCTGAAACTATATTTTTATTCAGTCACATCTTGTGTTCTTTACTTGGAGCGTCGGTTTGTTTTCGTTTTTGTTTTTGTTTGAATAAGATGGATCCTAGCATTCACTTTGTGGGAGAGAGACACGCTCCGCTGTTGCATATGGACACATGTGTCCTTAGGCTTTACTCATAATGTTCAAGGCGAAGTTTCTTCTTCGTTAATTTGTTATATGGTTGGAATTGGAAAATGCTACATGTAGTAATTCTAAAAATGTCTTGGATAATGTGATACTTGGCAATTGTTGTGCTCATGTTTAAGCTCTTGCATCATATGCTTTGCACCCATTAATGAAGAAATACATAGAGCTTGCTAAAATTTGATTTGCATATTTGGTTTCTCTAAGGTCTAGATAATATCTAGTATTGAGTTTTGAACAACAAGGAAGACAGTGTAGAGTCTTATAATGTTTACAATATGTCTTTTATGTGAGTCTTGCTGCACTTGTTCATCCTTGAGTTTGCTTCAAATAACCTTGCTAGCCTAAACCTTGTATCGAGAGGGAATACTTCTCATGCATCCAAAATCCTTGAGCCAACTACTATGCCATTTGTGTCCACCATACCTACCTACTACATGGTATTTACCCGCCATTCCAAAGTAAATTGCTTGAGTGCTACCTTTAAAATTCCATCATTCACCTTTGCAATATATAGCTCATGGGACAAAATAGCCTTAAAAACTATCGTAGTATTGAATATGTACTTATGCACTTTATATTTTATTAAGTTGCTTGTTGTGCGATAACCATGTTTCTGGGGAACGCCATCAACTATTGTTGAATATCATGTGAGTTGCTATGCATGTCCGTCTTGTCTGAAGGTCTATCATTTTAGTGGTTGGAGCATGCAAAATTGTTAGAGAAGAACATTGGGCCGCTAACTAAAGCCATGAATCATGGTGGAAGTTTCAGTTTTGGACATATATCCTCAATCTCATATGAGAATAATAACTTTGCTACATGCTTATGCATTAAAGAGGAGTCCATTATCTGTTGTCCATGTTGTCCCGGTATGGATGTCTAAGTTGAGAATAATCAAAAGCGAGAAATCCGAAATGCGAGCATTCTCCTTGGACCTTTGTACAGGCGGCATGGAGGTACCCCTTTGTGACACTTGGTTGAAACATGGCATGCGAAGACCCGGTAGTCCAAGTTAAGTAGGACGAGGTGCGGGCACTATTAGTATACTATGCGTGAGGCTTGCAACTTGTAAGATATAATTTTCATAACTCATATGCTTTATTACTACCGTTGACAAAATTGTTTCATGTTTTCAAAATAAAAGCTCTAGCACAAATACAGCAA
Organism: Lolium multiflorum; assembly: GCA_030979885.1. NCBI lineage: Eukaryota > Viridiplantae > Streptophyta > Magnoliopsida > Poales > Poaceae > Lolium > Lolium multiflorum. The sequence continues at coordinate 68,471,390 of CM061750.1, forward strand.
TCGATGCTTTCCTCTGCGAAGGACCATTCTTTTACTTTTATTGTTGAGTCAGTTTACCTATCTCCTTCCACCTTAAGAAGCAAACACTTGTGTGAACTGTGCATTGATTCCTACATACTTGCATATTGCACTTGTTATATTACTTTATGTTGACAATATCCATGAGATATACATGTTACAAGTTGAAAGCAACCGCTGAAACTTAATCTTCTTATGTGTTGCTTCAACACCTTTACTTTGATTTATTGCTTTACGAGTTAACTCTTATGCAAGACTTATTGATGCTTGTCTTGAAGTACTATTCATGAAAAGTCTTTGCTATATGATTCAGTTGTTTACTCATGTCATTACCATTGCTTTGATCGCTGCATTCATTACATATGTTTACAAATAGTATGATCAAGATTATGATGGCATGTCACTTCAGAAATTATCTTTGTTATCGTTTTACCTGCTCGGGACGAGCAGAACTAAGCTTGGGGATGCTGATACGTCTCCAACGTATCGATAATTTCTTATGTTCCATGCTACTTTATTGATGATACCTACATGTTTTATGCACATTATATGTCATATTTATGCATTTTCTGGAACTAACCTATTAACAAGATGCCGAAGAGCCAGTTGCTGTTTTCTGCTTTTTTGGTTTCAGAAATCCTAGTAAAGAAATATTCTCGGAATTGGACGAAACTTTCGCCCAGGGTCCTATTTTTGCACGAAGCTTCCGAAGACCGAAGACCTAACGAAGTGGGGCCACGAGGTGGCCAGAGGCTAGGCCGGCGCGGCCCAGGCCCTGCCGCGCCGACCTGCCCCCTGGGCCCCTCGTGTGGCCCCTCGCGTTGACCTTCCGCCTACTTAAAGCTCCCGTCGCGAAACCCCCAGTACCGAGAGCCACGATACGGAAAACCTTACAGAGACGCCGCCGCCGCGAATCCCATCTCGGGGATTCTGGAGATCGCCTCCGCACCCTGCCGGAGAGGGGATTCATCTCCCGGAGGACTCTTCATCGCCATGATCGCCTCCGGAGTGATGAGTGAGTAGTTCACCCCTGGACCATGGGTCCATAGCAGTAGCTAGATGGTCGTCTTCTCCTTGTTGTGCTTCATTGTTAGATCTTGTGAGCTGCCTAACATGATCAAGATCATCTATATGTAATTCTATATGTTGTGTTTGTCGGGATCCGATGGATAGAGAGTACTATGATTATGGTGATTATCAATCTATTGTTCATGTGTTGTTTATGATCTTGCATGCTCTCCGTTATTAGTAGAGGCTCTGGCCAAGTTTTTACTCTTAACTCCAAGAGGGAGTAATTATGCTCGATAGTGGGTTCATGCCTTCATTGATACCTGGGACAGTGACAGAAAGTTCTAAGGTTGTGATGTGCTGTTGCCACTAGGGATAAAACATTGATGCTATGTCTAAGGATGTAGTTATTGATTACATTACGCACAATACTTAATGCAATTGTCTGTTGCTTTGCAACTTAATACTGGAGGGGGTTCGGACGATAACCTGAAGGTGGACTTTTTAGGCATAGATGCAGTTGGATGGCGGTCTATGTACTTTGTCGTAATGCCCAATTAAATCTCACTATATTTACCATGTCATGTATATGCATTATTATGCCTTTCTCTATTTGTCAATTGCCCGACTGTAATTTGTTCACCCAACATGCTTTTATCTTATGGGAGAGACACCTCTAGTGAACTGTGGACCCCGGTCCTATTCTTTCCATAGCATACAATCTACTTGTTTTACTGTTTTCTTTGCAAACATCTTCCACTCGATACGTTTAATCCTTTGTTACAGCAAGCCGGTGAGATTGACAACCTCACTGTTTCGTTGGGGCAAAGTACTTTGGTTGTGTTGGTTCCTAGTTGGCGCCGGAATCCCTGGTGTTGCGCCGCATCACATTTCGCGACCATCAACCTTCAACGTGCTTCTTGGCTCCTACTGGTTCGATTAAACCTTGGTTTCATACTGAGGGAAAACTTGCCACTGTGCGCATCATACCTTCCTCTTGGGGTTCCCAACGGACGTGTACATCTACGCGCATCACTTCCAGAAGACCGAAGGGGAGTCGAAGTGGGGCCACGAGGTGGCCAGGTGACAGGGCGGCGCGGCCGTGCCCTGGCCGCGCCGGCCCGTTGGGCCCCTCGTGCCGCCTCTTGACCTGCCCTTTCGCCTACTTATAGCCTCCGTCGCGAAACCCCCAGTACCGAGAGCCACGATACGGAAAACCTTCCAGAGACGCCGCCGCCGCGAATCCCATCTCGGGGGATTCAGGAGATCGCCTCCGGCACCCTGCCGGAGAGGGGATTCATCTCCCGGAGGACTCTTCATCGCCATGATCGCCTCCGGAGTGATGAGTGAGTAGTTCACCCCTGGACTATGGGTCCATAGCAGTAGCTAGATGGTCGTCTTCTCCTAATTGTGCTTCATTGTTGGATCTTGTGAGCTGCCTAACATGATCAAGATCATCTATCTGTAATACTATATGTTGTGTTTGTCGGGATCCGATGGATAGAGAATACTATGTTATGGTGATTATCAATCTATTGTTTATGTGTTGTTTATGATCTTGCATGCTCTCCGTTATTAGTAGAGGCTCTGGCCAAGTTTTTACTCTTAACTCCAAGAGGGAGTATTTATGCTCGATAGTGGGTTCATGCCTTCATTGACACCTGGGACAGTGACAGAAAGTTCTAAGGTTGTGATGTGCTGTTGCCACTAGGGATAAAACATTGATTCTATGTCTAAGGATGTAGTTGTCGATTACATTACGCACCATACTTAATGCAATTGTCTGTTGCTTTGCAACTTAATACTGAATGGGGTTCGGATGATAACCTGAAGGTGGACTTTTTAGGCATAGATGCAGTTGGATGGCGGTCTATGTACTTTGTCGTAATGCCCGGATTAAATCTCACTATATTTATCATATCATGTACATGCATTGTTATGCCCTTCTCTATTTGTCAATTGCCCGACTGTAATTTGTTCACCCAACATGCTTTTATCTTATGGGAGAGACACCTCTAGTGAACTGTGGACGATACGTCTCCAACGTATCGATAATTTCTTATGTTCCATGCTACTTTATTGATGATACCTACATGTTTTATGCACATTATATGTCATATTTATGCATTTTCTGGAACTAACCTATTAACAAGATGCCGAAGAGCCAGTTGTTGTTTTCTGCTGTTTTTGGTTTCAGAAATCCTAGTAAGGAAATATTCTCGGAATTGGACGAAACTTTCGCCCAGGGTCCTATTTTTGCACGAAGCTTCCAGAAGACCGAAGAGATAACGAAGTGGGGCCACGAGGCAGCCAGGGGCTAGGGCGGCGTGGCCCAGGCCCTGGCCGCGCCGCCCTACCCCCTGGGCCCCTCGTGTGGCCCCCGCGTTGACCTTCTACTTAAAGTCTCCGTCGCGAAACCCCCAGTACCGAGAGCCACGATACGGAAAACCTTCCAGAGACGCCGCCGCCGCGAATCCCATCTCGGGGGATTCAGGAGATCGCCTCCGGCACCCTGCCGGAGAGGGGATTCATCTCCCGGAGGACTCTACACCGCCATGGTCGCCTCCGGAGTGATGAGTGAGTAGTTCACCCCTGGACTATGGGTCCATAGCAGTAGCTAGATGGTCGTCTTCTCCTTGTTGTGCTTCATTGTTGGATCTTGTGAGCTGCCTAACATGATCAAGATCATCTATCTGTAATTCTATATGTTGTGTTTGTCGGGATCCGATGGATAGAGAATACTATGTTATGGTGATTATCAATCTATTGTTTATGTGTTGTTTATGATCTTGCATGCTCTCCGTTATTAGTAGAGGCTCTGGCCAAGTTTTTGCTCTTAACTCCGATACGTCTCCAACGTATCGATAATTTCTTATGTTCCATGCTACTTTATTGATGATACCTACATGTTTTATGCACATTATATGTCATATTTATGCATTTTCTGGAACTAACCTATTAACAAGATGCCGAAGAGCCAGTTGCTGTTTTCTGCTGTTTTTGGTTTCAGAAATCCTAGTAAAGAAATATTCTCGGAATTGGACGAAACTTTCGCCCAGGGTCCTATTTTTGCACGAAGCTTCCAGAAGACCGAAGACCTAACGAAGTGGGGCCACGAGGCAGCCAGGGGGGTGGCCGGCGCGGCCCAGCCCTTGGCCGCGCGGCCCTGCCCCCTGGGCCCCTCGTGTGGCCCCTCGCGTTGACCCTCCGCCTACTTAAAGCTCCCGTCGCGAAACCCCCAGTACCGAGAGCCACGATACGGAAAACCTTACAGAGACGCCGCCGCCGCGAATCCCATCTCGGGGGATTCTGGAGATCGCCTCCGGCACCCTGCCGGAGAGGGGATTCATCTCCCGGAGGACTCTTCATCGCCATGATCGCCTCCGGAGTGATGAGTGAGTAGTTCACCCCTGGACCATGGGTCCATAGCAGTAGCTAGATGGTCGCCTTCTCCTTGTTGTGCTTCATTGTTGGATCTTGTGAGCTGCCTAACATGATCAAGATCATCTATCTGTAATTCTATATGTTGTGTTTGTCGGGATCCGATGGATAGAGAGTACTATGATTATGGTGATTATCAATCTATTGTTCATGTGTTGTTTATGATCTTGCATGCTCTCCGTTATTAGTAGAGGCTCTGGCCAAGTTTTTACTCTTAACTCCAAGAGGGAGTAATTATGCTCGATAGTGGGTTCATGCCTTCATTGATACCTGGGACAGTGACAGAAAGTTCTAAGGTTGTGATGTGCTGTTGCCACTAGGGATAAAACATTGATGCTATGTCTAAGGATGTAGTTATTGATTACATTACGCACAATACTTAATGCAATTGTCTGTTGCTTTGCAACTTAATACTGGAGGGGGTTCGGACGATAACCTGAAGGTGGACTTTTTAGGCATAGATGCAGTTGGATGGCGGTCTATGTACTTTGTCGTAATGCCCAATTAAATCTCACTATATTTACCATGTCATGTATATGCATTGTTATGCCTTTCTCTATTTGTCAATTGCCCGACTGTAATTTGTTCACCCAACATGCTTTTATCTTATGGGAGAGACACCTCTAGTGAACTGTGGACCCCGGTCCTATTCTTTACATAGCATACAATCTACTTGTTTTACTGTTTTCTTTGCAAACATCTTCCACTCGATACGTTTAATCCTTTGTTACAGCAAGCCGGTGAGATTGACAACCTCACTGTTTCGTTGGGGCAAAGTACTTTGGTTGTGTTGTGCAGGTTCCTAGTTGGCGCCGGAATCCCTGGTGTTGCGCCGCATCACATTTCGCGACCATCAACCTTCAACGTGCTTCTTGGCTCCTCCTGGTTCGATTAAACCTTGGTTTCTTTCTGAGGGAAAACTTGCTACTGTGCGCATCATACCTTCCTCTTGGGGTTCCCAACGAACGTGTGAGTTACACGCCATCAAGCTCTTTTTCTGGCGCCGTTGCCGGGGAGATCAAGACACGCTGCAAGGGGAGTCTCCACTTCTCAATCTCTTTACTTTGTTTTTGTCTTGCTTTATTTTATTTACTACTTTGTTTGCTGCACCTAAACAAAATACAAAAAAATTAGTTGCTAGTTTTACTTTATTTATTGTCTTGCTCTCTATATCGAAAACACAAAAAAATTAGTTACTCGCATTTACTTTATCTAGTTTGCTTTATTTACTGTTGCTAAAATGGCCAACCCTGAAAATACTAAGTTGTGTGACTTCACAAATGCAAATAATAATGATTTCCTATGCACACCTATTGCTCCACCTGCTACTACAGCAGAATTCTTTGAAATTAAACCTGCTTTACTAAATCTAGTCATGAGAGAACAATTTTCTGGTGCTAGTTCTGATGATGCTGCTGCCCATCTCAATAATTTTGTTGAACTTTGTGAAATGCAAAAGTATAAAGATGTAGATGGTGATATTATTAAATTGAAAGTGTTTCCTTTCTCATTAAGAGGAAGAGCTAAAGATTGGTTGCTATCTTTGCCTAAGAATAGTATTGATTCATGGACTAAATGCAAGGATGCTTTTATTAGTAGATATTATCCTCCCGCTAAAATTATTTCTTTGAGAAGTAGCATAATGAATTTTAAACAATTAGATACTGAACATGTTGCTCAAGCATGGGAGAGAATGAAAACTTTGGTAAAGAATTGCCCAACCCATGGACTGACTACTTGGATGATCATCCAAACCTTCTATGCAGGACTAAATTTTTCTTCGCGGAATTTATTGGATTCAGCTGCTGGAGGTACCTTTATGTCCATCACATTGGGGGCGGCTACAAAACTTCTTGATGATATGATGATAAATTACTCTGAATGGCACACGGAAAGAGCTCCACAAGGTAAGAAGGTAAATTCTGTTGAAGAAACCTCTTCCTTGAGTGATAAGATTGATGTGATTATGTCTATGCTTGTGAATGGTAGATCTAATGTTGATCCAAATAATGTTCCTTTAGCTTCATTGGTTGCTCAAGAAGAAAATGTTGATGTGAATTTCATTAAAAATAATAATTTCAACAACAATGCTTATAGGAACAACTCTGGTAATAACTATAGGCCATATCCTTCTGCTAATGGTAATGGTTATGGTAATTCTTATGGGAATTCTTACAACAATAATAGAAGTGTACCCTCTGGTCTTGAAGCCATGCTTAAAGAATTTATTAGTACACAAACTGCTTTTAACAAATCTGTTGAGGAAAAGCTTGATAAAATTGATACTATCGCTTCTAGAGTTGATAGGCTTGCCTCTGATGTTAATCTTTTAAAGTTGAAAGTTATGCCTAATAATGATCTTGATAATAAGATTACTACTACAGCAAATGCCATCCAAGTTAGAATTAATGAGAATATAAGATTAATGGCTGAGTTGCGTGCTAGGTGGGATAGAGAAGAAAATGAAAAACTAGCTAAAGAGAATAATATAGCTAAAGTTTGGACTATTACCACCACTAGTAATGCTAATTCTCCACATGTTGCTGCACCTCCTACTATCAATGGTAAAATAATTGGTGTTGGCAATGTTTCTACTCCTAGTGCAAAGCGTACAAAACTGCCTGAAATTGCTAAAACTGCTGAAACTGCTTGTGATAAAACTGCTGAAATTTTTTCCAACCTTGGGAATAATGATCCCATTGCTGTAGCTCATAATGATTTAGATTTTGATGATTGCCACATCTCTGAAGTTATAAAGTTCTTACAAAAACTTGCTAAAATTCCTAAAATTTAGCCTTTACAAAACATATTACAAATGCTCTCATAAAAGCTAGAGAAGAGAAACTAAAACTTGAAACTTCTATTCCTAGAAAGTTAGAAGATGGTTGGGAGCCCATCATTAAAATGAAATTCAATGACTTTGAATGTAATGCCTTATGTGATCTTGGTGCAAGTATTTCTGTTATGCCTAAAAAGATTTATGATATGCTTGACTTGCCACCATTAAAGAATTGTTATTTGGATGTTAATCTCGATAATGTTAAAAAGAAACCTTTGGGGAGGATTGATAATGTGCATATTACGGTTAACAATAACCTTGTCCCCGTTGATTTTGTTGTCTTGGATATCGAATGCAATGCATCTTGTCCAATTGTGTTGGGAAGACCTTTTCTTCGAACTGTTGGTGCTGTTATTGATATGAGGGAAGGTAATATTAAATATCAATTTCCTCTCAAGAAAGGTATGGAACACTTCCCTAGAAAGAGAATGAAGTTGCCTTTTGATTCTATTATTAGAACAAGCTATGATGTTGATGCTTCTACTCTCGATGTTACTTGATTTGCACTTTCTGCGCCTAGCTGAAAGGCGTTAAAGAAAAGCGCTTATGGGAGACAACCCATGTTTTTACCTACAGCAATTTTTTGTTTTATTGAGTCTTGGAAGTTGTTTACTACTGTAGCAACCTCTCCTTATCATGTTTTTGTGCCAAGTAAAGTTTCTATGTCAAAGTTGATGTTATATTTGGGATCGCTGCACAGAAACAGCATTGCTGTCTGTCACGAATCTGGGCATAATTCTCTGTAGAAAATTCGAAAAAATCTGCCAATTTACGAGCGTGATCCTCAGATATATACGCAACTTTCATTAGTTTTGAGTTTTTCCATTTGAGCAAGTCTGGTGCCATTTATAAATTCGTCTTTACGGACTGTTCTGTTTTTGACAGATTCTGCCTTTTATTTCGCATTGCCTCTTTTGCTATGTTGGATTTATTTCTTTGATCCATTAATGTCCAGTAGCATTATGCAATGTCCAGAAGTGAAAAGAATGATTGTGTCACCTCTGAATGTGTGAATTATTAATGATGCACTAACCCTCTAATGAGTTTGCTTGAAGTTTGGTGTGAAGGAAGTTTTCAAGGGTCAAGAGAGGAGAATGATATACTAAGATCAAGAGGAGTGAAAGCTCTAAGCTTGGGGATGCCCCCGTGGTTCATCCCTGCATATTTTAAGAAGACTCAAGCGTCTAAGCTTGGGGATGCCCAAGGCATCCCCTTCTTCATCGACAACATCATCAGGTTCCTCCCCTGAAACTATATTTTTATTCAATCACATCTTGTGTTCTTTACTTGGAGCGTCGGTTTGTTTTCGTTTTTGTTTTTGTTTGAATAAGATGGATCCTAGCATTCACTTTGTGGGAGAGAGACACGCTCCGCTGTTGCATATGGACACATGTGTCCTTAGGCTTTACTCATAATGTTCAAGGCGAAGTTTCTTCTTCGTTAATTTGTTATATGGTTGGAATTGGAAAATGCTACATGTAGTAATTCTAAAAATGTCTTGGATAATGTGATACTTGGCAATTGTTGTGCTCATGTTTAAGCTCTTGCATCATATGCTTTGCACCCATTAATGAAGAAATACATAGAGCTTGCTAAAATTTGATTTGCATATTTGGTTTCTCTAAGGTCTAGATAATATCTAGTATTGAGTTTTGAACAACAAGGAAGACAGTGTAGAGTCTTATAATGTTTACAATATGTCTTTTATGTGAGTCTTGCTGCACTTGTTCATCCTTGAGTTTGCTTCAAATAACCTTGCTAGCCTAAACCTTGTATCGAGAGGGAATACTTCTCATGCATCCAAAATCCTTGAGCCAACCACTATGCCATTTGTGTCCACCATACCTACCTACTACATGGTATTTACCCGCCATTCCAAAGTAAATTGCTTGAGTGCTACCTTTAAAATTCCATCATTCACCTTTGCAATATATAGCTCATGGGACAAAATAGCCTTAAAAACTATCGTAGTATTGAATATGTACTTATGCACTTTATATTTTATTAAGTTGCCTGTTGTGCGATAACCATGCTTCTGGGGAACGCCATCAACTATTGTTGAATATCATGTGAGTTGCTATGCATGTCCGTCTTGTCTGAAGGTCTATCATTTTAGTGGTTGGAGCATGCAAAATTGTTAGAGAAGAACATTGGGCCGCTAACTAAAGCCATGAATCATGGTGGAAGTTTCAGTTTTGGACATATATCCTCAATCTCATATGAGAATAATAACTTTGCTACATGCTTATGCATTAAAGAGGAGTCCATTATCTGTTGTCCATGTTGTCCCGGTATGGATGTCTAAGTTGAGAATAATCAAAAGCGAGAAATCCGAAATGCGAGCATTCTCCTTGGACCTTTGTACAGGCGGCATGGAGGTACCCCTTTGTGACACTTGGTTGAAACATGGCATGCGAAGACCCGGTAGTCCAAGTTAAGTAGGACGAGGTGCGGGCACTATTAGTATACTATGCGTGAGGCTTGCAACTTGTAAGATATAATTTTCATAACTCATATGCTTTATTACTACCGTTGACAAAATTGTTTCATGTTTTCAAAATAAAAGCTCTAGCACAAATACAGCAATCGATGCTTTCCTCTGCGAAGGACCATTCTTTTACTTTTATTGTTGAGTCAGTTTACCTATCTCCTTCCACCTTAAGAAGCAAACACTTGTGTGAACTGTGCATTGATTCCTACATACTTGCATATTGCACTTGTTATATTACTTTATGTTGACAATATCCATGAGATATACATGTTACAAGTTGAAAGCAACCGCTGAAACTTAATCTTCTTATGTGTTGCTTCAACACCTTTACTTTGATTTATTGCTTTACGAGTTAACTCTTATGCAAGACTTATTGATGCTTGTCTTGAAGTACTATTCATGAAAAGTCTTTGCTATATGATTCAGTTGTTTACTCATGTCATTACCTTTGCTTTGATCGCTGCATTCATTACATATGTTTACAAATAGTATGATCAAGATTATGATGGCATGTCACTTCAGAAATTATCTTTGTTATCGTTTTACCTGCTCGGGACGAGCAGAACTAAGCTTGGGGATGCTGATACGTCTCCAACGTATCGATAATTTCTTATGTTCCATGCTACTTTATTGATGATACCTACATGTTTTATGCACATTATATGTCATATTTATGCATTTTCTGGAACTAACCTATTAACAAGATGCCGAAGAGCCAGTTGTGTTTTCTGCTGTTTTTGGTTTCAAAATCCTAGTAAAGAAATATTCTCGGAATTGGACGAAACTTTCGCCCAGGGTCCTATTTTTGCACGAAGCTTCCAGAAGACCGAAGACCTAACGAAGTGGGGCCACGAGGCAGCCAGGGGGGCGCGGCCCAGCCCTTGGCCGCGCGGCCCTGCCCCCTGGGCCCCTCGTGTGGCCCCTCGCGTTGACCCTCCGCCTACTTAAAGCTCCCGTCGCGAAACCCCCAGTACCGAGAGCCACGATACGGAAAACCTTACAGAGACGCCGCCGCCGCGAATCCCATCTCGGGGATTCTGGAGATCGCCTCCGGCACCCTGCCGGAGAGGGGATTCATCTCCCGGAGGACTCTTCATCGCCATGATCGCCTCCGGAGTGATGAGTGAGTAGTTCACCCCTGGACCATGGGTCCATAGCAGTAGCTAGATGGTCGTCTTCTCCTTGTTGTGCTTCATTGTTGGATCTTGTGAGCTGCCTAACATGATCAAGATCATCTATCTGTAATTCTATATGTTGTGTTTGTCGGGATCCGATGGATAGAGAGTACTATGATTATGGTGATTATCAATCTATTGTTCATGTGTTGTTTATGATCTTGCATGCTCTCCGTTATTAGTAGAGGCTCTGGCCAAGTTTTTACTCTTAACTCCAAGAGGGAGTAATTATGCTCGATAGTGGGTTCATGCCTTCATTGATACCTGGGACAGTGACAGAAAGTTCTAAGGTTGTGATGTGCTGTTGCCACTAGGGATAAAACATTGATGCTATGTCTAAGGATGTAGTTATTGATTACATTACGCACAATACTTAATGCAATTGTCTGTTGCTTTGCAACTTAATACTGGAGGGGGTTCGGACGATAACCTGAAGGTGGACTTTTTAGGCATAGATGCAGTTGGATGGCGGTCTATGTACTTTGTCGTAATGCCCAATTAAATCTCACTATATTTACCATGTCATGTATATGCATTGTTATGCCTTTCTCTATTTGTCAATTGCCCGACTGTAATTTGTTCACCCAACATGCTTTTATCTTATGGGAGAGACACCTCTAGTGAACTGTGGACCCCGGTCCTATTCTTTACATAGCATACAATCTACTTGTTTTACTGTTTTCTTTGCAAACATCTTCCACTCGATACGTTTAATCCTTTGTTACAGCAAGCCGGTGAGATTGACAACCTCACTGTTTCGTTGGGGCAAAGTACTTTGGTTGTGTTGTGCAGGTTCCTAGTTGGCGCCGGAATCCCTGGTGTTGCGCCGCATCACATTTCGCGACCATCAACCTTCAACGTGCTTCTTGGCTCCTCCTGGTTCGATTAAACCTTGGTTTCTTTCTGAGGGAAAACTTGCTACTGTGCGCATCATACCTTCCTCTTGGGGTTCCCAACGAACGTGTGAGTTACACGCCATCAACTCCAAGAGGGAGTATTTATGCTCGATAGTGGGTTCATGCCTTCATTGACACCTGGGATCGTGACAGTAGGTTCTAAGGTTGTGATGTGCTGTTGCCACTAGGGATAAAACATTGATGCTATGTCTAAGGATGTAGTTGTCGATTACATTACGCACCATACTTAATGCAATTGTCTGTTGCTTTGCAACTTAATACTGGAAGGGGTTCGGATGATAACCTGAAGGTGGACTTTTTAGGCATAGATGCAGTTGGATGGCGGTCTATGTACTTTGTCGTAATGCCCGGATTAAATCTCACTATATTTATCATATCATGTACATGCATTGTTATGCCCTTCTCTATTTGTCAATTGCCCGACTGTAATTTGTTCACCCAACATGCTTTTATCTTATGGGAGAGACACCTCTAGTGAACTGTGGACCCCGGTCCTATTCTTTACATAGCATACAATCTACTGCAATTGTGTTTTACTGTTTTCTTGCAAACAATCATCTTCCACTCGATACGCTTAATCCTTTGTTACAGCAAGCCGGTGAGATTGACAACCTCACTGTTTCGTTGGGACAAAGTACTTGGGTTGTGTTGTGCAGGTTCCACGTTGGCGCCGGAATCCCTGGTGTTGCGCCGCATCACATTTCGCGACCATCAACCTTCAACGTGCTTCTTGGCTCCTACTGGTTCGATTAAACCTTGGTTTCTTTCTGAGGGAAAACTTGCTACTGTGCGCATCATACCTTCCTCTTGGGGTTCCCAACGAACGTGTGAGTTACACGCCATCAAGCTCTTTTTCTGGCGCCGTTGCCGGGGAGATCAAGACACGCTGCAAGGGGAGTCTCCACTTCTCAATCTCTTTACTTTGTTTTTGTCTTGCTTTATTTTATTTACTACTTTGTTTGCTGCACTAAATCAAAATACAAAAAAATTAGTTACTTGTCTTTACTTTATTTGCCTAGTTTACTTTTTGCTTATTGCATCATGTTTCCTTTTAATTTCACCACAAAAGACATACCGGTAGGACGTGGGTCCATAGTTGGGAGAAATAATATAGAAGAATTTTTCAATCATGTTAGTATCACTGAAGATTTTGAAGATAGACACTTGGTAGAACTTGCACCTACCTATGAAATTGCTGCTGCTGCTTTAGTTCGCATGTTGGAAACTAAATTTGTTAATCTCAATCCTATAATCCAACACATGTTTCTTACACTTGGTGATATGGAAGAAGGGGAAAAGAAAGATTTTGTTTTAGAAACTCTTCTTAGAGAATTTGGTGGTCTAGCAAGAGAGGCTAGAAAGGTTTTTGCTAAATTTAATATGCTAGGTTCTCATACCAATTTTATTGGTCTCCTTGAAAAAATGGACATGGATAGAATAAGGTACACTAATAACATTAATGATGGTGGGGAAATCAAAGCACCAATACCATGTAAACTCCTAGCTATGAATGATGCACTAGAAAATAACTATGCTTGGCTTGTTCCTGAAAATTTGTTCGATGAGAGTAGCAAGCCTAAGACTAATGAAAAGGGAGACGCTAAAACTTATATATCAAACATACTATGCTTGGTTGAGAAAACTCCCAACACCCCTGGTTATGATGTTGATGCTTCTACTCTTGATGTTACTTGATTTGCACTTTCTGCGCCTAGCTGAAAGGCGTTAAAGAAAAGCGCTTATGGGAGACAACCCATGTTTTTACTACAGCAATTTTTTGTTTTGTTGAGTCTTGGAAGTTGTTTACTACTGTAGCAACCTCTCCTTATCATGTTTTTGTGCCAAGTAAAGTTTCTATGTCAAAGTTGATGTTATATTTGGGATCGCTGCGCAGAAACAGCATTGCTGTCTGTCACGAATCTGGGCACAGTTCTCTGTAGAAAATTCGAAAAAATCTGCCAATTTACGAGCGTGATCCTCAGATATGTACGCAACTTTCATTAGTTTTGAGTTTTTCCATTTGAGCAAGTCTGGTGCCAGCTTTAAATTCGTCTTTACGGACTGTTCTGTTTTTGACAGATTCTGCCTTTTATTTCGCATTGCCTCTTTTGCTATGTTGGATTTATTTCTTTGATCCATTAATGTCCAGTAGCTTTATGCAATGTCCAGAAGTGAAAATAATGATTGTGTCACCTCTGAATGTGTGAATTATTAATTGTGCACTAACCCTCTAATGAGTTTGCTTGAAGTTTGGTGTGAAGGAAGTTTTCAAGGGTCAAGAGAGGAGAATGATATACTATGATCAAGAGGAGTGAAAGCTCTAAGCTTGGGGATGCCCCCGTGGTTCACCCCTGCATATTTTAAGAAGACTCAAGCATCTAAGCTTGGGGATGCCCAAGGCATCCCCTTCTTCATCGACAACATCATCAGGTTCCTCCCCTGAAACTATATTTTTATTCAATCACATCTTGTGTTCTTTACTTGGAGCGTCGGTTTGTTTTTGTTTTTGTTTTTGTTTGAATAAAATGGATCCTAGCATTCACTTTGTGGGAGAGAGACACGCTCCGCTGTTGCATATCTCCAACGTATCGATAATTTCTTATGTTCCATGCTACTTTATTGATGATACCTACATGTTTTATGCACATTATATGTCATATTTATGCATTTTCTGGAACTAACCTATTAACAAGATGCCGAAGAGCCAGTTGCTGTTTTCTGCTGTTTTTGGTTTCAGAAATCCTAGTAAAGAAATATTCTCGGAATTGGACGAAACTTTCGCCCAGGGTCCTATTTTTGCACGAAGCTTCCAAGACCGAAGACCTAACGAAGTGGGGCCACGAGGCGGCCAGGAGGGAGGCCGGCGCGGCCCAGGCCCTGGCCGCGCCGACCTACCCCCGGGCCCCTCGTGTGGCCCCGCGTTGACCCTCCGCCTACTTAAAGCTTCCGTCGCGAAACCCCCAGTACCGAGAGCCACGATACGGAAAACCTTACTGAGACGCCGCCGCGAATCCCATCTCGGGGGATTCAGGAGATCGCCTCCGGCACCCTGCCGGAGAGGGGATTCATCTCCCGGAGGACTCTACACCGCCATGGTCGCCTCCGGAGTGATGAGTGAGTAGTTCACCCCTGGACCATGGGTCCATAGCAGTAGCTAGATGGTCGTCTTCTCCTTGTTGTGCTTCATTGTTGGATCTTGTGAGCTGCCTAACATGATCAAGATCATCTATATGTAATTCTATATGTTGTGTTTGTCGGGATCCGATGGATAGAGAGTACTATGATTATGGTGATTATCAATCTATTGTTTATGTGTTGTTTATGATCTTGCATGCTCTCCGTTATTAGTAGAGGCTCTGGCCAAGTTTTTACTCTTAACTCCAAGAGGGAGTATTTATGCTCGATAGTGGGTTCATGCCTCCATTGAATCTGGGACAGTGACAGAAAGTTCTAAGGTTGTGGATGTGCTGTTGCCACTAGGGATAAAACATTGATGCTATGTCTAAGGATGTAGTTGTTGATTACATTACGCACCATACTTAATGCAATTGTCTGTTGCTTTGCAACTTAATACTGGAGGGGGTTCGGATGATAACCTGAAGGTGGACTTTTTAGGCATAGATGCAGTTGGATGGCGGTCTATGTACTTTGTCGTAATGCCCAATTAAATCTCACTATATTTATCATATCATGTATATGCATTGTTATGCCTTTCTCTATTTGTCAATTGCCCGACTGTAATTTGTTCACCCAACATGCTTTTATCTTATGGGAGAGACACCTCTAGTGAACTGTGGACCCCGGTCCTATTCTTTACATAGCATACAATCTACTGCAATTGTGTTTACTGTTTTCTTTGCAAACATCTTCCACTCGATACGTTTAATCCTTTGTTACAGCAAGCCGGTGAGATTGACAACCTCACTGTTTCGTTGGGACAAAGTACTTGGGTTGTGTTGTGCAGGTTCCGCGTTGGCGCCGGAATCCCTGGTGTTGCGCCGCATCACATTTCGCGACCATCAACCTTCAACGTGCTTCTTGGCTCCTACTGGTTCGATTAAACCTTGGTTTCATACTGAGGGAAACTTGCTTCTATACGCATCATACCTTCCACTTGGGGTTCCCAACGGACGTGTGCATCTACGCGTATCAAGCTAAATTTCTGGCGCCGTTGCCGGGGAGATCAAGACACGCTGCAAGGGGAGTCTCCACTTCTCAATCTCTTTACTTTGTTTTTGTCTTGCTTTATTTTATTTACTACTTTGTTTGCTGCACCTAAACAAAACACAAAAAAATTAGTTGCTAGTTTTACTTTATTTACTGTCTTGCTCTCCATATCAAAAACACAAAAAAATTAGTTACTTGCATTTATTTTATCTAGTTTGTTTTATTTACTGTTGCTAAAATGAATACTCCTGAAAATACTAAATTGTGTGACTTCACAAATGCAAATAATAATGATTTCCTATGCACACCTATTGCTCCACCTGCTACTACAGCAGAATTCTTTGAAATTAAACCTGCTTTACTGAATTTGGTTATGAGAGAACAATTTTCTGGTGCTAGTTCTGATGATGCTGCTGCCCATCTCAATAATTTTGTTGAACTTTGTGAAATGCAAAAGTATAAAGATGTAGATGGTGATATTATTAAATTGAAAGTGTTTCCTTTCTCATTAAGAGGAAGAGCTAAAGATTGGTTGCTATCTTTGCCTAAGAATAGTATTGATTCATGGACTAAATGCAAGGATGCTTTTATTGGTAGATATTATCCTCCCGCTAAAATTATATCTTTGAGAAGTAGCATAATGAATTTTAAACAATTAGATACTGAACATGTTGCTCAAGCATGGGAGAGAATGAAAACTTTGGTAAAGAATTGCCCAACCCATGGACTGACTACTTGGATGATCATCCAAACCTTCTATGCAGGACTAAATTTTTCTTCGCGGAATTTATTGGATTCAGCTGCTGGAGGTACCTTTATGTCCATCACATTGGGGGCGGCTACAAAACTTCTTGATGATATGATGATAAATTACTCTGAATGGCACACGGAAAGAGCTCCACAAGGTAAGAAGGTAAATTCTGTTGAAGAAACCTCTTCCTTGAGTGATAAGATTGATGTGATTATGTCTATGCTTGTGAATGGTAGATCTAATGTAGATCCAAATAATGTTCCTTTAGCTTCATTGGTTGCTCAAGAAGAAAATGTTGATGTGAATTTCATTAAAAATAATAATTTCAACAACAATGCTTATAGGAACAACTATGGTAATACTTATGGTAGATATGAGGAAAGGATGCTAGAAATTGAAAGATCCACTAAAAACTTTATGCAATCGCAATATGAGCAAAATCAATTGTTTACTAAAACTATGAATGAACAATCTACCTTGTTGAAAAATATAGGAAATCAACTTGAAAACTTGAATAGGGAGATTTCTGGTCTGCAAACTAAAATTTCAAATGCTGAAACCCGAATCTCATACATGTCTGCATCACAATCTTCTTTAATTAATAAAATGGCTGCTAAACCTGATGATATTGATAGTAAGATTACTACTACAGCAAATGCCATCCAAGTTAGAATTAATGAGAATATAAGATTAATGGCTGAACTGCGTGCTAGGTGGGATAGAGAAGAAAATGAAAAACTAGCTAAAGAGAATAATGTAGCTAAAGTTTGGACTATTACCACCACTAGTAATGCTAATTCTTCACATGTTGCTGCACCTCCTACTATCAATGGTAAAATAATTGGTGTTGGCAATGTTTCTACTCCTAGTGCAAAGCGTACAAAACTGCCTGAAATTGCTAAAACTGCTGAAACTGCTTGTGATAAAACTGCTGAAATTTTTTCCAACCTTGGGAACAATGATCCCATTGCTGTAGCTCATAATGATTTAGATTTTGATGATTGCCACATCTCTGAAGTTATAAAGTTCTTACAAAAACTTGCTAAAAGTCCTAATGCTAGTGCTATAAATTTAGCCTTTACAAAACATATTACAAATGCTCTCATAAAAGCTAGAGAAGAGAAACTAAAACTTGAAACTTCTATTCCTAGAAAGTTAGAAGATGGTTGGGAGCCCATCATTAAAATGAAATTCAATGACTTTGAATGTAATGCTTTATGTGATCTTGGTGCAAGTATTTCTGTTATGCCTAAAAAGATTTATGATATGCTTGACTTGCCACCATTGAAGAATTGTTATTTGGATGTTAATCTTGCCGATAATGTTAAAAAGAAACCTTTGGGGAGGATTGATAATGTGCACATTACGGTTAACAATAACCTTGTCCCCGTTGATTTTGTTGTCTTGGATATCGAATGCAATGCATCTTGTCCAATTGTGTTGGGAAGACCTTTTCTTCGAACTGTTGTGCTGTTATTGATATGAGGGAAGGTAATATTAAATATCAATTTCCTCTCAAGAAAGGTATGGAACACTTCCCTAGAAAGAGAATGAAGTTGCCTTTTGATTCTATTATTAGAACAAGCTATGATGTTGATGCTTCTACTCTCGATGTTACTTGATTTGCACTTTCTGCGCCTAGCTGAAAGGCGTTAAAGAAAAGCGCTTATGGGAGACAACCCATGTTTTTACCTACAGCAATTTTTTTGTTTTGTTGAGTCTTGGAAGTTGTTTACTACTGTAGCAACCTCTCCTTATCATGTTTTTGTGCCAAGTAAAGTTTCTATGTCAAAGTTGATGTTATATTTGGGATCGCTGCGCAGAAACAGCATTGCTGTCTGTCACGAATCTGGGCACAATTCTCTGTAGAAAATTCGAAAAAATCTGCCAATTTACGAGCGTGATCCTCAGATATGTACGCAACTTTCATTAGTTTTGAGTTTTTCCATTTGAGCAAGTCTGGTGCCATTTCTAAATTCGTCTTTACGGACTGTTCTGTTTTTGACAGATTCTGCCTTTTATTTCGCATTGCCTCTTTTGCTATGTTGGATTTATTTCTTTGATCCACTAATGTCCAGTAGCATTATGCAATGTCCAGAAGTGAAAATAATGATTGTGTCACCTCTGAATGAGTGAATTATTAATTGTGCACTAACCCTCTAATGAGTTTGCTTGAAGTTTGGTGTGAAGGAAGTTTTCAAGGGTCAAGAGAGGAGAATGATATACTATGATCAAGAGGAGTGAAAGCTCTAAGCTTGGGGATGCCCCCGTGGTTCACCCCTGCATATTTTAAGAAGACTCAAGCGTCTAAGCTTGGGGATGCCCAAGGCATCCCCTTCTTCATCGACAACATCATCAGGTTCCTCCCCTGAAACTATATTTTTATTCAATCACATCTTGTGTTCTTTACTTGGAGCGTCGGTTTGTTTTCGTTTTTGTTTTTGTTTGAATAAGATGGATCCTAGCATTCACTTTGTGGGAGAGAGACACGCTCCGCTGTTGCATATGGACACATGTGTCCTTAGGCTTTACTCATAATGTTCAAGGCGAAGTTTCTTCTTCGTTAAATTGTTATATGGTTGGAATTGGAAAATGCTACATGTAGTAATTCTAAAATGTCTTGGATAATGTGATACTTGGCAATTGTTGTGCTCATGTTTAAGCTCTTGCATCATATGCTTTGCACCCATTAATGAAGAAATACATAGAGCTTGCTAAAATTTGATTTGCATATTTGGTTTCTCTAAGGTCTAGATAATATCTAGTATTGAGTTTTGAACAACAAGGAAGACAGTGTAGAGTCTTATAATGTTTACAATATGTCTTTTATGTGAGTTTTGCTGCACTTGTTCATCCTTGAGTTTGCTTCAAATAACCTTGCTAGCCTAAACCTTGTATCGAGAGGGAATACTTCTCATGCATCCAAAATCCTTGAGCCAACTACTATGCCATTTGTGTCCACCATACCTACCTACTACATGGTATTTCTCCGCCATTCCAAAGTAAATTGCTTGAGTGCTACCTTTAAAATTCCATCATTCACCTTTGCAATATATAGCTCATGGGACAAAATAGCCTTAAAAACTATCGTAGTATTGAATATGTACTTATGCACTTTATATTTTATTAAGTTGCTTGTTGTGCGATAACCATGCTTCTGGGGAACGCCATCAACTATTGTTGAATATCATGTGAGTTGCTATGCATGTCCGTCTTGTCTGAAGGTCTATCATTTTAGTGGTTGGAGCATGCAAAATTGTTAGAGAAGAACATTGGGCCGCTAACTAAAGCCATGAACCATGGTTGAAGTTTCAGTTTTGGACATATATCCTCAATCTCATATGAGAACAATAATCATTGCTACATGCTTATGCATTTAAGAGGAGTCCATTATCTGTTGTCCATGTTGTCCCGGTATGGATGTCTAAGTTGAGAATAATCAAAAGCGAGAAATCCAAAATGCGAGCATTCTCCTTAGACCTTTGTACAGGCGGCATGGAGGTACCCCTTTGTGACACTTGGTTGAAACATGGCATGCGAAGACCCGGTAGTCCAAGTTAAGTAGGACGAGGTGCGGGCACTATTAGTATACTATGCGTGAGGCTTGCAACTTGTAAGATATAATTTTCATAACTCATATGCTTTATTACTACCGTTGACAAAATTGTTTCATGTTTTCAAAATAAAAGCTCTAGCACAAATACAGCAATCGATGCTTTCCTTTTTGAAGGACCATTCTTTTACTTTTATTGTTGAGTCAGTTTACCTATCTCCTTCCACCTTAAGAAGCAAACACTTGTGTGAACTGTGCATTGATTCCTACATATTTGCATATTGCACTTGTTATATTACTTTATGTTGACAATATCCATGAGATATACATGTTATAAGTTGAAAGCAACCGCTGAAACTTAATCTTCCTATGTGTTGCTTCAACACCTTTACTTTGATTTATTGCTTTATGAGTTAACTCTTATGCAAGACTTATTGATGCTTGTCTTGAAGTACTATTCATGAAAAGTCTTTGCTTTATGATTCAGTTGTTTACTCATGTCATTACCTTTGCTTTGATCGCTGCATTCATTACATATGTTTACAAATAGTATGATCAAGATTATGATGGCATGTCACTTCAGAAATTATCTTTGTTATCGTTTTACCTGCTCGGGACGAGCAGAACTAAGCTTGGGGATGCTGATACGTCTCCAACGTATCGATAATTTCTTATGTTCCATGCTACTTTATTGATGATACCTACATGTTTTATGCACATTATATGTCATATTTATGCATTTTCTGGAACTAACCTATTAACAAGATGCCGAAGAGCCAGTTGCTGTTTTCTGCTGTTTTTGGTTTCAGAAATCCTAGTAAAGAAATATTCTCGGAATTGGACGAAACTTTCGCCCAGGGTCCTATTTTTGCACGAAGCTTCCAGAGACCGAAGACCTAACGAAGTGGGGCCACGAGGCGGCCAGGAGGGAGGCCGGCGCGGCCCAGGCCCTGGCCGCGCCGACCTACCCCCTGGCCCCTCGTGTGGCCCCCCGCGTTGACCCTCCGCCTACTTAAAGCTTCCGTCGCGAAACCCCCAGTACCGAGAGCCACGATACGGAAAACCTTACAGAGACGCCGCCGCCGCGAATCCCATCTCGGGGGATTCTGGAGATCGCCTCCGGCACCCTGCCGGAGAGGGGATTCATCTCCCGGAGGACTCTACACCGCCATGGTCGCCTCCGGAGTGATGAGTGAGTAGTTCACCCCTGGACCATGGGTCCATAGCAGTAGCTAGATGGTCGTCTTCTCCTTGTTGTGCTTCATTGTTGGATCTTGTGAGCTGCCTAACATGATCAAGATCATCTATATGTAATTCTATATGTTGTGTTTGTCGGGATCCGATGGATAGAGAGTACTATGATTATGGTGATTATCAATCTATTGTTTATGTGTTGTTTATGATCTTGCATGCTCTCCGTTATTAGTAGAGGCTCTGGCCAAGTTTTTACTCTTAACTCCAAGAGGGAGTATTTATGCTCGATAGTGGGTTCATGCCTCCATTGAATCTGGGACAGTGACAGAAAGTTCTAAGGTTGTGGATGTGCTGTTGCCACTAGGGATAAAACATTGATGCTATGTCTAAGGATGTAGTTGTTGATTACATTACGCACCATACTTAATGCAATTGTCTGTTGCTTTGCAACTTAATACTGGAGGGGGTTCGGATGATAACCTGAAGGTGGACTTTTTAGGCATAGATGCAGTTGGATGGCGGTCTATGTACTTTGTCGTAATGCCCAATTAAATCTCACTATATTTATCATATCATGTATATGCATTGTTATGCCTTTCTCTATTTGTCAATTGCCCGACTGTAATTTGTTCACCCAACATGCTTTTATCTTATGGGAGAGACACCTCTAGTGAACTGTGGACCCCGGTCCTATTCTTTACATAGCATACAATCTACTGCAATTGTGTTTACTGTTTTCTTTGCAAACATCTTCCACTCGATACGTTTAATCCTTTGTTACAGCAAGCCGGTGAGATTGACAACCTCACTGTTTCGTTGGGACAAAGTACTTGGGTTGTGTTGTGCAGGTTCCGTTGGCGCCGGAATCCCTGGTGTTGCGCCGCATCACATTTCGCGACCATCAACCTTCAACGTGCTTCTTGGCTCCTACTGGTTCGATTAAACCTTGGTTTCATACTGAGGGAAACTTGCTTCTATACGCATCATACCTTCCACTTGGGGTTCCCAACGGACGTGTGCATCTACGCGTATCACATATGGACACATGTGTCCTTAGGCTTTACTCATAATGTTCAAGGCGAAGTTTCTTCTTCGTTAAATTGTTATATGGTTGGAATTGGAAAATGCTACATGTAGTAATTCTAAAATGTCTTGGATAATGTGATACTTGGCAATTGTTGTGCTCATGTTTAAGCTCTTGCATCATATGCTTTGCACCCATTAATGAAGAAATACATAGAGCTTGCTAAAATTTGATTTGCATATTTGGTCTCTCTAAGGTCTAGATAATATCTAGTATTGAGTTTTGAACAACAAGGAAGACGGTGTAGAGTCTTATAATGTTTACAATATGTATTTTATGTGAGTTTTGCTGCACTTGTTCATCCTTGAGTTTGCTTCAAATAACCTTGCTAGCCTAAACCTTGTATCGAGAGGGAATACTTCTCATGCATCCAAAATCCTTGAGCCAACTACTATGCCATTTGTGTCCACCATACCTACCTACTACATGGTATTTCTCCGCCATTCCAAAGTAAATTGCTTGAGTGCTACCTTTAAAATTCCATCATCCACCTTTGCAATATATAGCTCATGGGACAAAATAGCCTTAAAAACTATCGTAGTATTGAATATGTACTTATGCACTTTATATTTTATTAAGTTGCTTGTTGTGCGATAACCATGCTTCTGGGGAACGCCATCAACTATTGTTGAATATCATGTGAGTTGCTATGCATGTCCGTCTTGTCTGAAGGATCTATCATTTTAGTGGTTGGAGCATGCAAAATTGTTAGAGAAGAACATTGGGCCGCTAACTAAAGCCATGAATCATGGTTGAAGTTTCAGTTTTGGACATATATCCTCAATCTCATATGAGAATAATAATTGTTGCTACATGCTTATGCATTAAAGAGGAGTCCATTATCTGTTGTCCATGTTGTCCCGGTATGGATGTCTAAGTTGAGAATAATCAAAAGCGAGAAATCCAAAATGCGAGCATTCTCCTTAGACCTTTGTACAGGCGGCATGGAGGTACCCCTTTGTGACACTTGGTTGAAACATGGCATGCAAAGATCCGGTAGTCCAAGCTAAGTAGGACGAGGTGCGGGCACTATTAGTATACTATGCATGAGGCTTGCAACTTGTAAGATATAATTTACATAACTCATATGCTTTATTACTACCGTTGACAAAATTGTTTCATGTTTTCAAAATAAAAGCTCTAGCACAAATACAGCAATCGATGCTTTCCTCTTTGAAGGACCTTTCTTTTACTTTTATTGTTGAGTCAGTTTACCTATCTCCCTCCACCTTAAGAAGCAAACACTTGTGTGAACTGTGCATTGATTCCTACATACTTGCATATTGCACTTGTTATACTACTTTATGTTGACAATATCCATGAGATATACATGTTATAAGTTGAAAGCAACCGCTGAAACTTCATCTTCCTTTGTGTTGCTTCAACGCCTTTACTTTGATTTATTGCTTTATGAGTTAACTCTTATGCAAGACTTATTGATGCTTGTCTTGAAAGTACTATTCATGAAAAGTCTTTGCTATATGATTCACTTGTTTACTCATGTCATTACCTTTGTTTTGATCGCTGCATTCATTACATATGTTTACAAATAGTATGATCAAGATTATGATGGCATGTCACTTCAGAAATTATCTTTGTTATCGTTTTACCTGCTCGGGACGAGCAGAACTAAGCTTGGGGATGCTGATACGTCTCCAACGTATCGATAATTTCTTATGTTCCATGCTACTTTATTGATGATACCTACATGTTTTATGCACATTATATGTCATATTTATGCATTTTCTGGAACTAACCTATTAACAAGATGCCGAAGAGCCAGTTGCTGTTTTCTGCTGTTTTTGGTTTCAGAAATCCTAGTAAGGAAATATTCTCGGAATTGGACGAAACTTTCGCCCAGGGTCCTATTTTTGCACGAAGCTTCCAGAAGACCGAAGAGATAACGAAGTGGGGCCACGAGGCAGCCAGGGGCTAGGGCGGCGCGGCCCAGGCCCTGGCCGCGCGGCCTACCCCCGTGTGGCCCCCCGCGTTGACCTTCCGCCTACTTAAAGTCTCCGTCGCGAAACCCCCAGTACCGAGAGCCACGATACGGAAAACCTTCCAGAGACGCCGCCGCCGCGAATCCCATCTCGGGGGATTCAGGAGATCGCCTCCGGCACCCTGCCGGAGAGGGGATTCATCTCCCGGATGACTCTACACCGCCATGGTCGCCTCCGGAGTGATGAGTGAGTAGTTCACCCCTGGACTATGGGTCCATAGCAGTAGCTAGATGGTCGTCTTCTCCTTGTTGTGCTTCATTGTTGGATCTTGTGAGCTGCCTAACATGATCAAGATCATCTATCTGTAATTCTATATGTTGTGTTTGTCGGGATCCGATGGATAGAGAATACTATGTTATGGTGATTATCAATCTATTGTTTATGTGTTGTTTATGATCTTGCATGCTCTCCGTTATTAGTAGAGGCTCTGGCCAAGTTTTTGCTCTTAACTCCAAGAGGGAGTATTTATGCTCGATAGTGGGTTCATGCCTTCATTGACACCTGGGATCGTGACAGTAGGTTCTAAGGTTGTGATGTGCTGTTGCCACTAGGGATAAAACATTGATGCTATGTCTAAGGATGTAGTTGTCGATTACATTACGCACCATACTTAATGCAATTGTCTGTTGCTTTGCAACTTAATACTGGAAGGGGTTCGGATGATAACCTGAAGGTGGACTTTTTAGGCATAGATGCAGTTGGATGGCGGTCTATGTACTTTGTCGTAATGCCCGGATTAAATCTCACTATATTTATCATATCATGTACATGCATTGTTATGCCCTTCTCTATTTGTCAATTGCCCGACTGTAATTTGTTCACCCAACATGCTTTTATCTTATGGGAGAGACACCTCTAGTGAACTGTGGACCCCGGTCCTATTCTTTACATAGCATACAATCTACTGCAATTGTGTTTTACTGTTTTCTTGCAAACAATCATCTTCCACTCGATACGCTTAATCCTTTGTTACAGCAAGCCGGTGAGATTGACAACCTCACTGTTTCGTTGGGACAAAGTACTTGGTTGTGTTGTGCAGATTCCACGTTGGCGCCGAATCCCTGGTGTTGCGCCGCATCACATTTCGCGACCATCAACCTTCAACGTGCTTCTTGGCTCCTACTGGTTCGATTAAACCTTGGTTTCTTTCTGAGGGAAAACTTGCTACTGTGCGCATCATACCTTCCTCTTGGGGTTCCCAACGAACGTGTGAGTTACACGCCATCATGGACCCCGGTCCTATTCTTTACATCGCATACAATCTACTGCAATACTTGTTTTACTGTTTTCTTGCAAACAATCATCTTCCACACAATACGGTTAATCCTTTGTTACAGCAAGCCGGTGAGATTGACAACCTCACTGTTTCGTTGGGGCAAAGTACTTGGGTTGTGTTGTGCAGGTTCCACGTTGGCGCCGGAATCCCTGTTGTTGCGCCGCATCACATTTCGCCACCATCAACCTTCAACGTGCTTCTTGGCTCCTCCTGGTTCGATAAACCTTGGTTTCTTTCTGAGGGAAAACTTGCTGCTGTGCGCATCATACCTTCCTCTTGGGGTTCCCAACGAACGTGTGAGTTACACGCCATCAAGCTCTTTTTCTGGCGCCGTTGCCGGGGAGATCAAGACACGCTGCAAGGGGAGTCTCCACTTCTCAATCTCTTTACTTTGTTTTTGTCTTGCTTTATTTTATTTACTACTTTGTTTGCTGCACCTAAACAAAACACAAAAAAATTAGTTGCTAGTTTTACTTTATTTACTGTCTTGCTCTCTATATCAAAAACACAAAAAATTAGTTACTTGCATTTACTTTATCTAGTTTGTTTTATTTACCGTTGCTAAAATGAATACCCCTGAAAATACTAAGTTGTGTGACTTCACAAATGCAAATAATAATGATTTCCTATGCACACCTATTGCTCCACCTGCTACTACAGCAGAATTCTTTGAAATTAAACCTGCTTTACTGAACCTGGTTATGAGAGATCAATTTTCTGGTGTTAGTTCTGATGATGCTGCTGCCCATCTTAATAATTTTGTTGAACTTTGTGAAATGCAAAAGTATAAGGATGTAGATGGTGATATTATTAAATTGAAAGTGTTTCCTTTCTCATTAAGAGGAAGAGCTAAAGATTGGTTGCTATCTTTGCCTAAGAATAGTATTGATTCATGGACTAAATGTAAGGATGCTTTTATTGGTAGATATTATCCTCCCGCTAAAATTATATCTTTGAGAAGTAGCATAATGAATTTTAAGCAATTAGATACTGAACATGTTGCTCAAGCATGGGAGAGAATGAAAACTTTGGTAAAGAATTGCCCAACCCATGGACTGACTACTTGGATGATCATCCAAACCTTCTATGCAGGACTAAATTTTTCTTCGCGGAATTTATTGGATTCAGCTGCTGGAGGTACCTTTATGTCCATCACTTTGGGGGCGGCTACAAAACTTCTTGATGATATGATGATAAATTACTCTGAATGGCACACGGAAAGAGCTCCACAAGGTAAGAAGGTAAATTCTGTTGAAGAAACCTCTTCCTTGAGTGATAAGATTGATGTGATTATGTCTATGCTTGTGAATGGTAGATCTAATGTTGATCCAAATAATGTTCCTTTAGCTTCATTGGTTGCTCAAGAAGAAAATGTTGATGTGAATTTCATTAAAAATAATAATTTCAACAACAATGCTTATAGGAACAACTCTGGTAATAACTATAGGCCATATCCTTCTGCTAATGGTAATGGTTATGGTAATTCTTATGGGAATTCTTACAACAATAATAGGAGTGTACCCCCTGGTCTTGAAGCCATGCTTAAAGAATTTATTAGTACACAAACTGCTTTTAACAAATCTGTTGAGGAAAAGCTTGATAAAATTGATATTATTGCTTCTAGAGTTGATAGACTTGCCTCCGATGTTAATCTTTTAAAATTGAAAGTTATGCCTAATAATGATATTGATAATAAGATTACTACTACAGCAAATGCCATCCAAGTTAGAATTAATGAGAATATAAGATTAATGGCTGAATTGCGTGCTAGGTGGGATAGAGAAGAAAATGAAAAACTAGCTAAAGAGAATAATGTAGCTAAAGTTTGGACTATTACCACCACTAGTAATGTTAATTCTTCACATGTTGCTGCACCTCCTACTATCAATGGTAAAATAATTGGTGTTGGCAATGTTTCTACTCCTAGTGCAAAGCGTACAAAACTGCCTGAAATTGCTAAAACTGCTGAAACTGCTTGTGATAAAACTGCTGAAATTTTTTCCAACCTTGGGAACAATGATCCCATTGCTGTAGCTCATAATGATTTAGATTTTGATGATTGCCACATCTCTGAAGTTATAAAGTTCTTACAAAAACTTGCTAAAAGTCCTAATGCTAGTGCTATAAATTTAGCCTTTACAAAACATATTACAAATGCTCTCATAAAAGCTAGAGAAGAGAAACTAAAACTTGAAACTTCTATTCCTAGAAAGTTAGAGGATGGTTGGGAGCCCATCATTAAAATGAAATTCAATGACTTTGAATGTAATGCTTTATGTGATCTTGGTGCAAGTATTTCTGTTATGCCTAAAAAGATTTATGATATGCTTGACTTGCCACCATTGAAGAATTGTTATTTGGATGTTAATCTTGCCGATAATGTTAAAAAGAAACCTTTGGGGAGGATTGATAATGTGCGCATTACGGTTAACAATAACCTTGTCCCCGTTGATTTTGTTGTTTTGGATATCGAATGCAATGCATCTTGTCCTATTGTGTTGGGAAGACCTTTTCTTCGAACCGTTGGTGCTGTTATTGATATGAGGGAAGGTAATATTAAATATCAATTTCCTCTCAAGAAAGGTATGGAACACTTCCCTAGAAAGAGAATGAAGTTGCCTTTTGATTCTATTATTAGAACAAGTTATGATGTTGATGCTTCTACTCTCGATGTTACTTGATTTGCACTTTCTGCGCCTAGCTGAAAGGCGTTAAAGAAAAGCGCTTATGGGAGACAACCCATGTTTTTACTACAGTACTTTGTTTTATATTTGAGTCTTGGAAGTTGTTTACTACTGTAGCAACCTCTCCTTATCATGTTTTTGTGCCAAGTAAAGTTTCTATGTTATAGTTGATGTTATATTTGGGATCGCTGCGCAGAAACAGCATTGCTGTCTGTCACGAATCTGGGCACAAGTCTCTGTAGAAAATTCGAAAAAATCTGCCAATTTACGAGCGTGATCCTCAGATATGTACGCAACTTTCATTAGTTTTGAGTTTTTCCATTTGAGCAAGTCTGGTGCCATTTTAAAATTCGTCTTTACGAACTGTTCTGTTTTTGACAGATTCTGCCTTTTATTTCGCATTGCCTCTTTTGCTATGTTGGATGAATTTCTTTGATCCATTAATGTCCAGTAGCTTTATGCAATGTCCAGAAGTGTAAAGAATGTTTGTGTCACCTCTGAATGTGTGAATTATTAATTGTGCACTAACCCTCTAATGAGTTTGCTTGAAGTTTGGTGTGAAGGAAGTTTTCAAGGGTCAAGAGAGGAGTATGATATACTATGATCAAGAGGAGTGAAAGCTCTAAGCTTGGGGATGCCCCCGTGGTTCATCCCTGCATATTTTAAGAAGACTCAAGCGTCTAAGCTTGGGGATGCCCAAGGCATCCCCTTCTTCATCGACAACATCATCAGGTTCCTCCCCTGAAACTATATTTTTATTCAGTCACATCTTGTGTTCTTTACTTGGAGCGTCGGTTTGTTTTTGTTTTTGTTTTTGTTTGAATAAAATGGATCCTAGCATTCACTTTGTGGGAGAGAGACACGCTCCGCTGTTGCATATGGACAAATATGTCCTTAGGCTTTACTCATAATGTTCAAGGCGAAGTTTCTTCTTCGTTAAATTGTTATATGGTTGGAATTGGAAAATGCTACATGTAGTAATTCTAAAATGTCTTGGATAATGTGATACTTGGCAATTGTTGTGCTCATGTTTAATCTCTTGCATCATATACTTTGCACCCATTAATGAAGAAATACATAGAGCTTGCTAAAATTTGATTTGCATATTTGGTCTCTCTAAGGTCTAGATAATATCTAGTATTGAGTTTTGAACAACAAGGAAGACGGTGTAGAGTCTTATAATGTTTACAATATGTCTTTTATGTGAGTTTTGCTGCACCGGTTCATCCTTGAGTTTGCTTCAAATAACCTTGCTAGCCTAAACCTTGTATCGAGAGGGAATACTTCTCATGCATCCAAAATCCTTGAGCCAACTACTATGCCATTTGTGTCCACCATACCTACCTACTACATGGTATTTCTCCGCCATTCCAAAGTAAATTGCTTGAGTGCTACCTTTAAAATTCCATCATTCACCTTTGCAATATATAGCTCATGGGACAAAATAGCCTTAAAAACTATCGTAGTATCGAATATGTACTTATGCACTTTATCTTTTATTAAGTTGCTTGTTGTGCGATAACCATGCTTCTGGGGAACGCCATCAACTATTCTTTGTTGAATATCATGTGAGTTGCTATGCATGTCCGTCTTGTCTGAAGGATCTATCACCTTAATGATTGGAGCATGCAAATTGTTAGAGAAGAACATTGGGCCGCTAACTAAAGCCATGAATCATGGTTGAAGTTTCAGTTTTGGACATATATCCTCAATCTCATATGAGAATAATAATTGTTGCTACATGCTTATGCATTAAAGAGGAGTCCATTATCTGTTGTCCATGTTGTCCCGGTATGGATGTCTAAGTTGAGAATAATCAAAAGCGAGAAATCCAAAATGCGAGCTTTCTCCTTAGACCTTTGTACAGGCGGCATGGAGGTACCCCTTTGTGACACTTGGTTGAAACATGGCATTGCAAAGATCCGGTAGTCCAAGCTAAGTAGGACAAGGTGCGGGCACTATTAGTATACTATGCATGAGGCTTGCAACTTGTAAGATATAATTTACATAACTCATATGCTTTATTACTACCGTTGACAAAATTGTTTCATGTTTTCAAAATAAAAGCTCTAGCACAAATACAGCAATCGATGCTTTCCTCTTTGAAGGACCATTCTTTTACTTTTATTGTTGAGTCAGTTTACCTATCTCCCTCCACCTTAAGAAGCAAACACTTGTGTGAACTGTGCATTGATTCCTACATACTTGCATATTGCACTTGTTATATTACTTTATGTTGACAATATCCATGAGATATACATGTTATAAGTTGAAAGCAACCGCTGAAACTTAATCTTCCTTTGTGTTGCTTCAATACCTTTACTTTGATTTATTGCTTTATGAGTTAACTCTTATGCAAGACTTATTGATGCTTGTCTTGAAGTACTATTCATGAAAAGTCTTTGCTTTATGATTCAGTTGTTTACTCATGTCATTACCATTGTTTTGATCGCTGCATTCATTACATATGTTTACAAATAGTATGATCAAGATTATGATGGCATGTCACTTCAGAAATTATCTTTGTTATCGTTTTACCTGCTCGGGACGAGCAGAACTAAGCTTGGGGATGCTTGATACGTCTCCAACGTATCGATAATTTCTTATGTTCCATGCTACTTTATTGATGATACCTACATGTTTTATGCACATTATATGTCGTATTTACGCATTTTCTGGAACTAACCTATTAACAAGATGCCGAAGAGCCAGTTGCTTTTTTGCTGTTTTTGGTTTCAGAAATCCTAGTAAGGAAATATTCTCGGAATTGGACGAAATCACCGCCCAGGGTCCTATTTTTGCACGAAGCTTCCAGAAGACCGAAGGGGAGTCGAAGTGGGGCCACGAGGTGGCCAGGTGACAGGGCGGCGCGGCCCTGGCCCTGGCCGCGCCGGCCTGTCCCCTGGGCCCCTCGTGCCGCCTCTTGACCTGCCCTTTCGCCTACTTATTGCCTCCATCGCGAAACCCCCAGTACCGAGAGCCACGATACGTAAAACCTTCCAGAGATGCCGCCGCGAATCCCATCTCGGGGGATTCAGGAGATCGCCTCCGGCACCCTGCCGGAGAGGGTTTGATACGTCTCCGACGTATCGATAATTTCTTATGTTCCATGCTACTTTATTGATGATACCTACATGTTTTATGCACACTTTATGTCATATTCGTGCATTTTCTGGAACTAACCTATTAACAAGATGCCGAAGTGCCAGTTCCTGTTTTCTGCTGTTTTTGTTTCAGAAATCCTAGTAACGAAATATTCTCGGAATTGGACGAAATCAACGCCCAGGTTCCTATTTTGCCCGGAAGCATCCAGAACACCCGAGAGTCGCCAGAGGGGGGCCACAGGCCCCAGATGATAGGCCGGCGCGGCCCAGGCCCTGGCCGCGCCGCCTTATGGTGTCGTCGCCCCTTCGACCTTCTGACGCCGCCTCTTCGCCTATATAAAGCCCCTGCGTCGAAAACCCTTACGGAGGAAGCCACGGTACGAGAAAAGTTCCAGAGCCGCCGCCATCGCGAAGCCAAGATCTGGGGGAAAGGAGTCTCTGTTCCGGCACCCTGTCGGAGCGGGGAAGTGCCCCCGGAAGGCTTCTCCATCGACACCGCTGCCATCTCCACCGCCATCTTCATCACCGCTGCTG
Source organism: Lolium multiflorum (assembly GCA_030979885.1). NCBI lineage: Eukaryota > Viridiplantae > Streptophyta > Magnoliopsida > Poales > Poaceae > Lolium > Lolium multiflorum. Next base: position 68,503,626 of record CM061750.1, read on the forward strand.
CTCCCATGAAGAGGGAGTAGTTCTCCATCGAGGCTCGGGGCTGTACCGGTAGCTATGTGGTTCATCTCTCTCCTATGTACTTCAATACAATAATCTCATGAGCTGCCTTACATGATTGAGATTCATATGATGATGCTTGTAATCTAGATGTCGTTATGCTAGTCAAGTGAATTTTACTTATGTGATCTCCGGAGACTCCTTGTCCCACGTGTGTAAAGGTGACAGTGTGTGCACCGTGTGGGTCTCTTAGGCTATATTTCACAGAATACTTATTCACTGTTATGAATGGCATAGTGAAGTGCTTATTTATATCTCTTTATGATTGCAATGTATTTTGTATCACAATTTATCTATGTGCTACTCTAGTGAAGTTATTAAAGTAGTTTTATTCCTCCTGCACGATGTAATGGTGACAGTGTGTGCATCCGTGTTAGTACTTGGTTTATGCTATGATCATGATCTCTTGTAGATTGCGAAGTTAACTATTGCTATGATAGTATTGATGTGTATTATTCCTCCTTGAGTTTGCTTCAAATAACCTTGCTAGCCTAAACCTTGTATCGAGAGGGAATACTTCTCATGCATCCAAAATCCTTGAGCCAACCACTATGCCATTTGTGTCCACCATACCTACCTACTACATGGTATTTCTCCACCATTCCAAAGTAAATTGCTTGAGTGCTACCTTTAAACAATTCAAAAGTTATTACCTCTTATTTGTGTCAATGTTTTATAGCTCATGAGGAAGTATGTGGTGTTTATCTTTCAATCTTGTTGGGCAACTTTCACCAATGGACTAGTGGCTTCATCCGCTTATCCAATAATTTTGCAAAAAGAGCTGGCAATGGGATTCCCAGTCCCAAATTAATTAACAAAAATAGACACTCCTCCATGGTATGTGATTGTTGGACGGCACCCGAAGGATTCGGTTAGCCATGGCTTGAGAAAGCAAAGGTGGGGAGGAGTGTCATCATAATAAAACTAAAATAAAAAGGCACTCCTTCATGGTATGAGATTGTTGGCAGGCACCCGAGGATTCGGTTAGCCATGGTTTGTGAAAGAAAGGTTGGAAGGAGTGCCACCCAAAAATAAAATAAAATGGGAGCCGCTCTTTGAAGGTTTGTCTGGCAAGGGGGTTAGAGTACCCGCTACCATTCGTTGACAACAACAAACACCTCTCAAAACTTTATTTTTATGCTCTCTTCATGTTTTCAAAATAAAAGCTCTAGCACAAATATAGCAATCGATGCTTTCCTCTTTGAAGGACCATTCTTTTACTTTTATGTTGAGTCAGTTCACCTATCTCTCTCCACCTCAAGAAGCAAACACTTGTGTGAACTGTGCATTGATTCCTACATACTTGCATATTGCACTTGTTATATTACTTTATGTTGACAATATCCATGAGATATACATGTTATAAGTTGAAAGCAACCGCTGAAACTTAATCTTCCTTTGTGTTGCTTCAATACCTTTACTTTGATTTATTGCTTTATGAGTTAACTCTTATGCAAGACTTATTGATGCTTGTCTTGAAGTACTATTCATGAAAAGTCTTTGCTTTATGATTCACTTGTTTACTCATGTCATTATCATTGTTTTGATCGCTGCATTCATTACATATGTTTACAAATAGTATGATCAAGATTATGATAGCATGTCACTTCAGAAATTATCTTTGTTATCGTTTTACCTGCTCGGGACGAGCAGAACTAAGCTTGGGGATGCTGATACGTCTCCGACGTATCGATAATTTCTTATGTTCCATGCTACTTTATTGATGATACCTACATGTTTTATGCACACTTTATGTCATATTCGTGCATTTTCTGGAACTAACCTATTAACAAGATGCCGAAGTGCCAGTTCCTGTTCTGCTGTTTTTGGTTTCAGAAATCCTAGTAACGAAATATTCTCGGAATTGGACGAAATCAACGCCCAGGTTCCTATTTTGCCCGGAAGCATCCAGAACACCCGAGAGTCGTCAGAGGGGGCCACAGGGCCCAGATGATAGGCGGCGCGGCCCAGGCCCTGGCCGCGCCGCCTTATGGTGTCGTCGCCCCTTCGACCTCCGACGCCGCCTCTTCGCCTATATAAAGCCCCTGCGTCGAAAACCCTTACGGAGGAAGCCACGGTACGAGAAAAGTTCCAGAGCCGCCGCCATCGCGAAGCCAAGATCTGGGGGACAGGAGTCTCTGTTCCGGCACCCTGCCGGAGCGGGGAAGTGCCCCCGGAAGGCTTCTCCATCGACACCGCTGCCATCTCCACCGCCATCTTCATCACCGCTGCTGCTCCCATGAAGAGGGAGTAGTTCTCCATCGAGGCTCGGGGCTGTACCGGTAGCTATGTGGTTCATCTCTCTCCTATGTACTTCAATACAATAATCTCATGAGCTGCCTTACATGATTGAGATTCATATGATGATGCTTGTAATCTAGATGTCGTTATGCTAGTCAAGTGAATTTTACTTATGTGATCTCCGGAGACTCCTTGTCCCACGTGTGTAAAGGTGACAGTGTGTGCACCGTGTGGGTCTCTTAGGCTATATTTCACAGAATACTTATTCACTGTTATGAATGGCATAGTGAAGTGCTTATTTATATCTCTTAATGATTGCAATGTATTTTGTATCACAATTTATCTATGTGCTACTCTAGTGAAGTTATTAAAGTAGTTTTATTCCTCCTGCACGATGTAATGGTGACAGTGTGTGCATCCGTGTTAGTACTTGGTTTATGCTATGATCATGATCTCTTGTAGATTGCGAAGTTAACTATTGCTATGATAGTATTGATGTGTATTATTCCTCCTACATTTGCTTCAAATAACTTTGCTAGCCTAAACCTTGTATCGAGAGGGAATACTTCTCATGCATCCAAAATCCTTGAGCCAACCACTATGCCATTTGTGTCCACCATACCTACCTACTACATGGTATTTCTCCACCATTCCAAAGTAAATTGCTTGAGTGCTACCTTTAAACAATTCAAAAGTTATTACCTCTTATTTGTGTCAATGTTTTATAGCTCATGAGGAAGTATGTGGTGTTTATCTTTCAATCTTGTTGGGCAACTTTCACCAATGGACTAGTGGCTTCATCCGCTTATCCAATAATTTTGCAAAAAGAGCTGGCAATGGGATTCCCAGTCCCAAATTAATTAACAAAAATAGACACTCCTCCATGGTATGTGATTGTTGGACGGCACCCGAAGGATTCGGTTAGCCATGGCTTGAGAAAGCAAAGGTGGGGAGGAGTGTCATCATAATAAAACTAAAATAAAAAGGCACTCCTTCATGGTATGAGATTGTTGGCAGGCACCCGAGGATTCGGTTAGCCATGGTTTGTGAAAGAAAGGTTGGAAGGAGTGCCACCCAAAAATAAAATAAAATGGGAGCCGCTCTTTGAAGGTTTGTCTGGCAAGGGGGTTAGAGTACCCGCTACCATTCGTTGACAACAACAAACACCTCTCAAAACTTTATTTTTATGCTCTCTTCATGTTTTCAAAATAAAAGCTCTAGCACAAATATAGCAATCGATGCTTTCCTCTTTGAAGGACCATTCTTTTACTTTTATGTTGAGTCAGTTCACCTATCTCTCTCCACCTCAAGAAGCAAACACTTGTGTGAACTGTGCATTGATTCCTACATACTTGCATATTGCACTTGTTATATTACTTTATGTTGACAATATCCATGAGATATACATGTTATAAGTTGAAAGCAACCGCTGAAACTTAATCTTCCTTTGTGTTGCTTCAATACCTTTACTTTGATTTATTGCTTTATGAGTTAACTCTTATGCAAGACTTATTGATGCTTGTCTTGAAGTACTATTCATGAAAAGTCTTTGCTTTATGATTCACTTGTTTACTCATGTCATTACCATTGTTTTGATCGCTGCATTCATTACATATGTTTACAAATAGTATGATCAAGATTATGATAGCATGTCACTTCAGAAATTATCTTTGTTATCGTTTTACCTGCTCGGGACGAGCAGAACTAAGCTTGGGGATGCTGATACGTCTCCGACGTATCGATAATTTCTTATGTTCCATGCTACTTTATTGATGATACCTACATGTTTTATGCACACTTTATGTCATATTCGTGCATTTTCTGGAACTAACCTATTAACAAGATGCCGAAGTGCCAGTTCCTGTTTTCTGCTGTTTTTGGTTTCAGAAATCCTAGTAACGAAATATTCTCGGAATTGGACGAAATCAACGCCCAGGTTCCTATTTTGCCCGGAAGCATCCAGAACACCCGAGAGTCGCCAGAGGGGGGCCACACAGGCCCCAGATGATAGGCCGGCGCGGCCCAGGCCCTGGCCGCGCCGCCTTATGGTGTCGTCGCCCCTTCGACCTTCTGACGCCGCCTCTTCGCCTATATAAAGCCCCTGCGTAAAAACCCTTACGGAGGAAGCCACGGTACGAGAAAAGTTCCAGAGCCGCCGCCATCGCGAAGCCAAGATCTGGGGGACAGGAGTCTCTGTTCCGGCACCCTGCCGGACGGGGAAGTGCCCCCGGAAGGCTTCTCCATCGACACCGCTGCCATCTCCACCGCCATCTTCATCACCGCTGCTGCTCCCATGAAGAGGGAGTAGTTCTCCATCGAGGCTCGGGGCTGTACCGGTAGCTATGTGGTTCATCTCTCTCCTATGTACTTCAATACAATAATCTCATGAGCTGCCTTACATGATTGAGATTCATATGATGATGCTTGTAATCTAGATGTCGTTATGCTAGTCAAGTGAATTTTACTTATGTGATCTCCGGAGACTCCTTGTCCCACGTGTGTAAAGGTGACAGTGTGTGCACCGTGTGGGTCTCTTAGGCTATATTTCACAGAATACTTATTCACTGTTATGAATGGCATAGTGAAGTGCTTATTTATATCTCTTAATGATTGCAATGTATTTTGTATCACAATTTATCTATGTGCTACTCTAGTGAAGTTATTAAAGTAGTTTTATTCCTCCTGCACGATGTAATGGTGACAGTGTGTGCATCCGTGTTAGTACTTGGTTTATGCTATGATCATGATCTCTTGTAGATTGCGAAGTTAACTATTGCTATGATAGTATTGATGTGTATTATTCCTCCTACATAAGCATGAAGCCTAAACCTTGTATCGAGAGGGAATACTTCTCATGCATCCAAAATCCTTGAGCCAACCACTATGCCATTTGTGTCCACCATACCTACCTACTACATGGTATTTCTCCACCATTCCAAAGTAAATTGCTTGAGTGCTACCTTTAAACAATTCAAAAGTTATTACCTCTTATTTGTGTCAATGTTTTATAGCTCATGAGGAAGTATGTGGTGTTTATCTTTCAATCTTGTTGGGCAACTTTCACCAATGGACTAGTGGCTTCATCCGCTTATCCAATAATTTTGCAAAAAGAGCTGGCAATGGGATTCCCAGTCCCAAATTAATTAACAAAAATAGACACTCCTCCATGGTATGTGATTGTTGGACGGCACCCGAAGGATTCGGTTAGCCATGGCTTGAGAAAGCAAAGGTGGGGAGGAGTGTCATCATAATAAAACTAAAATAAAAAGGCACTCCTTCATGGTATGAGATTGTTGGCAGGCACCCGAGGATTCGGTTAGCCATGGTTTGTGAAAGAAAGGTTGGAAGGAGTGCCACCCAAAAATAAAATAAAATGGGAGCCGCTCTTTGAAGGTTTGTCTGGCAAGGGGGTTAGAGTACCCGCTACCATTCGTTGACAACAACAAACACCTCTCAAAACTTTATTTTTATGCTCTCTTCATGTTTTCAAAATAAAAGCTCTAGCACAAATATAGCAATCGATGCTTTCCTCTTTGAAGGACCATTCTTTTACTTTTATGTTGAGTCAGTTCACCTATCTCTCTCCACCTCAAGAAGCAAACACTTGTGTGAACTGTGCATTGATTCCTACATACTTGCATATTGCACTTGTTATATTACTTTATGTTGACAATATCCATGAGATATACATGTTATAAGTTGAAAGCAACCGCTGAAACTTAATCTTCCTTTGTGTTGCTTCAATACCTTTACTTTGATTTATTGCTTTATGAGTTAACTCTTATGCAAGACTTATTGATGCTTGTCTTGAAGTACTATTCATGAAAAGTCTTTGCTTTATGATTCACTTGTTTACTCATGTCATTATCATTGTTTTGATCGCTGCATTCATTACATATGTTTACAAATAGTATGATCAAAATTATGATAGCATGTCACTTCAGAAATTATCTTTGTTATCGTTTTACCTGCTCGGGACGAGCAGAACTAAGCTTGGGGATGCTGATACGTCTCCGACGTATCGATAATTTCTTATGTTCCATGCTACTTTATTGATGATACCTACATGTTTTATGCACACTTTATGTCATATTCGTGCATTTTCTGGAACTAACCTATTAACAAGATGCCGAAGTGCCAGTTCCTGTTTTCTGCTGTTTTTGTTTTCAGAAATCCTAGTAACGAAATATTCTCGGAATTGGACGAAATCAACGCCCAGGTTCCTATTTTGCCCGGAAGCATCCAGAACACCCGAGAGTCGCCAGAGGGGGGCCACACAGGCCCCAGATGATAGGCCGGCGCGGCCCAGGCCCTGGCCGCGCCGCCTTATGGTGTCGTCGCCCCTTCGACCTTCGACGCCGCCTCTTCGCCTATATAAAGCCCCTGCGTAAAACCCTTACGGAGGAAGCCACGGTACGAGAAAAGTTCCGAGCCGCCGCCATCGCGAAGCCAAGATCTGGGGGACAGGAGTCTCTGTTCCGGCACCCTGCCGGGAAGTGCCCCCGGAAGGCTTCTCCATCGACACCGCTGCCATCTCCACCGCCATCTTCATCACCGCTGCTGCTCCCATGAAGAGGGAGTAGTTCTCCATCGAGGCTCGGGGCTGTACCGGTAGCTATGTGGTTCATCTCTCTCCTATGTACTTCAATACAATAATCTCATGAGCTGCCTTACATGATTGAGATTCATATGATGATGCTTGTAATCTAGATGTCGTTATGCTAGTCAAGTGAATTTTACTTATGTGATCTCCGGAGACTCCTTGTCCCACGTGTGTAAAGGTGACAGTGTGTGCACCGTGTGGGTCTCTTAGGCTATATTTCACAGAATACTTATTCACTGTTATGAATGGCATAGTGAAGTGCTTATTTATATCTCTTAATGATTGCAATGTATTTTGTATCACAATTTATCTATGTGCTACTCTAGTGAAGTTATTAAAGTAGTTTTATTCCTCCTGCACGATGTAATGGTGACAGTGTGTGCATCCGTGTTAGTACTTGGTTTATGCTATGATCATGATCTCTTGTAGATTGCGAAGTTAACTATTGCTATGATAGTATTGATGTGTATTATTCCTCCTACATAAGCATGAAGGTGACAGTGTGCATGCTACGTTAGTACTTGGTTTAGTCGTATTGATCTATCTTACACTCTAAGGTTATTTAAATATGAACATTGAATTGTGGAGCTTGTTAACTCCGGCATTGAGGGTTCGTGTAATCCTACGCAATGTGTTCATCATCCAACAAGAGAGTGTAGAGTATGCATTTATCTATTCTGTTATGTGATCAATGTTGAGAGTGTCCACTAGTGAAAGTCTAATCCCTAGGCCTTGTTCCTAAATACTGCTATCACTGCTTGTTACCTTTACTGAATTACTACTGCTGCGTTACTACATGTTTACTTCCGCAATATTACTACCATCAACTGCACGCCAGCGAGCTATTTTCTGGCGCCGTACTACTGCTCATATTCATTCATACCACTTGTATTTCACTATCTCTTCGCCGAACTAGTGCACCTATTAGGTGTGTTGGGGACACAAGAGACTTCTTGCTTTGTGGTTGCATGGTTGCTTGAGAGGGATATCTTTGACCTCTTCCTCCCTGAGTTCGATAAACCTTGGGTGATCCACTTAAGGGAAACTTGCTGCTGTTCTACAAACCTCTCCTCTTGGAGGCCCAACACTGTCTACAAGAATAGAAGCACCCGTAGACATCAAGCACTTTTCTGGCGCCGTTGCCGGGGAGGAAAGGTAAAAGGTACTCACACTCCGGATCTCGGCTACTAAGCTATTTTCCGGCGCCGTTGTAAGTACTCGAAGCTATTTCCTTTAGACTCTGCAATTGCGACATTTGGTTTCTTGTTTACACTAGTTAGGCATAATGGACAACAATGACCTTCTTATTCTATTTCCTGATTTAAGACATGGATGGTTTGATGCGAAAATTAAAAAACCCATGGAACATATTAATATGAATGCTTTGAACACTATTGTTGCTAATGCTATGGAAAATTCTAAGCTTGGGGAAGCTGGCTTTGATGAGCATGATATTTTTAGTCCCCCAAGCATTGAGGAGAAAATTTACTTTGATGATACTTTGCCTCCCATTTATGATGATTATAATGATAGTAGTCTTTTGTTACCACCTGTTATGGAGGATAAATTTGATTATGATTACAATATACCTCCTATATTTGATAGCTACTTTGTTGAATTTGCTCCCACTACAATTAATAAGAATGACTATGCTTATGTTGGGAGTAGTAATTATTTTATGCATGAGACTCATGATAAGAATGCTTTATGTGATAGTTATATTGTTGAGTTTGCTCATGTTGCTACTGAAAGTTATTATGAGAGAGGAAAATATGGTTGTAAAAATTTTCATGTTACTAAAACACCTCTCTATGTGCTGAAATTTTTGAAGCTACACTTGTTTTATCTTCCTATGCTTGTTACTTTGCTCTTCATGAACTTGTTTATTTACAAGATTCCTATGCATAGGAAGCATGTTAGACTTAAATGTGTTTTGAATTTGCCTCTTGATGCTCTCTTTTGCTTCAACTTCTATTTCTTGCGAGTGCATCATTAAAACTGCTGAGCCCATCTTAATGGCTATAAAGAAAGAACTTCTTGGGAGATAACCCATGTGTTTATTTTACTACAGCAATTTTTGTTTTGTTGAGTCTTGGAAGTTGTTTACTACTGTAGCAACCTCTCCTTATCATGTTTTTGTGCCAAGTAAAGTTTCTATGTTAAAGTTGATGTTATATTTGGGATCGCTGCGCAGAAACAGCATTGCTGTCTGTCACGAATTCTGGCACAAGTCTCTGTAGAAAATTCGAAAAAATCTGCCAATTTACGAGCGTGATCCTCAGATATGTACGCAACTTTCATTAGTTTTGAGTTTTTCCATTTGAGCAAGTCTGGTGCCATTTTAAAATTCGTCTTTACGGACTGTTCTGTTTTTGACAGATTCTGCCTTTTATTTCGCATTGCCGCTTTTGTTAAGTTGGATGAATTTCTTTGATCCATTAATGTCCAGTAGCTTTGCGCAATGTCCAGAAGTGTAAAGAATGTTTGTGTCACCTCTGAACATGTAAATTTTTATTGTGCACTAACCCTCTAATGAGTTTGCTTGAAGTTTGGTGTGAAGGAAGTTTTCAAGGGTCAAGAGAGGAGTATGATATACTATGATCAAGAGGAGTGAAAGCTCTAAGCTTGGGGATGCCCCCGTGGTTCACCCCTGCATATTCTAAGAAGACTCAAGCATCTAAGCTTGGGGATGCCCAAGGCATCCCCTTCTTCATCGACAAAGTATCAGGTTCCTTCTCTTGAAACTATATTTTTATTCGGTCACATCTTATGTACTTTACTTGGAGCGTCTGTGTGCTTTTATTTTTGTTTTGTTATCTTAGTTCTTTGAATAAGTTCATCCTTGTGTGGGAGAGAGACACGCTTCGCTGGTTCATATGAACACATGTGTTCTTAGCTTTTATTGTTTAAGGGCGAAAGTTGATCGCTTCACTAATTGTTATATGGTTGGAAACGGGAAATGCTACATGTGGTAATTGGTAAAATGTCCTGGATAATGTGATACTTGGCAATTGTTGTGCTCATTTTTAAGCTCTTGCATCATATAATTTGCACCCATTAATGAAGAAATACATAGAGCATGCTAAAATTTGGTTTGCATAATTGGTCTCTCTAAGGTCTAGATAATTTCTAGTATTGAGTTTTGAACAACAAGGAAGACGGTGTAGAGTCTTATAATGTTTACAATATGTATTTTATGTGAGTTTTGCTGCACCGGTTCATCCTTGAGTTTGCTTCAAATAACCTTGCTAGCCTAAACCTTGTATCGAGAGGGAATACTTCTCATGCATCCAAAATCCTTGAGCCAACCACTATGCCATTTGTGTCCACCATACCTACCTACTACATGGTATTTCTCCACCATTCCAAAGTAAATTGCTTGAGTGCTACCTTTAAACAATTCAAAAGTTATTACCTCTTATTTGTGTCAATGTTTTATAGCTCATGAGGAAGTATGTGGTGTTTATCTTTCAATCTTGTTGGGCAACTTTCACCAATGGACTAGTGGCTTCATCCGCTTATCCAATAATTTTGCAAAAAGAGCTGGCAATGGGATTCCCAGTCCCAAATTAATTAACAAAAATAGACACTCCTCCATGGTATGTGATTGTTGGACGGCACCCGAAGGATTCGGTTAGCCATGGCTTGAGAAAGCAAAGGTGGGGAGGAGTGTCATCATAATAAAACTAAAATAAAAAGGCACTCCTTCATGGTATGAGATTGTTGGCAGGCACCCGAGGATTCGGTTAGCCATGGTTTGTGAAAGAAAGGTTGGAAGGAGTGCCACCCAAAAATAAAATAAAATGGGAGCCGCTCTTTGAAGGTTTGTCTGGCAAGGGGGTTAGAGTACCCGCTACCATTCGTTGACAACAACAAACACCTCTCAAAACTTTATTTTTATGCTCTCTTCATGTTTTCAAAATAAAAGCTCTAGCACAAATATAGCAATCGATGCTTTCCTCTTTGAAGGACCATTCTTTTACTTTTATGTTGAGTCAGTTCACCTATCTCTCTCCACCTCAAGAAGCAAACACTTGTGTGAACTGTGCATTGATTCCTACATACTTGCATATTGCACTTGTTATATTACTTTATGTTGACAATATCCATGAGATATACATGTTATAAGTTGAAAGCAACCGCTGAAACTTAATCTTCCTTTGTGTTGCTTCAATACCTTTACTTTGATTTATTGCTTTATGAGTTAACTCTTATGCAAGACTTATTGATGCTTGTCTTGAAGTACTATTCATGAAAAGTCTTTGCTTTATGATTCACTTGTTTACTCATGTCATTATCATTGTTTTGATCGCTGCATTCATTACATATGTTTACAAATAGTATGATCAAAATTATGATAGCATGTCACTTCAGAAATTATCTTTGTTATCGTTTTACCTGCTCGGGACGAGCAGAACTAAGCTTGGGGATGCTGATACGTCTCCGACGTATCGATAATTTCTTATGTTCCATGCTACTTTATTGATGATACCTACATGTTTTATGCACACTTTATGTCATATTCATGCATTTTGGAACTAACCTATTAACAAGATGCCGAAGTGCCAGTTCCTGTTTTCTGCTGTTTTTGTTTTCAGAAATCCTAGTAACGAAATATTCTCGGAATTGGACGAAATCAACGCCCAGTTCCTATTTTGCCCGGAAGCATCCAGAACACCCGAGAGTCGCCGGAGGGGGCCACACAGGCCCTGGATGATAGGCCGGTGCGGCCCGGCCCCCGCGCCGCCTTATGGTGTCGTCGCCCCTTCGACCTTCCGACGCCGCCTCTTCGCCTATATAAAGCCCCTGCGTCGAAAACCCTTACGGAGGAAGCCACGGTACGAGAAAGTTCCAGAGCCGCCGCCATCGCGAAGCCAAGATCTGGGGGACAGAGTCTCTTCGGCACCCGCCGAGCGGGTGCCCCCGGAAGGCTTCTCCATCGACACCGCTGCCATCTCCACCGCCATCTTCCACTACTGCAAAAATGCTTATAGACGTCAGTCGTTTAGTGACGGGCAAAATTATGCCTGTCACTAGTACGGACACTAGTGACGGGCTCGTATAAGCCTGTCACTAGTATACACACTAGTGACAGGCACATGAAAAAGGGTGTCACTAGCAGTTTTTTATGAGACCGGCTGAAAGAGCCAACATATTAGTGACATGCATCTATAAACACTTGTCACTGGACGGTCAATTTTTGCCCCATCTCAAGATCTTCTCACTTAATTAAATTAAACCACACAAATAAATCTAAATCTAACGGAATGTGCGCATGCGCTTAGCATGGGCGTCAGGGTTTATTTCTTGGTAGTTAGGCTTGAATCATGTTTAATTCTAGGATTTTTTTCTTGGCATCTTTAATTCTAGGATTTTGCCTTGCGTCGAAGAAGCTAAGTGATCGCCGGGCCCTCCGTTTATTTGACCTGTGCAGAACGGTTTGGCCTAACGGCAGAAAGCTATCACGATAAATTTACTTTGGCTCCTACGTCCACCCAAGAGACCAGCGTTGTACATTCCGTTAATTGCGCACTTAGCGAATATAGCCATCCATATAGGCAGGCGTGGAGTCCGGACGAAAGTTTCCACGGCATGCGAACAGAGAAGAAACCGCCCGCACAATCACGATCGTCCCATCCCCTGATCCGCCGCAACCTCCCCACCTGAAACCTCCAGTAGCTCGGTGCGCAGCCGGAACTCCCGCTCTTGCAGCCCTTCCACGAGGCGGGCGAGCACGCTGACCTCCGGCCCCGTCGACGGCACCGACGCCGAGCGCGCCGGCTGCACCTACGCGGAGTAGTTCAGTATAAATAGACCCCGAAAGACCGCGTGAAGGAGCTGCCTCCCTTGGCCCCCGAGTCGGGCGGCAGCGCCGGCGTGCCAGGGGCCGCCGCCGCGGCGTCGTTTCCGGGCGCGGCGATGATGGGGCCGGCGGCTACAGTGGGGATGGGGATGGTGTCGGGTCCGGCTTGCGCATGGAGAAGGTGGACTTGGGCGACGACAGGCTACACCCCCTGCCCCACAGCCTACTCTCCATGCGTCACCGCCTCCCCACCGACAAAGCCTGGCCCTTCCCGCCGCCGTCGTCAGGCGCCTCCTCGACAACCGATGTGGAGCTTTCTAGATCTTAAATTTCTCTAATTAATTAGTACGTGTCAGCACATGTTTTTTTCTTGCATATTCGTATCCCTTATAATAAACTGTGAATTCAGCTGATCCTGTCCGAGGTGCTCTTCGTCTTGGAGATATGACGAACAGTTTGGCAGACTGACATAAGGTAATTTACAACCTGAACTTTTGTAACTATTCCATATGTGCTGGCTCTGGATAAGCATCTATTGATGTAAGTCTTTTTTCTTAATTTACATTACCATTAAAGATCCACTTTTTTTCAGTACCACGAAGTGCTGAATTCTGTTCATGTAGACATAGGGGCAGAGATTCTTGCTATGTAGACATAGACGGAAGTACTGAATAAAGATGACATATTGAGTTGGCAACGGCAAACCTGAGAATAGAATGCATGGTTTCTCTATCAGATTTATTTCTGCACTTCACAATTTTTAATTGCTTCTTTGTTAGGTATCTTGCTATTTTGGTGGGGATTTATTTCTACAAATCGTTGCTTGAGGTGAGTAAATACAAACATGGTGCAGATGTTTGGTGCACCTTCTAGTAATTTACTTTGGCGATTTAAATACATATAAAATGTATACATAATGTTATAATCATGTGTTATTCTCTTTGAATCCTTTCTGGATGTACAAGTGCTAGATGATTATTGTGTTGTTTAATAAATACTTAGATTTGCAATATTTGAGCGAAAATAAGCAGCTCAATGAACGGTCTTTGAAAAATATGTATATAGCTGATGAGCATATACAGCCATTTCACCTGCGCTACGGATGTTATGCCACTATTTGATTCTCCAACAGGTGTTTGGTGCCATTGCTTACAATTATATTCTCATTTCCTTGTTTGTAGCAGCGAAGGTTAAGCACGCCATCAGTATTATGTGCCATACAAGGAAGACATAATGAAAGATTTTGCATCTCCACAAGAAGTTGAAGAAGTAGAATAGTGAAAGGAACTTGCAGCTATGCATGTATTGTGGTGATTCTGTTTCGTTCTTTGGAGTTCAAACGACTTGCTACGTAGCTAATCAAGAAACTATCCTTCGTTAGTCTATGATAGATTGTAAGCTCGTATGCAAGTGTCTTAGCTGTGTAAATATTATGTTATGTTGCATGATGTGAACATATCATTGATACAACATCTTATTGATTGTGCTATGTGATTTATTTCTAAAAAATGCATTTTATTTTTTTGTAACATCTTATTGTGCTATCTAGAATATTTGTGGGAAACATATTTATTTTTTGTATTCTGGAAATTCAAACCAGCGATGACTAGGATAATGGGCTACTGCCTTTGATTAAAACCAGTGACATGCATCTTTTTTGCTGTCACTATTATGCATGTACTAGTGACCGGCATTTTGCTTGTCACTAGTAACCTCATAGCAGTGACTAGTCATTAGTGACAGCGCTTTGTCACTAGTGAGCCTTTGAGCCTGTCCGATAGCCTATTCTGCAGAGTGTTCATCACCGCTGCTCCCATGAAGAGGGAGTAGTTCTCCATCGAGGCTCGGGGCTGTACCGGTAGCTATGTGGTTCATCTCTCTCCTATGTACTTCAATACAATAATCTCATGAGCTGCCTTACATGATTGAGATTCATATGATGATGCTTGTAATCTAGATGTCGTTATGCTAGTCAAGTGAATTTTACTTATGTGATCTCCGGAGACTCCTTGTCCCACGTGTGTAAAGGTGACAGTGTGTGCACCGTGTGGGTCTCTTAGGCTATATTTCACAGAATACTTATTCACTGTTATGAATGGCATAGTGAAGTGCTTATTTATATCTCTTAATGATTGCAATGTATTTTGTATCACAATTTATCTATGTGCTACTCTAGTGAAGTTATTAAAGTAGTTTTATTCCTCCTGCACGATGTAATGGTGACAGTGTGTGCATCCGTGTTAGTACTTGGTTTATGCTATGATCATGATCTCTTGTAGATTGCGAAGTTAACTATTGCTATGATAGTATTGATGTGTATTATTCCTCCTACATAAGCATGAAGGTGACAGTGTGCATGCTACGTTAGTACTTGGTTTAGTCGTATTGATCTATCTTACACTCTAAGGTTATTTAAATATGAACATTGAATTGTGGAGCTTGTTAACTCCGGCATTGAGGGTTCGTGTAATCCTACGCAATGTGTTCATCATCCAACAAGAGAGTGTAGAGTATGCATTTATCTATTCTGTTATGTGATCAATGTTGAGAGTGTCCACTAGTGAAAGTCTAATCCCTAGGCCTTGTTCCTAAATACTGCTATCACTGCTTGTTACTGTTTTACTGAATTACTACTGCTGCGTTACTACTGCATGTTTACTTCCTGCAATATTACTACCATCAACTGCACGCCAGCTATTTTCTGGCGCCGTACTACTGCTCATATTCATTCATACCACTTGTATTTCACTATCTCTTCGCCGAACTAGTGCACCTATTAGGTGTGTTGGGGACACAAGAGACTTCTTGCTTTGTGGTTGCAGGGTTGCTTGAGAGGGATATCTTTGACCTCTTCCTCCCTGAGTTCGATAAACCTTGGGTGATCCACTTAAGGGAAACTTGCTGCTGTTCTACAAACCTCTCCTCTTGGAGGCCCAACACTGTCTACAAGAATAGAAGCACCCGTAGACAGGGGATTCATCTCCCGGAGGACTCTTCATCGCCATGATCGCCTCCGGAGTGATGAGTGAGTAGTTCACCCCTGGACTATGGGTCCATAGCAGTAGCTAGATGGTCGTCTTCTCCTAATTGTGCTTCATTGTTGGATCTTGTGAGCTGCCTAACATGATCAAGATCATCTATCTGTAATACTATATGTTGTGTTTGTCGGGATCCGATGGATAGAGAATACTATGTTATGGTGATTATCAATCTATTGTTTATGTGTTGTTTATGATCTTGCATGCTCTCCGTTGTTAGTAGAGGCTCTGGCCAAGTTTTTACTCTTAACTCCAAGAGGGAGTATTTATGCTCGATAGTGGGTTCATGCCTTCATTGACACCTGGGACAGTGACAGAAAGTTCTAAGGTTGTGATGTGCTGTTGCCACTAGGGATAAAACATTGATTCTATGTCTAAGGATGTAGTTGTCGATTACATTACGCACCATACTTAATGCAATTGTCTGTTGCTTTGCAACTTAATACTGAATGGGGTTCGGATGATAACCTGAAGGTGGACTTTTTAGGCATAGATGTAGTTGGATGGCGGTCTATGTACTTTGTCGTAATGCCCGGATTAAATCTCACTATATTTATCATATCATGTACATGCATTGTTATGCCCTTCTCTATTTGTCAATTGCCCGACTGTAATTTGTTCACCCAACATGCTTTTATCTTATGGGAGAGACACCTCTAGTGAACTGTGGACCCCGGTCCTATTCTTTACATCGCATACAATCTCTGCAATACTTGTTCTCTGTTTTCTTGCAAACAATCATCTTCCACACCATACGTTTAATCCTTTGTTTTCAGCAAGTGATACGTCCAATTTGCATCACTATTTTGTATCATAATTTGCTGTTATTCATTGATATATTTCATATTGGGACACAATACTTATGTTATTTCATCTATTTTGCATGTTTCATCATTATTGGAGGATCAAGCACCGGAGCCAGGATTCTGCTGGAAAAAGCACCGTCAGAACGCAATATTTCGGAAGATCAACTGTGGAAGGAAATTTCACGTAAATTCCTATTTTTCCAGATGACGGAGGGAGCCAGAAGGGGAAGAAGAGGGGAGCCAAGGTGGGCCCAGACCACAGGCCGGCGCGGCCCATGGCCTGGCCGCGCCACCCTGTGGTGTGGGGGCCCCACAGCCCCTTTCGCCTCCTTTTCTTCGCGTACTCCTTCGTCCCGAAAACCTAAGCCAGAGGGAGGACCTCACGAAGAGTTACAGCCGCCTCTGCGGGGCGGAGAACACCAGAGAGAAAAGAGCTCTCCGGCGGGCAGGAATCCGCCGGGGAAATTCCCTCCCGGAGGGGGAAATCGACGCCATCGCCATCGTCATCGAGCGGGACATCATCTCCATCATCATCATCATCATCTCCACCATCTACACCGCCATCACCACCGCTGCACCTCGTCACCGCTGTAACAATTTGGGTTGAATCTTGATTGTTTGATAGGGGAAACTCTCCCGGCATTATTCTCTACTTGTTATTGATGCTATTGAGTGAAACCATTGAACCAAGGTTTATGTTCAGATTGTTATTCATCATCATATCACCTCTGATTGTATTCCATATGATGTCTCGTGAGTAGTTCGTTTAGTTCTTGAGGACATGGGTGAAGTCTAAATGCTAGTAGTGAATTATGGTTGAGTAATATTCAATGTTATGATATTTAAGTTGTGGTGTCATTCTTCTAGTGGTGTCGTGTGAACGTCGACTACACGACACTTCACCATTTATGGGCCTAGGGGAGTGCATCTTGTATTCGGTTGCTAATTGCGGGGTTGCCGGAGTGACAGAAACCTAAGCCCCCGTTAGTATATCGATGCAAGAGGGATCGCAGGATCTCAGAGTTTAAGGCTGTGGTTAGATTTATCTTAATTACTTTCTTGTAGTTGCGGATGCTTGCAAGGGGTATAATCACAAGTATGTATTAGTCCTAGGAAGGGCGGTGCATTAGCATAGGTTCACCCACACAACACTTATCAAAACAATGAAGATTATTTAGCTACATGAAGCGAAAGCACTAGACTAAAATCCCCGTGTGTCCTCAAGAACGTTTGGTCATTATAAGTAAACAAACCGGCTTGTCCTTTGTGCTAAAAAGGATTGGGCCACTCGCTGCAATTATTTCTCTCGCATTTTACTTACTCGTACTTTATTCATCTGTTACATCAAAACCCCTTGAATACTTGTTTGTGAGCATTTACAGTGAATCCTTCATCGAAACTGCTGCCAACACCTTCTGCTCCTTGGGATCGACATTCTTACTTATCGAAGATACTACGATACACCCCCTATACTTGTGGGTCATCAAGACTATTTTCTGGCGCCGTTGCCGGGGAGTGAAGCGCTATTGGTAAGTGGAATTGGTAAGGAAAACCTTTACTGTTTGTGCTGATTTTATTTCTGCCTGCTGCTATAAATCATTATGGAGAGATCTTCTCTTCAATTTCTATTTGGGAAATCTACTACTACTGCAACGGTAGTGGATGAAGCGCCAGGTGAGGAAGTAGTACCATATAAAATACCTATGAAAATTATTGAACGTGTTATGGATAACCGCTATGAAGGGGATGGAACTGTCCATCCTGGTGATCATTTATTGTTTTTGCATGAATTATGCGGGTTATTCAAATGTGCAGGTATTTCTATGAATGAAGTTAGAAAGAAACTATTCACTATATCGCTGTCTGGTAAAGCGGCGCACTGGTATAAATTGCTGAAGAATGGTGATTCTATTGATTGGGAGGACATTGTGCCTTTATTTTATTCCAAATTTTATCCTCCAAGTGAAATTCACAAAGATCGGAACCGCATATATAATTTCTGGCCTCATGATGGAGAGAGTATTGCCCAAGCTTGGGGGAGATTGAAGTCTTTAATGCTCAAATGCCCCATTCATGAGCTTCCTGGTAATGTTATTATTGATAATTTCTATGCAAGACTTTCTTTTCAAGACAAGACCTTGCTGGATACTTCTTGTTCTGGATCATTTACACGCAACAAAGAAGAGTTTAAAAGGGACCTTCTTGATCGGATCCAAGAAAATACTGAAGGATGGGAGAACGACAAAGATAGAGAATCAGGTATAATTTATGATTATAAATGCATTGAAGCTTTTATGGATACTGATAAATTTCGTAATATGAGTGCTACATATGGTCTTGATTCCCAAGTTGTTGCAAATCTTTACAAAGCTTTTGCCTCTCATTATGAACTGCCTAAGAAGAATTTTGATAAGTATCATGAACCGTATAAAGATAAAGTTGATTCATCTGTAAACAAATGTGTAGTGATTGAAACTGTTGATAATGTTATTCCTGAAGCTTATATTGAAAAAACTCCTTTCCCTGCTAAAATGAAGGAGTACTCTGTCATATCTAGTGCGGTTAATAAAAGTGAAAAGAAACCTAAAGAACCTGAAGAACAAATTAAAATTGAACCTGCTGTTGCAATAGTTAAAGATCTTGTGACTGAAAATGTGGAGGATGGTCATATTATTTTCTGTGAAGATGCTTCTAATATTGTTTCACATCCTAATAAACCCAAACAAGTTAGTGTTCCTATGCTATCTGTTAGAATTGGTGATCATTGCTATTATGGTTTATGTGATATTGGTGCAAGTGTTAGTGCTATTCCTTATGAGCTTTACACGGAGATTATGCACGAAATTGGTTCTTGTGAACTTGAAGATATTGATGTGGTTATTCATCTGGCTAATAGAGAAACTATTTCTCCAATTGGTATTGTTCGAGATGTGGAAGTTCTATGTGGTAAGATTAAATATCCTGCTGACTTTTTGGTACTTGGTTCTGCTGCTAGTGATCATTGTCCTATCATTTTTGGTAGACCTTTTCTAAATACTTGTGGAGCTATTATAGATTGTAAGAAAGAGAAAATTTTGACTAGATTTGCTGGTGAACCTTATGAATTTAACTTTTCTAAATTTACCAAAACTCCTTATAAAGCTGACTTGCCTAGTAATGATTTTAAAATGGAGCAGTGTGCATCTATTGTTCTTGTTCCTAATAATCCTTTGCAGCAACATTTGGAGAATAGTGAAAGTGAAGCTTTTAGGAAAGAAAGAGATGAGCTTGAGGAAATTTTTCTTCGCCAACCTATTCTCAAGCATGATTTACCGGTGGAAGATTTGGGTACAACACCGCCACCAAAGGAAGATCTTGTTTTTGATTTAAAGCCTTTACCTGATAATCTTAAATATGCTCATATTGATGATAAGAAAATATATCCTGTTATTATTAGTTCTAAGCTTTCAGAGATTGAGGAAGAAAGGTTATTGGAAATATTGAAGAAACATCGAGGAGCTATTGGCTATACTCTTGATGATTTGAAAGGGATTTCTCCTTCTATTTGCCAACATGCTATCAATATGGAAGATGATGCAAAGCCTGTTGTTGAACATCAACGTCGTCTAATTCCGAAGATGAAAGAGGTGGTAAGGAACGAGGTATTAAAACTTCTTGAAGCTGGTATTATATATCCTATTGCTGATAGTAGATGGGTTAGTCCTGTGCATTGTGTTCCTAAGAAAGGAGGAATGACTGTTGTGCCTAATGATAATGATGAGCTTATTCCTCAAAGAATAGTTGTAGGTTATAGAATGTGCATTGATTTTCGAAAAGTTAATAAAGTTACTAAGAAAGATCATTACCCTTTACCCTTTATTGATCAAATGCTAGAAAGGTTATCTAAAAATACTCATTTTTGCTTTCTTGATGGTTATTCTGGGTTTTCACAAATTGCTGTTAAAGCTAAAGATCAAGAGAAAACCACGTTTACTTGTCCTTATGGAACTTATGCTTATAGGCGTATGCCTTTTGGTTTATGTAATGCTCCTGCTACTTTTCAAAGATGCATGTCTGCTATTTTTCATGGTTTTTGCGAAAGTATTGTAGAGGTGTTCATGGATGATTTTTCTGTCTATGGGAATTCTTTTGATAATTGCTTGCGAAACCTCGATAAAGTTTTGCAGAGATGTGAAGAAACTAACCTTGTTCTTAATTGGGAGAAATGCCACTTTATGGTTAATGAAGGAATTGTATTGGGACATAAAATTTCCGAGAGAGGTATTGAAGTTGATAGAGCTAAAGTTGAAGCAATTGAGAAGATGCCCTATCCGAGGGATGTTAAAGGTATTCGTAGTGTTCTTGGTCATGCTGGGTTTTATAGGAGATTTATTAAAGATTTCTCTAAAATTTCAAAACCTCTTACTAATCTTCTTCAAAAAGATGTACCTTTTGTTTTTGATGATGATTGTAAGGAAGCTTTTGAAACTCTAAAGAAAGCCTTAACAACTGCTCCTGTAGTTGAACCTCCTGATTGGAATTTGCCTTTTGAAATTATGTGTGATGCTAGTGATTTTGCTGTAGGCGCTGTTCTTGGACAGCGGGTAGATAAAAAATTAAATGTTATTCATTATGCTAGTAAGACTCTTGATGCTGCTCAAAGAAATTATGCTACAACTGAAAAGGAATTGTTAGCTGTAGTCTTTGCTTGTGACAAGTTTAGACCCTATATTGTTGATTCAAAAGTCACCATTCATACTGATCATGCTGCAATTAGATACCTTATGACAAAGAAAGATGCTAAGCCAAGGCTTATTAGATGGGTACTTCTGTTGCAAGAATTTGATTTACATATTATAGATAGGAAAGGTGCTGATAATCCTGTTGCTGATAATTTGTCTAGATTGGAAAATATTGCTTATGATCCTGTTCCTGTTAATGATAGTTTTCCAAATGAACAATTGGCTGTAATAAAGGTGAGCTCGCGAGAGAGCCCTTGGTATGCAGATTATGCTAACTTTATTGTTTCGAAGTATTTGCCTCCAACCTTTTCAGCTCAGCAAAGGAGGAAATTCTTTTATGACTTGAGGCATTATTTTTGGGATGACCCACACTTATATAAAGAAGGAGTGGATGGTATTATGCGAAGATGTGTTCCTGAATATGAACAACAGGAGATATTGAGTAAATGTCATGGTAGTGTTTATGGAGGACATCACGCTGGAGATAGAACCGCGCAAAAGGTTCTACAATCAGGTTTTTATTGGCCAACACTTTTCAAAGATGCAAGGAAGTTTATTTTATCTTGTGATGAATGTCAAAGAGTTGGTAATATCTCCAGACGCAATGAAATGCCTATGAATTATACTCTTGTTATTGAACCATTCGATTGTTGGGGATTCGACTTCATGGGTCCTTTCCCTTCTTCAGATGGTAACACTCATATACTTGTCGCTGTTGATTATGTTACTAAATGGGTAGAAGCTATACCTACAAAAAGTGCTGATGGTGAGACCTCTATAAAAATGCTTGTAGATATTATATTTCCTAGATTTGGAGTACCTAGATATATTATGACTGATGGAGGCTCTCATTTTATTCATGGAGGTTTTAGAAAAACTCTTGCTAAGTATGGTATTAATCATAGAATTGCTTCCGCTTATCACCCTCAAACTAGTGGTCAAGTAGAATTATCAAATAGAGAGATTAAAGCTATCTTGGGAAAGACTGTTAATAAATCTAGAAAGAATTGGGCTAGCAAATTGAAAGAAGCACTATGGGCTTATAGAACTGCTTATAAAAATCCTATGGGAATGTCACCTTATAAAATGGTTTATGGAAAAGCTTGTCATTTACCTTTAGAACTAGAGCACAAAGCTTATTGGGCTGTTAGAGAACTAAATAAAGATCCGAAACTAGCCGGTAATAAGAGGTTGTTGCAATTAAGTTCTCTAGATGAATGGAGAAGTGAAGCTTATGAAAATGCTAAACTCTTTAAAGAAAAAGTTAAGAAGTGGCATGATAGAAGGATCATCAAAAGAGAGTTTAATATTGGGGATAAAGTCCTATTGTATCGGTCTCGTCTCAGATTCTTTGCAGGGAAATTACTCTCGAAGTGGGAAGGACCATATGTTGTTGAGGAGGTGTATCGTTCAGGAGCAATTAAAATTAGCTCTCTCCAAGGCAATGCTACACAAGTGGTGAATGGACAAAGACTCAAGCATTATATCTCGGGTGATTCTTATAATGTTGATGTTGATATTATTCAAGTGGAAACACCGGAGGCTTTCATCAAAGGACAAATTGACAGTCCGCCAGAACTCGACTTTGAATAGGTAACAGTACAGGTAATAAAAAGTCCGCGTTTACCTTTCCGAACATTATTTCTGCTGTTTTTGGAAAATATGAAAAATTACGGAATCGAAACGGAGTGGAAAAGACGCGCGAGGGCCCGTCACCACAGGCCGGCGCGGGCCCCACCCTGGCCGCGCCGACCTATGGTGACGGCCCCTCGGCGTCCCGTTTCCACTCGTTTTCGGCCTGGAACCTTCCTTTTGTCGTAAAAATATTTGCTATATAATCCCCCGGACCCCTGGAGGTCCGTATATCGTTTTCTCGTCGTGTTTTGTTTCGAGCTGTTTTCTGCCAGGATCTGCTTCGGATCTAGATCCACCATGTCCTCGTCGGGAACTCAGAAGGACAGCTTCTTTGAGGACGTCGTCAACCCGTACATGAACGAGCTGAAGATGCACCCCAAAGAGTTGCTGCTCGTGGATGGAGAGTTGCAGATCAAAGATGTCCAGGGTCCTAAGGGAGAAGGGAGTTTGGAAGACAGGATGGAGAAACTGGAACAAGAGGTTTTCAACTACAAGAAGATGGCTGAGCGTGAAGTGGATATCTTTCACAAGATTGTGTCTGAACTCATTGATGGACACAAGAAGGAGACTGCAAAGTTGTGGGACGATATCTTCTCACTTCACGACACCACCAACAAACTCCAAGCTCAACTCTATGATGTTCATAATCAAAACTGTGAGTATGAAAACAGGTTTAAGCGCATAAGTCATGCTGCTAGTTTCAGGTTTCCGGAGACCAAGATGTCTTTTGTTGATGGAGGGCCTCTTCCATGGAAGTCTGATGACGACAAAGATTCACCATCATCACCGAAGGAGTAATTCATCATCGGTATTGGCATCCCCTTGGTTTGTTCCAAGCTTGGGGGAGTGCCGCGGTATCACATCACCACCACCTTTATCTTTTATTATCAAGTAGTGTCATATCATGAGTAGGGAAGTTATCATATGGAATAGTATGCAATGTGGAAGTATCTCTCTTAGTTGGTTATCTATGTATCCGTTGGTGTGAGTTATCGTTATGGAATATTAATGAGAAGTCTTATCATTTACTTTTTGCACATCTTATTTTAGTTTGCAATCTCCATTATATGATTACTCTTGACATGAGTATTGATATCACTTTGGGAGCATCAAGTAAATCTATTTGGTTTTGGCAAACTTAGCATTGGTCAATAGCAACAACACCCTGATGTTTAAATAAAGAGAGAAATACACTTAGATACATTACTCTATTATCTCTATGCTAATGAGTTTAGTATTCTGAAGTTAAAATTGCTTGTGCTTATGGGAAAGATGCATGATTGTTCTATCATATGTATATTTGTTTGTTTCCCTCAACCTTTATGCTTGCTATCAAACCTTGCTAGCCAAAGACCTGTATCGAGAGGAGATGCTTCTCATACATCCATAACCTTAGACCAAACCTATGCCATTTGTGTCCACCATACCTACCTACTACATGGTATTTTCTGCCATTCCAAGTAAATACTTCATGTGCTACCTTTAAATTATTCAAACTACTACTCCTTATTTGTGTCAATGTTCTATAGCTCATGAGGAAGTATGTGGTGTTTTATCTTTCAATCTTGTTGGGCGGACTTTCACCAATGGACTAGTGGCACATCCACTTATCCAATAATTTTGCAATAAGAGCTGGCAACGGGGTTCCCAGCCCCAATTAATAACTTTCATTAATAATTCTCTTCACATGTTTTGCTCTGATTTATCAGTAAGCAACTTAATTTTGCAATAGACACTCCTCCATGGTATGTGAATGTTGGAAGGCACCCGAGGATTCGGTTAGCCATGGATTGAGAAAGCCAAGGTTGGGGGGAGTGTCATCCTTAATAAAACTAAAATACATGTGTAAACAAAAGAGAAGAGGGATGATCTACCTTGCTGGTAGAGATGCCGTCCCTCATGGGAGCCGCTCTTGGAAGGTTCGTTTGGCAAGGGGGTTAGAGTGCCCGCTACCATTCGTTGACAACAACAAACACCGCTCAAAATCTTACTTTTATGCTCTTTATATGATTTCAAAACTTGAAAAGCTCTAGCACATGATTTAATCCCTGCTTCCCTCTGCGAAGGGCCTATCTTTTACTTTTATGATTGAGTCAGTAAACCTATTTCCCTCTATCTCAAGCAAGCAATTGAGTTGTTGTGAACCAACTATTTATGCTATGATTCAGTTGATCATGTCTTTTATACTTTCTTGTTTAGTACCAATTTTATCTGAATGAATATGACTTTGAAGTTATCAATGATTATGAGGAGATTGTTATGCTTGAATATGAAAGCCCAGCTATAAAATTCTTATATGAAAGCTTTGCTTAGAAGTACAATCCGTTAGTAGTTCTCTGACCAAGAACAAAGTTTGCCATCACCAACTATGATTTCTCATGCACCTTTACTTGTGATTTCTCTTTACTTATTTCAAGATGAGTTATATGAGGAAGTTGTTTACTAGAATGTCTTGTGTGAATGAATATGATGCTTCTTGTCCGTATTTTATTTATCGACTCTTCACTCCATAAACATGTGGTCTTGTTTATCGAGCTCAGTTTCGCTTGGGGACAAGCGAGGTCTAAGCTTGGGGGAGTTGATACGTCCAATTTGCATCACTATTTTGTATCATAATTTGTTTATTCATTGATATATTTCATATTGGGACACAATACTTATGTTATTTCATCTATTTTGCATGTTTCATCATTATTGGAGGATCAAGCACCGGAGCCAGGATTCTGCTGGAAAAAGCACCGTCAGAACGCAATATTTCGGAAGATCAACTGTGGAAGGAAATTTCACGTAAATTCCTATTTTTCCAGATGACGGAGGGAGGGAAGGGGAAGGGGGAGCCAAGGTGGGCCCAGGGGGCCCCACAGCCCCTTTCGCCTCCTTTTCTTCGCGTACTCCTTCGTCCCGAAAACCTAAGCCAGAGGGAGGACCTCACGAAGAGTTACAGCCGCCTCTGCGGGGCGGAGAACACCAGAGAGAAAAGAGCTCTCCGGCGGGCAGGAATCCGCCGGGGAAATTCCCTCCCGGAGGGGGAAATCGACGCCATCGCCATCGTCATCGAGCGGGACATCATCTCCATCATCATCATCATCATCTCCACCATCTACACCGCCATCACCACCGCTGCACCTCGTCACCGCTGTAACAATTTGGGTTGAATCTTGATTGTTTGATAGGGGAAACTCTCCCGGCATTATTCTCTACTTGTTATTGATGCTATTGAGTGAAACCATTGAACCAAGGTTTATGTTCAGATTGTTATTCATCATCATATCACCTCTGATTGTATTCCATATGATGTCTCGTGAGTAGTTCGTTTAGTTCTTGAGGACATGGGTGAAGTCTAAATGCTAGTAGTGAATTATGGTTGAGTAATATTCAATGTTATGATATTTAAGTTGTGGTGTCATTCTTCTAGTGGTGTCGTGTGAACGTCGACTACACGACACTTCACCATTTATGGGCCTAGGGGAGTGCATCTTGTATTCGGTTGCTAATTGCGGGGTTGCCGGAGTGACAGAAACCTAAGCCCCCGTTAGTATATCGATGCAAGAGGGATCGCAGGATCTCAGAGTTTAAGGCTGTGGTTAGATTTATCTTAATTACTTTCTTGTAGTTGCGGATGCTTGCAAGGGGTATAATCACAAGTATGTATTAGTCCTAGGAAGGGCGGTGCATTAGCATAGGTTCACCCACACAACACTTATCAAAACAATGAAGATTATTTAGCTACATGAA
Organism: Lolium multiflorum; assembly: GCA_030979885.1. Taxonomy (NCBI): domain Eukaryota; kingdom Viridiplantae; phylum Streptophyta; class Magnoliopsida; order Poales; family Poaceae; genus Lolium; species Lolium multiflorum. The sequence goes on from CM061750.1 coordinate 68,530,265, forward strand.
GCGAAAGCACTAGACTAAAATCCCCGTGTGTCCTCAAGAACGTTTGGTCATTATAAGTAAACAAACCGGCTTGTCCTTTGTGCTAAAAAGGATTGGGCCACTCGCTGCAATTATTTCTCTCGCATTTTACTTACTCGTTCATCTGTTACATCAAAACCCCTTGAATACTTGTTTGTGAGCATTTACAGTGAATCCTTCATCGAAACTGCTGCCAACACCTTCTGCTCCTCGTTGGGATCGACATTCTTACTTATCGAAGATACTACGATACACCCCTATACTTGTGGGTCATCAAGCCTATTTTCAACCGCCGTTTCCGGGGGTGAAGCGCTTTGGTAAGTGTTGGTAGGGAACTTGTTGCGCCGCATCACATTTCGCCACCATCAACCTTCAACGTGCTTCTTGGCTCCTCCTGGTTCGATAAACCTTGGTTTCTTTCTGAGGAAAAACTTTGTCGCATCCTTCCTCTTGGGGTTCCCAACGAACGTGTGAGTTACACGCCATCACAGGGTACATGGCAATGCAAGCATACATCCTCGCGTCCAGACCACCCCCTGGGGACCCGAGAGAAGCATTGTTTAATATGGCAATGGCTGGAGTTGGAGTTATGGGAACAGCGTTCGCAGCAACGCCTCCCGAAGAAAATCCTAGGCAAAATAGTCCACGACCCACCGCAGCAGTTCAAGACCCACCAAGAACAAGTGGAGCAAGAGACACAGCAGTCCAAGTAAGGGTGGACAGAGCGCGACAAGAAAGAAGGGAGCGTCAGCACTCACCAGAAGTTGCCGACGAAGATATGTGTGGGCTCCCGTGCTTTACGAGAAGGGTTCGAAAAACTCGAGTCCCAAAAGGATTCAAGTTACCCGAAAATTTCAAGAAATTCGACGGTTTGCAGGATCCCGAGGATTGGCTCGTTGATTATCTAGAGATGGTAAAGCTGGTAGGAGGAACCAGAGCAACAGCCATGCAAAGTATCCAAGTTCACTTGAGCGGTGCCGCGAGATCTTGGATAAAGAAACTCCCCCCGAGTTCCATCGACAGCTGGGATAACTTTGAGGATATCTTTGTGAAAAACTTCCGATCCACCTGCAAGAAACCTGCGTCATTGGAAGAGTTGAGGGCGTGTCGACAGAAACATGACGAGTCGATGAGAAAATATATACAGCGGTGGAACATTATAAAAAACTCGGCAGAAGATATATCTGACGAGAGAGCAATAGATGCGTTCGTGGCAGGAATTCGGCGAGGAGACTTCGTCGAGGACTTAGGGAGAACTAACCCTAAGACCATATCAGCACTCATGGAGATAGCCAATAAGTGGGCAGATGGAGAAGACGCAATATACAACAAGCGACACAGGTCGCCAGAAGAGGATCGTGGTCGAAATTATCAAAATAGAAGGCGATTTTCTCGCCAGTTCTACAACAACGATGCTCCTGGCCATATATCGGCTGGCTTTCGAGGAAATCCTGGAGGGAACAGTCGAGATGACTATCAAAGGAGTAACGAGCATCAAGGCGACAATAGAGGCGATTCTCGCGGCAACAGACAAAACAGTGGACCAAGGTTTCAAAGACCTTATGTGTCCCCCGAAGAGATGATGAACGGTCCGTGTCAAATGCACTTTTATCTTGACAATAATGGAAAGAGGCAGTCAGGGCATCTCCAGAAAGACTGCCGAAATTTTCAGGCAATGTTGCGAGCCGCAGGAATCGCAAATGCCCAAGCCGTGAATAGAAACCCCCAGGGGCCAAGGAGCGAGATCCACCTTCCACCTCCTCCCGCAATTACGGACGAAAATCGGCACCAGCTCAGAATAGCGGCAGCACCACACCCACCTCCATATGTTGATCCTAATTCTAACGGTGCGGTCTCGATGATTCAGAAAGCTAGGCCATCCAACAGGGCGCAGAAGGTAATCTCACGACAAGTGTTCATGGCAGAGAAGATGCCTCCACCAACAGTCGAGTACTTAAATTGGTCGGGGCAAGACATCGGCTTCACAATCGCAGACCATCCGCAGCAAGTTCCTCGACCAGGACAATCAGCACTCATCTTACCCGCAGTAATCGCTGGTTTTGACGTGTCGAGAGTTTTCATAGATGGCGGCAGCAGCTTAAACCTTATGTATGCAGATACATTGAGGAAGATGAACATATCCCTGGCAAACTTGAAACCAACTGACACACGTTTCCACGGGATTACACCAGAGAAGCCAAGTTACCCATTGGGCAAGATCAACCTCGACGTTCAGTTTGGAACCCGAGAAAACTACAGGATAGAGAATTTGGAGTTCGAAGTTGTGGATTTCCCGTCGCAATATCACGCTCTGTTGGGACGACCAGCGTATGCCAGGTTCATGGCAGTGCCGCATTATACATATCTGTTGTGGAGGTTGCCTGGGCCCAAGGGACCTATCACAATCAAAGGAAGTTTCGCGTTATCCGATAAATGCGACAAGGATTTTCATCGACTGTCAGAAACTTTCGGGATGCAAGCAGAGTATGCGGCGCCAAGGTTCACTGATTATGATGTGCTACCAGAGGTAGGGAGATCTTCTAAGGAGCCAACTTTCAACACAACCAAGGATTCAAAAGAGGTACAGATCCACCCGACAGACCCAAAGAAAACGACATCCATTGCCGCAAACATGGATGTCGCATAGGAAAGCGCGCTCGTCGAGTTCCTCCGTGAGCACTGGAAAATCTTCGCATGGTGTCCAGCTGACATGCCAGGAGTACCCAGGGAACTTGCCGAGCACCACCTCAATTTGGATCCTCTCGCAAGACCAGTAAAGCAACCTTTGCGGCGTTTTTCGGAACCTAGCCGCAAAGCCATGTTATCGGAAATAGATCGACTCAAAGATGCTGGTTTCATCAAAGAAATATCTACAGAAGCCACATGGGTAGCTAACCCAGTGATGGTGCCGAAAAAACATACAATAGTCCTTCGCATGTGCGTCGACTTCACGTGTCTCAATAAACATTGTCCCAAGGATCACTTTCCCCTCCCAAGGATCGATCAAATCATCGACTCCACGGCAGGATGCGAACGTCTTTCCTTTTTGGACGCATACTCTGGTTATAACCAGATCAGATTAAAAGAAGAAGATGAAGCCAAGACAGCGTTCATCACACCTTACGGCGTGTTTTGCTACAAAACAATGCCCTTTGGTTTGAAAAACGCGGGAGCAACATATCAGCGGATGATGCAGAAGTGCCTAGCAACACAGATTGGAAAAAATGTGCAAGTCTACATTGACGATGTCGTAATAACATCAAAGAAAGGGTCGACTCTGATCGAAGATTTGAAGGAAACCTTCGACAACCTCGACAAGTTCTGCCTCAAGCTGAACCCGACAAAGTGCTCTTTTGGAGTTCCTGCAGGAGAACTTCTCGGGTTCTTAGTATCAGCAAGAGGGATTGAAGCCAACCCTGAAAAAATCCAGGCCATCGTGACTATGAGAAAGCCAACAAAGTTGAAAGAAATACAACAGCTAACGGGGCGAGTCGCAGCTTTAAGCAGATTCGTCGCCAGGCTAGGAGAAAAGGCGTTGCCGTTCTATGCATTGATCAAACAGGGGGAAAAATTTCAATGGAACGAGGAAGCAGATAGAGCCTTCGAGAACCTCAAGCGGGCAATTTCGACACCACCGATATTGGTGGCGCCTAAAGAGAAAGAACCTCTCCTCTTATACATTGCAGCCACACCTCAGGTGGTCAGCACAGCCCTAGTAGTCGAGAGAGAAGAAGAAGGCAAGCTTCATGGAGTTCAGAGGCCAGTATATTTCATCAGCGAAGTACTGTCGCCTTCAAAACAGCGGTACCCGCAATATCAGAAACTGGCATATGGAGTATTCACGACAGCAAGAAAATTGCGACACTATTTTTCGGCGCACCCGATAATAGTGGTCAATGAAGCTCCCTTGTCAAATATATTGAACAATCCAGAAGCTACGGGTCGTGTCTCCCTTTGGGGAATAGAACTTTCCCCTCGGGACATCACGTATGAAAAAAGAAAGGCAATAAAATCGCAGGTTTTACCAGATTTCATTGCAGAGTGGATGGAGCTACAAAACACGGGACCCCCAGATTTATCGAGAACTTGGACCATGAACTTCGACGGGTCCAAAAGGTTGGAAGGTGCTGGAGCAGGCGTGATATTGGTATCACCTGAAGGCGACAAGTTGAAATATGTCTTAAGGATGACGTTTCCAAATGCGTCTAACAACGAAGCAGAATATGAAGCTCTCATACACGGGATGAAGATGGCGAAAGCTTGTGGTGCAACCCGATTGAAAATCTTTGGCGACTCACAATTGGTGGCACAGCAAGTTATGAACCAATGTGATGCAGTCAACGAAAGTATGATAGCATACAAAGAGGTGTACAATGAGCTGGAGAAATTGTTTGATGGATGCGAGGTAAACCACATCAGCAGGCTGAGTAACGATGAAGCCGATGTTCTTGCAAACATCGGGTCACAGTGTCTCGCGATTCCTCCAGGCGTGTTTTGGGAAGAGATAAGCGAGAGATCAACAAAGCCAGCAAAAATAAAGAAGGAGAAAAAAGAGAAATCCTCGAGTACCACCAACGACACAGTAGAAGAAGAAGAGGAGCAGGAGCTAGTCATGATGGTGCAAACTCCATGGATGCAGGCTTACATATCATACATCCTAAGGAAAACAATACCCGACGATCCAGTTGAAGCAAGGCGAATAATTAGGAGATCAAAAGCTTTTACTGTGGTAAAAGGGGAGTTGTACAAACGAAGCATTTCGGGCGTGCTACAGAGATGTGTTACACCCGAAGAAGGAAGAATCATCCTGAAAGATGTGCACGAAGGAATATGCGGGCACCACGCGAGCAGCCGAGCTATCGCGGCTAAAGTTTTCAGAGCAGGATTTTATTGGTTAACAGCAATCGAGGACGCGAAGGAAATAGTGAGAACTTGCGACGCGTGCCAAAGATTTGCCGCCAAACCTCACTCTCCCGCAGCAGAACTTATGCCAATCCCACTATCTTGGCCCTTTGCTCAATGGGGTCTCGACATGGTGGGAAAACTACACAAAGCTTCGCCAGGAGGTTATGAGTATATGCTTGTCGCTGTCGACAAATTTACAAAGTGGATAGAAGCAAAGCCGATAAATTCACCGGACGGCGCGTCGGCGATTAAGTTCGTGAAAAGCATCGTCTTTAGATTTGGAGTCCCTCATAGCATTGTCACAGACAACGGCAGTAATTTTACGTCCAAGGAGTTCAAAGCATACTGCGCAGAAGTGGGCATCAAATTGAGTTTTGCGTCTGTTGCACATCCACAGACCAATGGTCAAGTCGAGAAGGCCAATGGCATCATCTGCAATGGTATCAAGAAGCGCCTGCTAGGACCATTGGAAAAAGCTCGGCATACTTGGCCAGATGAGCTGCCAAGTGTGTTGTGGAGTATCCGAACAACACCAAATACGGCGACGCAGGAAACGCCGTTTTTTCTGGTCCATGGAGCCGAAGCAGTCCTGCCGATAGAAATAGAGCATGATTCTCCAAGAGTCACAGAATATGATGAAGAAACCTCGAGAAAAGCTTTGGAGGATGACGTCGATGCACTTGACGAAGCTCGAGACGAAGTCCTGTCACGAGTCGCTAAATATCAACAGGACCTGAAGAATTACCACAGTCGACGATTGCGGCCAAGATCTTTTCAAGTTGGTGATTTAGTTTTGCGACTCAACCAAAAAAGTCATGAAAAACTCGAGTCACCATGGCTTGGGCCCTACATCGTCACAGAAGTAATCGAAGGAGGAGCATACAGAATCAAGGACAAGAAGACGGGGAACGTTGAGCCAAATCCTTGGAACGTGGCGCAGCTCAGGCGTTTTTACGCTTAGATGCCGAAATATAGTCTCCTCTGTAAACATACAATGTACTGAAACGCCCGCGAGTTTTCAGACGCACTCTTTTCCTTTTTCGGGGCACCGAGTGGGGCCGGGAAAGGTTTTTAATGAGGCGGGCTCGCGGTGCTGCAATATAATAAAAATAGTAAAGATATACTTCTTATTCGTCGACACACTCGGGGGCTCTACACCTTCAAGCCTCAAAATACGTACAAAACAGACAAACTCGATTTACCGAAAATATTTCGCCTTGGTACAATAATACCTCGCCAAATACATAAATCGGAAGCTGGTAATGTTAAATATAGTATACACGTCAAAAATCTCATTGCTTTGGTCCAAGAACCTTGCAACAAAATATAGAACTTCGACACTAAGATACTCGAGGGCTTGCAGTCCATCAAGATGTCTTATTACAACAAAAGGAGAAATCTTTGAAAGAGAAAAATAGTACAAATTCTAGCCAAAAGGCTCGGGGGCTCCAACAATATAGAGCACTTTGTGATATACAACAAATTTCTTTGACAAGGTTTTGCAATATGGAACAAATCAGTCAGAACCTAAAATAGTATCTATTGACAAGCCTCTGGTTGTTTTATGCTCAGCATAAGATCCCTTGACGAAGAATTCTGAGTCCATCCGAAGAAGCTCATCTATCATCGACTCGGCCACAGGAGTCACCATTTCGTTGATTGCATCAATATTATTCTTCCGCCGCGATTTTTTCGCCAGGCAATCAACGACAATCTTCGTCAGGTCTAATTTTGGATGGCAAATATGTATCATAATCATGGCAAATCTTGCTCCAGCAGTCAATTGAGCTCGCACAAAATTATGAATACGAGGAGCATCTCTGAAGGTCTCCAGCAATTCAGGAAGAGTTGTAGGAACCTCATTTCGAGGAAACAAAGTCTTGAAAACAAGGGTTAATGTTGTCGTGCAAAAATTGAGAAATTCGCGCACTTGGCAAGCACGATCTTGGAACCTGACAATCTGCTGGGTTCGTTCAGGAGTGGCCCAAAATAAACAGCCATGGTTAAGGGAAAGATTGACAAGAAGATTCGTTCTCTCATTCACTCTTCGATCTTCGGCGGCAGCATCAAGAACCGAGCCTATTAGGCAAAAAGGCAAGAAACTTGGAAGAAGGCACAGCAAAATAAAGAGGAGGCATCATGAGGTTGGAGATACATACCTAACATATCTGTGCTAGCTTCCAACATTAGCTCGAGCATGCTATTTTCTCGGGTAGTAGCTCCTTTTGCTTCCAATACAGCAGTATCCTTGGCAACCATAGCCTCTTTGGCTTGTTGAAGAGCAAGTTCTTCTTGTTCAGACGCTTTCCGAGATTGTTCCATCATTGCCAAAGTTTGTTTCTTCATGGATTGAAGTTGTTGTCGAAGTTCTTGTAAATCTTCCGACAAAGGTTTGCTTGAAGAACCTTCAAGGAGATTATCATCGGCTTTTACTTTCTTCGAGAAGGAAGACGCAGGCGCAGCATCGGGAGAGCAAGGGTTGGTTGAATAATTATCAAATATTAACTGGAAAAGAAAATCCCAGGATCAATGATAGTACCAAGAGGAATTTCATTGCTTTCTAGAAAGTTTACACGGTCATTACAAAAGAAGTTCTCCAAAGGGACTAACAGGGTAATTGTCGCCAAGGCTAGAATGGCGACAACAGCAAAAGAAATAAAGAAAGCAAAATATAGAAAAGACAAAGGCATTCAATTAGACCTCCGGCCTTGACGAGCTAGGAGTTGAAGATGGTTTGATCCCGAGATAGGCCAGGATTTTCTTCGTATTCAGCTTTGCCGCCTTGATCAATGATCGCCATTTTGCTTGTTCTATCTGCTCCGTGTTGCCCACTTTCGCCCAGTCAATGGTTTGTTGACTATCAGCAACCAAGGCAACAGTGCTTTCAACGGCAACCTTCATATTTTCATGGCGCATCTTCAGCCCAAGATCTTCGGGAGGATTAAAGCACTTGGCAAGAGCAAGGAAAGTTGCGGGTTCCTCTTTCTTCGGGAAGAAGTAGGGGAAGAGCCGCGACAGCCCTGTCCTGGCTTCATCAATGCCCTCACGCGCTTCTGTCCCATGAAATTCAAGGAATGAAACGGCGTCAAGAAGAGGATCATTGTCGGGATCTTCAAGTTCAAATTCTTGAGAGGTCTTATCTGTCAAAATAAAAAGAAAATCCGATCAACAAATAAGTGCAAAAAAGAAAAATCCAAAGGATATGAAGTGGTGCAGATACTTACTGACAAAGCGGCGATTTTGCGTCCTTAGACGTTTGGTGATCGCTTCTTCACGAGCAGATTGTGCAGTTATGTGCTCGCTTAACGAAGTCTCGGCAGCGTGCAGACGTTTCCGAAGATCTTCGACACCAGCAGCATCAGCCTTGGCTTTGTCAGCTTCTCGCCTAGCTAGAACGGCATCTGACTCGGCTTTCTTGCGAGCCTCTTCACATTGCTCTAATTTTTGAGCAAGTGTGTCAGCACGCTCGTTGGCTTCTGCCAGTTTCTCTGAAAAGGAAGACAAGATTAGATAAAAACGTCGACAACAAAGAAGTAAGAAGCAGAAGCAAAAGAAGCAGCCGGGTGATACGTCCCGACGTATCCATAATTTCTGTCGTTCCATGCTTGTTTTATGACAATACTTACATGTTTTGCTTGCACTTTATGATGTTTTTATGCGTTTTCCGGAACTAACCTATTAACAAGATGCCACAGTGCAGTTCTGTTTCTGCTGTTTTTGGTTCCAGAAAGGCTGTTCGGGCAATATTCTCGGAATTCGACGAAACGAAGACCAAACCTCCTATTTTTCCCGGAAGGCTCCAGAACACCGAAGAAGAGTCGGAGAGGGGCCAGAGGGCCACCACACCATAGGGCGGCGCGGCCTGGCCTGGGCCCGCGCCGGCCTGTGGTGTGGAGCCCCCAGGTGCCCCCCTGCGCCGCCTCTTCGCCTATAAAATCCCTTTCGACCTAAAAACACCATACCTCTTGACGAAACTCCAGAAAGACTCCAGGGGCACCGCCACCATCGCGAAACTCCAATTCGGGGGATAGAAGTCTCTGTCCCGGCACCCTGCCGGGACGGGGAAGTGCCCCCGGAAGCCATCTCCATCAACGCCATCGCCTCCATCATGCTCCGTGAGTAGTTCCCCCATGGACTACGGGTTCTAGCTGTAGCTAGTTGGTATTCTCTCCCCATGTACTTCAATACAATGATCTCATGAGCTGCCTTACATGATTGAGATTCATCTGATGTAATCGGTGTTGTGTTTGTTGGGATCCGATGGATGATACATTATGATTAGTCTATCTATAAAGTTTGTGAAGTTATTGTTGCTGCAATCTTGTTATGCTTAATGCTTGTCACTAGGGCCCGAGTGGCATGATCTTAGATTTGAGCTCTATAATTATTGCTTAGATTGTATCTACAAGTTGTATGCACATGTCACTGTCCGGAACCAAAGGCCCCGAAGTGACAGAAATCGGGACAACCGGAGGGGATGGCGGTGATGTGAGGGACACATGTTTTCACGGAGTGTTAATGCTTTGCTCCGGTGCTCTATTAAAAGGAGTACCTTAATATCCAGTAGATTCCCTTGAGGCCCGGCTGCCACCGGCTGGTAGGACAATAGATGTTGTGCAAGTTTCTCATTGCGAGCACGTACGACTAAATATGGAAAACATGCCTACATGATTAATGAATTGATGTTCTTTCTTAATGCCTTATCAATCCTATCAATTGCCCAACTGTAATTTGTTCACCCAACACTTGTTATTGGAGAGTTACCACTAGTGTAGATAGCTGGGAACCCCGGTCCATCTTTCATCATCATATACTCGTTCTACATGTCAACTATTTTCTGGTACCATTGCTCTCATATTACTACTACTGCTGCTGTGTTACTGTTACTATTGCTCTCATATCACTGCTACTTTCACATCACCCCTGTTGCTAGTGCTTTTCCAGGTGCAGCTGAATTGACAACTCAGTTGTTAAGGCTTATAAGTATTCTTTACCTCCCCTTGTGTCGAATCAATAAATTTGGGTTTTACTTCCCTCGAAGACTGTTGCGATCCCCTATACTTGTGGGTCATCAAGACTATTTTCTGGCGCCGTTGCCGGGGAGGCATAGCTCTACTCATAAGTTCACCTGGGGAGTACACTCTACCTCTCTCTCTGCTTTTATCTTATTTTGTCTTGCTAGTTTACTTTTGTCTAGTTTATTTTTGTCTTGTTTTATTTTCCCTATATACCCAAAAATCCATAAAAATTTGAAAAACCTAAAAATTAAAAACTGCTGTTATGGGAGAACCTACAACCTACTTGGAGCTTATAGAATGTTATAATAATTATAGAGAATCAAGAACTGGTAAAATAATGAGTGCTATGATAGAAAAATTGAATACAATTGCTGAAATCTTGCTTGAACGCCATAATATAAACTGTTGCTCTCAACAGGATACTAAACATCTTAAATTTCAATGTGGCTTTAGTGAGGAAATTTTAATTAAGAACTATAATCGGAATTGCTATATTCATTATGGGTTCGAAGAGGTAGAACAATTTGTCTTATTTATGGGAGCCTCCGAGATAGAATCCTTCATGGTTGAGAATTATGAAACTTGTGTTGTTTGTAAGGGCCTTAAAGATTATGTCTCTACTATCCTTAATTCTTGCATAGAATGCTACAGTAGGAATCCTTATATCCTTGATTATAAAGAGAGACACATTAATGCACAAGAATGCACTCACAATTTGCAGGAACCGGTGGAAGAAGAAATTGATGAACCTGAAAGCTCATTGGATGAAAAAGAGGAGGAAATTGATGAACCTGAAAGCTCATTGGATGAAAAAGAAGAAGAGAGCGACGAACAAAAGGAGGAAGAATGGATTAGCTACCCATGTCAACCTTCTAATGAGAGTAACTCTTTATCTCTTACACTATTTGATTGTCCTCCATGCTTACCGGAAGAGGTTGAATGTTATGTTCCTGTGGATTCTCTTGAAATAGTACCTATGAGTAATACTTGTGAGAATGATTATGCTACTGTTATTTATGATAATCCATGCTACTTTGATAAATCTTATGATAATGCTTTGTTTGTGCCTGATGTCGAAATGCATGGTACTAAAGAATTTTGCTTGGCAAATGTTTATGATAAAGCTCTAGATGATGGTCCTATGTTACTTGATAATATTAATTGTACTACTAATGAAAATGGGATTGGAGAGTTCTTGACTTATTCTATGAGTCCCATATCTATTGAGATTGATCACCTACCTTGTTATATTATTAATAAAAGTAAGTTTGAAAGTTTTAATTCCACTATTCTTGAACTTGATAAAAATTATGTGTTTGGAAATCATGAAAAGTATGCTGCATGTGATAGTTATATTGTTGAGTTTATTCATGAAGCTACTGAAAATTATTATGAGAGAGGAAAATATGGTAGTAGAAATTTTCATGGTGCTAAAACACCTCTCTATATGCTTAAAATTTTGAAGTTACTCTTGTTTTATCTTCTTATGCTTATCACTTTGTTCTTCATGAATTTATTTGTGTACAAGATTCCTATGCATAGGAAGTGGGTTAGACTTAAATGTGTTTTGAATTTGCTTTTTGATGCTCTCTTTTGCTTCAAATACTATTTCTTGCGAGTGCATCATTTAAAACTGCTGAGCCCATCTTAATGGCTATAAAGAAAAGAACTTCTTGGGAGATAACCCATGTGTTATTTTGCTACAGTACTTTGTTTTATATTTGTGTCTTGGAAGTTGTTTACTACTGTAGCAACCTCTCCTTATCTTAGTTTTGTATTTTGTTGTGCCAAGTGAAGCCTCTAATCGAAGGTTGATACTAGATTTGGATTTCTGCGCAGAAACAGATTTCTATCTGTCACGAATCTGGGCTTATTTCTCTGTAGGAAACTCAGAAAAATCTGCCAATTTACGTGCGTGATCCTCAGATATGTACGCAACTTTCATTAGTTTTGAGTTTTCTGATTTGAGCAACGGAAGTACCATTTTAAAATTCGTGTTTACTGGCTGTTCTGTTTTGGCAGATTCTGTCTCTGTTTTTTGCATTGTCTCTTGTGGACTTTAAGTGAGGCTTTCTAGACGTGGAGAGCTGTAGCTAATGTTTTATTGAGTTCTTGCAATGTGTCACTACAGGACCAAGGTGGATTCAATTTTTTTGAGTACTAACCCCTCTAATGAAGTTTATGAGAAGTTTGGTGTGAAGGAAGTTTTCAAGGGTCAAGAGAGGAGGATGATATATGATCAAGAAGAGTGAAAAGTCTAAGCTTGGGGATGCCCCCGTGGTTCATCCCTGCATATTTCAAGGAGACTCAAGCGTCTAAGCTTGGGGATGCCCAAGGCATCCCCTTCTTCATCAACTTATCAGGTTTCTTCTTGAAACTATATTTTTATTCGGTCACATCATATGTGCTTTACTTGGAGCGTTTGTGTGTTTTTATTTTTGTTTGTGTTTGAATAAAGATGGATCCTAGCAATCCTTGTTTGGGAGAGAGACACGCTCCGCTTTTTCATATGAACACTTGTTCTTCGTTTTACTTTTAATGTTCAATGATAAAAGTTGGAAGCTACAATACTTATTGGTATTTGGTTGGAAATAGAAAATGCCTCATAATGTCTTGAATAATTTGACACTTGGCAATTGTTTTGAGCTCTCAAGTAGATCATGATTAAGTTTTTTCATGTAGTTTAAACCTATTAGTGGAGAACTACCGTAGAGCTTGTTAAAATTGGTTTGCATAATTGATCTCTCTTAAGGTCTAGATATTTTCTGGTAAAAGTGTTTGAGCAACAAGGAAGACAGTGTAGAGTATTATAATGCTTGCGATATGTTCTTATGTAAGTTTTGCTGTACCGGTTCATACTTGTGTTTGCTTCAAACAACCTTGCTAGCCTAAGCCTTGTATCGAGAGGGAATACTTCTCGTGCATCCAAAACCTTGAGCCAAAACCTATGCCATGTGTGTCCACCATACCTACCTACTATGTGGTATTTTCTGCCATTCCAAAGTAAATTGCTTGAGTGCTACCTTTAAACAATTCAAAATTTATTACCTCTGATTTGTGTCAATGTTTTATAGCTCATGAGGAAGTATGTGGTGTTTATCTTTCAATCTTGTTGGGCAACTTTCACCAATGGACTAGTGGCTTCATCCGCTTATCCAATAATTTTGCAAAAAGAGCTGGCAATGGGATTCCCAGTCCCAAATTAATTAACAAAAATAGACACTCCTCCATGGTATGTGATTGTTGGACGGCACCCGAGGATTCGGTTAGCCATGGCTTGTGTAAGCAAAGGTGGGGAGGAGTGTCATCATAATAAAACTAAAATAAAAGGGCACTCCTTCATGGTATGAGATTGTTGGCAGGCACCCGAGGATTCGGTTAGCCATGGTTTGTGAAAGAAAGGTTGGAAGGAGTGCCACCCAAAAATAAAAATAATTCATGGGAGCCGCTCTTGAAGGTTTGTCTAGCAAGGGGGTTAGAGTGCCCACTACCATTCGTTGACAACAACAAACACCTCTCAAAACTTTACTTTTATGCTCTCTTTATGTTTTCAAAATCAAAGCTCTAGCACAAATATAGCAATCGATGCTTTCCTCTGCGAAGGGCCATTCTTTTACTTTATGTTGAGTCAGTTTACCTACTTCCTTCCATCTTAGAAGCAAACACTTGTGTCAACTGTGCATTGATTCTTACATACTTGCTTATTTGCATTCATCATATTACTTTGTGTTGACAATTATCCATGAGATATGCATGTTACAAGTTGAAAGCAACCGCTGAAACTTATATCTTCCCTTGTGTTGCTTCGATGCCTTTACTTTGAACTTATTGCTTTATGAGTTAACTCTTGTGCAAAACTTTTGATACTTGTCTTGAAAGTACTCTTCATGAAAAGTTTTGCTATATGTTATCTATTTGTTAGCAACTATAGATCATTGCCTTGAGTCACTTCATTCATTTCATATGCTTTGTAATAGTATGATCAAGGTTATGTAAGTAGCATGTCACTACAGAAATTATTCTTTTTATCGTTTACCTGGGACGAGCAGGACTAAGCTTGGGGATGCTGATACGTCCCCGACGTATCCATAATTTCTGTCGTTCCATGCTTGTTTTATGACAATACTTACATGTTTTGCTTGCACTTTATGATGTTTTTATGCGTTTTCCGGTACTAACCTATTAACAAGATACCACAGTGCCAGTTCCTGTTTTCTGCTGTTTTTGGTTCCAGAAAGGCTGTTCGGGCAATATTCTCGGAATTCGACGAAACGAAGACCAAACCTCCTATTTTTCCCGGAAGGCTCCGAACACCGAAGAAGTCGGAACACTACAAGAAAAGTTGCCATGGCCGACGAAGTTGAAGTCGCGCCGTGGTTGCTGGTGTACCATGGCCGACGATTTTGGTCCCTCCGTGGTGCATGTCAAAACTTTTTTTTTCGTTTTTGAGGCCACCTAGCCCGACGAAAGCGGCCAAAACGTCGCGTATGGTGGCCCGGGACGTGGTGCATCTCGAAATCTCGGGTTCGCCGGCCGAGTCAACGCAAATCCGCACCGCCGAGGGATGTAGGGCCCAGATGGCAGCCTCTCTGGCATTGTTTTTTTCTAGATCGCGCCATCTCGTTCAACGTTCTCCGATCGAGCCGTTTACGATGCAGGATCATGGGTCCCGCATGTCATCCTCTATGAACCAAAATTCTTTCTATTCTTGGATTTTTTGACCCCCTGATTTCTGGCTACTTCCTTTTTCTTTTGATCCCTTGCCGCCTTGGAAACGTTGAGACCGCTGCTGCTAAATGGGACCCGCATGTCATCCTCTATGTGCAATCAACTTTCTTTTCTTGGAGTTTTTTTGGCACCTCAAATTTGGTCACTTGCCTTTTTCTTTCGATCCCCTGCCGCCTCTCAAACGGTGATACCGCTGCTGCTAACTGGGACCCGCATGTCATCCTCTATGTACTATAAAACTTTCTTTTCTTGAATTATTTTTGGCACCTCATATTTGGTCACTTACCTTTTTCTTTCGATCCCCTGCCGCCTCTCAAACGGTGATACCGCTGCTGCTAAATGGGACCCGCATGTCATCCTCTATGTACTATAAAACTTTCTTTTCTTGGATTTTTTTGGCACCTCATATTTGGTCACTTGACTTTTTCTTTCGATCACCTGCCGCCTCTCAAACGGTGATACCGCTGCTGCTAAATGGGACCCGCATGTCATCCTCTATGTACTATAAAACTTTCTTTTCTTGGATTTTTTTGGCACCTCATATTTGGTCACTTGACTTTTTCGATCCCCTGCCTCTCAAACGGTGATACCGCTGCTGCTAAATGGGACCCGCATGTCATCCTCTATGTACTATAAAACTTTCTTTTCTTGGATTTTTTTGGCACCTCATATTTGGTCACTTGACTTTTTCTTTCGATCCCCTGCTGCCTCTCAAACGGTGATACCGCTGCTGCTAAATGGGACCCGCATGTCATCCTCTATGTACTATAAAACTTTCTTTTCTTGAATTATTTTTGGCTCCTGATATTTTTTCACTTGACTTTTCTTTCGATCTCATGCCACGTTTGAAACGTTGAGGAACCTGCTGGCTCATGGGACCCGCATGTCATCCTCTATGTACTATAAAAGTTCATTTTCTTGGTTTTTTTTCACCCTCTGATTTTTGGCAATTTCTTTTTCTTTTGATCCCCTGCCGCCTCTCAAACGTGATACCGCTGCTAAATGGGACCCGCATGTCATCCTCTATGTACTATAAAACTTTCTTTTCTTGAATTATTTTTGGCTCCTGATATTTTTCACTTGCCTTTTTCTTTCGATCTCATGCCACGTTTGAAACGTTGAGGAACCTGCTGGCTCATGGGACCCGCATGTCATCCTCTATGTACTATAAAAGTTCATTTTCTTGGTTTTTTTTCACCCTCTGATTTTTGGCAATTTCTTTTTTCTTTCGATCCCCTGCCGCCTCTCAAACGCTGATACCGCTGCTGCTAACTGGGACCCTCATGTCATCCTCTATGTACTATAAAACTTTCTTTTCTTGAATTATTTTTGGCTCCTCATATTTGGTCACTTGCCTTTTCTTTCGATCTCATGCCAACTTTGAAACGTTGAGGACCCTGCTGCTCATGGGACCCGCATGTCATCCTCTATGTACTATAAAAGTTTATTTTCTTTATTTTTTTCACCCTCTGATTTTTGGCTATTTCCTTTTTCTTTTGATCCCCTGCCGCCTTGGAAACGTTGGGTAAGCTGCTGACTCATGGGACCCGCATGTCATCCTCTATGTACAATCAACTTTCTTTTTCTTTTGATCTCAAGCCGCATTTGAAACGTTGAGACCGCTGCTGCTAAATGGGACCCGCATGTCATCCTCTATGTACAATAAAGTTTTTTCTTGGATTATCTTTGGCTCCTGATATTTTGGCACTTGCCTTTTTCTTTCGATCTCATGCCGCCTTTGAAACGTTGACTAAGCTGCTGGCTCATGGGTCCCGCATGTCATCCTCTACGACAATAAAAGTTTTCTTTCTTGGAGTTATTTTTGACCCCTAATTTCTGGCTATTTGCCTTTTTCTTTTGATCTCCTGCCCCCTCTGAAACGATGAGGACGCTGTTGGGAGGTCGGTCCCACATGTCATCCTCTATGAACAATAAAAGTTTCCTTTGATTGATTTATTTTGAACCCCTAATCAATTTCTGGATATTTCCTTTTTTTCTTTTGATCCCCTGCCGCCTTGAAATCGCTGAGGATGCTGCTGCCTCATGGGTCCCGCATGTCATCCTCTCAGAACGGTAAATGTTTCTTTTCTTGGATTTTGTTTACCAAATGATTTTTGGCTTATTTTTTCTTTCGATCTCCTGCAGCCTTTAAAACGTTGAGGACGCTGCTGGCTCACGGGTCCCACATGTCAGCCTCTATGAACAATAAACGCTGAGGATGCTGCTGCCTCATGGGTCCCGCATGTCATCCTCTTAGAACGAAAATGTTTCTTTTCTTGGATTTTTTACCAACAGATTTTTTGGTTTATTTTTTTTCTTTCCATCCCCTGCCGCCTTTAAAACGTTGACGACGCTGCTGGCTCATGGGTCCCCGATGTCAGCCTCCCCGTAGAACAAACATGTGATATCTTGATTATTTTGCAGACAATAAACAGTGTATTGCGCTCTGAGCTATTTCAAACGGATAAATTAAATCTTTATTTTTACATAAACAAACTTATATGTTGAATCTCCTTGTTTTTTTGTTTTTGCGAAGCATAGGACTTTCCTGTTTTGTTTAGAAAATTCCGAACTTTCCTGTTTTGGAGTGGGCTGAAATTGTACGAGTCAAAAGGCCAAGCACGATAGTTCGAAGGCCCAGATGTCCAGATGCAGCCCAATTGAAATCTTTCTTCTTGGATTTTTTTCACCCCCTGATTTCTGGCTACTACATTTTTCTTTTGGTCCTGTGCCGCCTTGGAAACATTGAGACCGCTGCTGCAAAATGGGACCCGCATATCATCCTCTATGTACTATAAAACTTTCTTTTCTTGAATTATTTTTGGCTCCTGATATTTGGTCAATTGCCTTTCTCTTTCGATCCCATGCAGCCTCTCAAACGGTGATACCGCTGCTGCTAAATGGGACCCGCATGTCATCCTCTATGTACAATCAAGTTTCTTTTCTTGAATTATTTTTGGCTCCTGATATTTGGTCACTTACCTTTTTCTTTCGATCTCATGCCACGTTTGAAACGTTGAGGAACCTGCTGGCTCATGGGACCCGCATGTCATCCTCTATGTGCTATAAAAGTTTATTTTCTTGGATTTTTTTCACCCTCTGATTTTTGGCTATTTCCTTTTTCTTTTGATCCCCTGCCGCCTTGGTTGAGTAAGCTGCTGACTCATGGGACCCGCATGTCATCCTCTATGTACAATCAAGTTTCTTTTCTTGAATTATTTTTGGCTCCTGATATTTGGTCACTTGCCTTTTTGTTTCGATCTCATGCCACGTTTGAAACGTTGAGGAACCTGCTGGCTCATGGGACCCGCATGTCATCCTCTATGTGCTATAAAAGTTTATTTTCTTGGATTTTTTTTCACCCTCTGATTTTGGCTATTTCCTTTTTCTTTTGATCCCCTGCCGCCTTGGAAACGTTGAGTAAGCTGCTGACTCAATGGACCCGCATGTCATCCTCTATGTACAATCAAGTTTCTTTTCTTGAATTACTTTTGGATCCTGATATTTGGTCACTTGCCTTTTTATTTCGATCTCATGCCACGTTTGAAACGTTGAGGAACCTGCTGGCTCATGGGACCCGCATGTCATCCTCTATGTGCTATAAAAGTTTATTTTCTTTGTTTTTTTTCACCCTCTGATTTTTGGCTATTTCCTTTTTCTTTTGATCCCCTGCCGCCTTGGAAACGTTGGGTAAGCTGCTGACTCATGGGATCCGCATGTCATCCTCTATGTACAATCAACTTTCTTTTTCTTTTGATCTCAAGACGCATTTGAAACGTTAAGACCGCTGCTGCTAAATGGGACCCGCATGTCATCCTCTATGTACAATAAAGTTTCTTTTCTTGGATTATCTTTGGATCCTGATATTTGGTCACTTGCCTATTTCTTTCGATCTCATGCCACGTTTGAAACGTTGAGGAACCTGCTGGCTCATGGGACCCGCATGTCATCCTCTATGTACTACAAAAGTTCATTTTCTTGGGTTTTTTTCACCCTCTGATTTTTGGCTATTTCCTATTTCTTTTGATCCCCTGCGGCCTTTGAAAGTTGAGGACTCTGCTGCCTCATAGGTCCCACATGTCAGCCTGTATGAACGATAAAGCTTTCCTTTCTTGGAGTTTTTTTACCCCCTAATTTCTGGCTACTTTCTTTTTCTTTTGATCTCAAGCCGCATTTGAAACGTTGGGACCGCTGCTGCAAAATGGGACCCGCATGCAATTCTCCATGTACAATAAAAGTTTCTTTTCTTGGATTATTTTTCACCCTCATTTTTGGTCACTTGCCTTTTTCTTTTGATCCCCTACCGCCTTGGAAACGTTGAGTAAGCTGCTGACTCGTGGGACCCGCATGTCATCCTCTATGTACAATCAACTTTTTTTTCTTTTGATCTCAAGCCGCATTTGAAACGTTGAGACCGCTGCTGCTAAATGGGACCCGCATGTCATCCTCTATGCACAATAAAGTTTCTTTTCTTGGATTATCTTTGGCTCCTGATATTTTGTCACTTGCCTTTTGCTTTCGATCTCATGCCGCCTTTGAAACGTTGAGTAAGCTGCTGGCTCATGGGTCCCGCATGTCATCATCTACGAACAATAAAAGTTTCCTATCTTCGAATTATTTTTACCCCTAATTTTTGGCTACTTCCTTTTTTCTTTTGATCACCTGCAGCCTTTGAAACTTAGAGGATTCTGCTGGCTCATGGGTCCCACATGTCAGCCTCTATGAACAATAAACCTTTCCTTTCTTGGAGTTATTTTGACCTCTAATTTCTGGCTATTTCGCCTTTTTTAAAATCCTGTGTCGCCTTGGAAACGTTGAGAATGCTGCTGCCTCATGGGTCCCGCATGTCATCCTCTCAAAACGATAAATGTTTCTTTTTTTTTGGATTTTTTTACCAACTGATTTTTTTCCGATCCTCTGCCGTCTTTAAAAACGTTGACGACGCTGCTAATACAAGCTCTTTCGCTCCAAGATCTTGCAAGTTAATAGAATAAATCATGGAATTATTAGGATATGTTTTAAATTTCAAATCCACTTTATGAATTTTTAAAAATACCGTGATCCGTGTGGGTATGGAGCGATCAAGGATTTTCATATTGGCCATGAGCAGTTTCAAAAATTGCAACCGGATAATTCTAAATAAATAAAAACAACTTTTATGCAGAATCTCCGTGTTTTTGTTTTTTGCCATCATAGGATCTATGGTTCATTAGAAAAGGGCCGAAATTGCATGAGCAGAAAAGCCCATTTCTAGTTATTGGGCTTCAACAGCCTGAGCAAGTAGGCCTATAGCAAATACCATGTAGATGGCCGTTGAAACCCAAAAGTATTTGTTGCCTAGACTTGACATGAACCTTGCTATGCACACGACAATTTCAGTCCGATCCGTGTACGCAACACAAGATCAAACCCAACGTGTGAGGAAGCAGGTGGCAGCACACCTCCAGATGCTCAATCGTACACATATCATATAGGAGTTGTCGTATGTACATTAGTTCCGTATTGACATGTTTGTTTCTTTGGTTAACATGTGGGGTCCGCACAGTCACCTAGGTCGCACATCAACTTCTTTGCTCATAGTTGATGCATGTTTAGTGGCCTGCAGCAAGAATCGCTGCCCCCAGGGATGTACTTTACCCTTTAGCGGCGAAAAAATAGGAATGGTCCTCTCATGACTATGATCAACAAGAGGTGGCTATATTATAAAGGACGTACACACATTGTAATTATAGTGCTGAAATAAAGTCAATCCTAAAACAGCCATGCATGGGTTATAATATGAAGGCAACACGAAATACAAAAGCAGGGCAGTGTTCAAATAAACTGATTCAAACTAGTACATACTAAAAACAGTGTACTACTTCTCAACACTTCAAGCATAATAAAAAAGTGTGTCAGTGTTTTTTTAAAGGTAACACCGAACGGGCAATGTTTAAAGCAGGCTTAAACCACATAGCCGCTTGTCGGACACTACCCCAACTAACTCTGGGAAGGCTGATAACTCCCACAGTCTCACCTTCATCTGGCTGGAGGTTGCAGCGCAAAATTTTAGGGTATTGATTATGAAGATACTTCCGGTATGCTGTGTAGACGCAGTTTTTCCTCATGAATGGAACCAATGTGCCATCAGGAGCTTTGGATTCACGCTTCTTCAGGTTGGCAATGATCGGGTAATTGAGTCCGAGGAACAGAGAGTGGTCGCCGAGGCTGTTAACCTGCCTCCAATGAAAGTCCCCTGCACGTGCTGCAACGAACAGAGATATGGGATCCTGCTCAAAGACGTAGGTGGCAACAGGAGGATACTGCCGTAGCTGAAGCCCATTAGCAGCATAGGGAATGTCATGAGGTACTTCAGCATTGGCAATCCCAATGTTGTTTACTGTAAGGATGATCATCAATCGCTTGCCATCAGCAGTTGGAGCGAGGAACCACGCGTACTGCTGATCATCCACCACCGGTGGCGGGATTACGAACATGGACATCGGGTTTTCTGCAATATTAGAAATGGAGACGAATAGGGTGTTACTGGCAACCATATTCAAACAGCAGCATTGTTCATCGTTCATGCTCACAGTATAAATACGACTATGTAAGCTAAGGACATTGGTCATTCATGTGTTCAAATCGAGTGTCCAATATATCAGTTATACTGCATGCATCCCACGAAACAAGTCTTAACTTCGCCAAAACTAGACACTAGTTAGTGTATACACAGTTATATACTACCTCTGTCCCACCGAAAGTGTCTGAGATTTGTCCAAATTCAGATGTATCTAGACAGTGAAAGCATATAGATACATTCAAATTTTGACAAATATATCATCTTAAGTTTAAGTCCTGTGTTGTAGTTAATTCCCTTTGTCTTAAGTGATCCAACGGTGTATATGATTAGATATTTGTATACAATATAGGAGTACAGACAATCTACCAGTTGGTCCAGTTTTAAACTGAGTATAGAGCTTCAATCATGACCCTTGGAGTGCTAAATCTAACGGTGCACAACAGCAGGATTCTCTGTGAAGAGTGCACATAGCTAACTCTACAATATTTTAGAACCATCACGTGAGCCTTGGGTCTACCCCAAAAAATGACCAAATATCTGAAACCCCTGAAGCATATGAATAACCCCATCAAAGAAATCGCTATTCAGCACTGCTACATGGATCAATGGAAGGTTCTTACGGTCTCAACTCTCAAGGAAACATCAAAGGAAAAGGTAGATAAGAAATGAGTGAGTGTTAGATGTACACATATTTTTAATTTTTTATTTGTTCCCTTCGTTTGCCGACTGATGGGAAGAAACATCATTTTTTGTAGGACCACTCTTGTTTTCGTATTTTATATATGCATTGCTGGCAATATTTTCTTTCGAAAACCATGAATATAGCTCGAGCTACATGTAGCATGGTTTTTGAAAATTTTGAGAGCTGCATTTTGAAGTTCCAAAGAAAACGGAGATTAAATACGGGTGTCAACAATGTTGTGTTCTACCAACATTCAAATGTCCAAATCAAAATATCTTATATTTAAGGTTTTGCAACAACAAAAAAATCTGACATATATTTTCCAACATTTTGTAACTTCAAAATCTATCAGATTCTGTCATTTTTGTGCGGCCCGAATATAGGGTATCTCAATTTCAGATTTTACACTCTGGTAGAATAATACATTCTCTACATCTATTTTTTTTAGATTTTTTATATATTCTTTCAAAACTTGCGAAAGGCATGCTATAAATATTCTTTTGATTATCAAACAGAATCTTTAATGGTTTGACGTGCATACATACTAGTAATATAAAAATATAAAAGTTCTCGCCTTGTACACATTTTGTTGATTTTTTGGAATGAATACAACATTCAATTTGGTAGATAGAGTACTAAACATTTCATGGGAAACTTAAAGCAGCTTGCCAAACAAAGGCTAATAGAAGAAAAAAATAGAGGTATGACAGGCATAACATCCACGATGGGGTTGAAATATGCATAAGCTTCGGGCAATTTGGCAAAGAAAAATCTAGCCGGATAAAGAACATAATTAAAAAAGGTACAGGTTAAACTAAGTAAATTAGGCATAACAAGTATTTCATTCTTGTTTAGTAAATAATTGGATTTTGATTGAGTTACTTTTCTAAGGGAAAAAAGGAGAAGGCAGATATTCAAGACACTTTTGGTGGGACGGAGGGAGTAAATCAAAAGTAAGAAAAAGTTATAACATGTTTCATGAGATGGAGTACTAAATAACGGCCATATGCATCTCTTCGATGCAGAGGCCGGGGTACCTCGCCCTCTATTTCGAGCAAAAATCAACTAGTTATATGAAACAATGGGTGTAAAAGTTAATCAAGAAGGGTGCCTTCATTGTGCTACGTTAACATTTGAGATACTTGTTAATTACATCCATATTCTGCAGTGGATAGAGTTACTAATTCAGGATTGCATTCACATACGGAGTATACTATGTTTGCTGATGACTGATTAGTACTAATTCGTTGCAAGCAACGGTTCATTCATATTCAGATAAAGGATGTGATCGTTAAGTCATATACTTATGAAAGTCCTTATGCATCTCTCTAATGCAGATGGCGGGGGTCTCTCGTCCTCCTTTTGGAGCAAAAATCAATTAGTTATATATGAAACAATGGGTGTAAAAGGTTATCAAAAAGGGTGCCTTCATAGTGCTACCTTATCTTTTGAGATACTGGGTAATTACATCCATATTCTGCAGTGGCGTAGAATTACTAATTCAGGAATGCAATCACATACTGAGCATACTATGTTTGTTGGTGACTAATTAGTACTAATTCATTGCAAGCAACGGTTCATTCATATTCAGCAAAAGGCGGTGTGATCATTAAGTCATTTATGAAAGGTAAAATATAAACAAGGTAGTTCATGAATAACTTCATTGATTAAGGCAGTGTATCATGCAATGCAACATAAGGACTGAAAAAATACCATTTGGGGTGTCCCAGCAGTACGTCCAGCCCCTAATTTCGTCCACCGCAAAAACTTGGCCACCGAGTTCAATGGCATCACAGAACGCCGGCACAATTTGTTCAGGTGTAGGGTTCTTCAGCATTCTCCAGTCGCCACCCCCTTCAAGGTAGAAAATCCTTTTGTCGAACAAGGCGATGAGCTTGTAATCTGCGTACCTCCCACCTTTTGTGGGCACTTGGCAGATTACAATCTTCAACAAATTAATTGCTCGACTCCAGCAAAGATAGTATAACCAATCTTTAGTAGCAGGTTGATATGTAACACCATGACCAATCTTCGGATCAGGTGGGGATGGAAGGGGGATATGTCGCTCGGTGTAGACGTTCACAAGGCACCACTGGCACCCACGATGATCGGCGGCGGCGATCCAGTCGCCGTTCGCGCCAAGCCATTTTCTGTCGTGCATGAACGGCAGGGTGACAGAACGGCGAGGATGGTCAAGGGGCACCAGGTCGTACACGGTAACATGCAGACGAGATGCTGTCGCCACGAACCAGGGTTCATCGAACCAATAAGCAGGCGGAGGCATCAGCAGGCAGGGTTCATCCCAATGGTGCATCTTACCTTCATCATTGCTGATCTGGTCGTAGAGCTCCCTGGAACATGCGGCAAGTCGGACGGTGTAGGTAACGTCCAGATGCGCAGCGATGAGGTCGATGTTGTCGCCGGTGAGAGCCTCCAAGTGGCCGTCCCCGCCGCACCGGCAAAGCCTTGAATATTCCATCAGGTGAAGATGGATTTAGATGGATGGCGGATGCAACTTCGCTTGGGGTTTTCGGAGGAGAGGGCGAGCGCTATGGAAGAAACGATGCGCGCCGCGGCCGGGTGGGGTGAGGAGAGAAAGGTATAGTACTAGTGATGCGGCGTGGTGGGGATCGAGATCCTGCGCGTGCGCGTGATTCTGCGAGGGTGAAGAAAAAGATGATAGACATGCAAGGGGCAAAACCTAGGCAGTACTCTAGGCTGCTGCTGCTGCGACTGGGCGCCGATTTGACTGTTGGTAGATGGTAGACTAGCACGCCACCCATCTATAAATTTGCGACGACGTTTGGTGCAGTGATGTCTCGTCACATCAGCTTGAGCAGAGAGGGCTTTTTTTACAGTTTCCATTACGATATATTTTTCGCCGATAATCGTAGTACTCTATGCCAGAGACACGTACCTTAACACGTGGGCAGCATGCAACCGCGCGAGCACCAAAATGAAATGAGAGATGTTTTAGAGCAGAACTTCATTTTCAATGCCTTTCCTAGCTTGGTTTGGAGGAGCTTCAGTGACTTGATGCTTCCAAGTCTCATTGTGACTAGGTGCCACCATCTACCATCTTTCGAGATCCAACGTTCCAAACTATCTGTTATTTCGAAGCTAAAAAAGAAAAAACTATTCAGAAAATTTTGAAAAAAATCCAGTAATATGTAGATGCCTTGTTTTAAAATCTATGAATATTTCATCCCATTCGGATGACTAGCTTGTGATTAAATAGCTTCTTACGTATTCGAGCACTAGTTTAAACTAAATATTATTTGCTCACAAACCAATTATTCAAATCGAATGAAACTCCACCAAAATATAAATCGAAATATGCATGATTTACTGCAATGTGAGCGGATAATTCAATCCCACGAAAAGACAATATGCTCCAAGACCAGTAATCTCTTCCCTAGCTTATCTGAACATAACTGACAGTGTCCTTAGAGAACATCTTGCAGCCTCAGTAAAGCCTCAGGTATGAACAAGAAGCATACTGCCATCTACAGATCACGCTAAGAACCACAACCCAGGATCATCCTCATAGCCTATATCATCAAGGTTTCCCTCCAAAATGCTTATGTTTGTTGGTGACTAATTAGTACTAATTCAGGAATGCAATCACATACTGAGCATACTATGTTTGTTGGTGACTAATTAGTACTAATTCATTGCAAGCAACGGTTCATTCATATTCAGCAAAAGGCGGTGTGATCATTAAGTCATTTATGAAAGGTAAAATATAAACAAGGTAGTTCATGAATAACTTCATTGATTAAGGCAGTGTATCATGCAATGCAACATAAGGACTGAAAAAATACCATTTGGGGTGTCCCAGCAGTACGTCCAGCCCCTAATTTCGTCCACCGCAAAAACTTGGCCACCGAGTTCAATGGCATCACAGAACGCCGGCACAAGGGCTACAGGAAGACATCACCAAGAAAGGGTGATGCATGTCTCCTTCAACAAACACAGCAGTACATGTCTGAAGCAAGTACATGAACACAAGTACACCACCATAATAATACTACATGAACACAAGTGATGCCGTCGGTTGGGGAGGCCTAAATAAAACTTAAACTTAATCCTAATCTAATGGACGTCGGTTGGGGCGCGCGACGGGTCTGCCTCGTCCTCGTTCTTCGCCTATGCAGCCTACGTCCGTGCCCGCTTCTGGTCCCATGCTTCGCGATAGGGGCGGCCCCAGGGGTATTCTTGCGTATGCAGCTGAATACCTAAGATTTTGACAAAACCTTAGAATTTCCTCATAAATCAGGGAAAAATTTGGCAAATACATGAGGATTTTGGCAAAATGAATACACAGGTTGAAAATGAATACCCAGCACTTCATCACTGGCGCAGCCACTGTTCGCGCTTCAGGCGATCGAGCATGGCGGACGCCGTCAAAAGACCTTGCCGGCGGCGCTGTCCCAGCGGTTCAGTCCTTAGCCGAGAAATCTCCTTCTGGAAGAAGAGTATCGCTTGCTGGCGGGCGAACGCCTCATAATGGCGATGAGCCCTGTCCTCGCAGAACTTCCGTTGGGAAGCCTCCAAGATCCGGAGGTCGTGCTCGCTGTACTCCTCCTTCAACCGTGGGTCCTCGTCGTTATCGGAGCTGTACTCCGCGTCGGACTGCGGCTCCGGCTCCGGCTCCGGCTCCGGCTGCGATGGTGGTGGAGGCTGCGCGCGGACTTTGAGGCCAAGCCTACAGAACCTCGTTTTCCGATGGCGCGGCATTTTTGAGGTGGAGAGGAGAGAATGGAGCGTAAGCGGTGGTGGAAATGAGAGGATAGCACCGCGGGGGTGGACGGCGTAGTAGGTACTTTATGCTGGTGGTAGGCAACTACCCTCATTTACGGCGGCGTAGGCGACTGCACGCCGCGTGTCCGGCCGCTGCCCTCGTGGCCGCCTAGGTTTAGGCGCGGGAGACCATTAAACGCCGGGGACTACCAACCTTCCCGCGTCGCCTTTGATGCGAACAGTCGCGTCCTCCCGCTGACAAGGCGGCCCCACACGCGAAAACCGTCGTGCCGCGAGGCGCCGACGCGCCCGATTCGCGCCCTTCGCCGGTGTGAGCCCAAAAAATGCAACTACTACTACTGTACTAGCGAGCAGGCCCTCCCATCAGTATCAGACTAGTTACATCACCAAAAAAGGTGATGCATGTCTCCTTCACATGGTCTTCTTATGTCATATAGTAAGGCACTAGCAATGATCGGCGCGGCGTGTCTCATAGTGGGAGTATCTTCACTAGTAACTAAGTGTCCAACTCAGCAAATTTGCTTATGTGGCAGTGAGTTAATGAGGAGAGAGGAGGATGGAGTAACATACAGTAGCTAGTTACTGTAACATCACACTTCCCAAGATACAATGAGTCTATAAGCTAATTAATGAAGACATCTATATGATACTACTTTGATGTTACTTCCCACTATGACTAGTCTAACTAATATACTCCCTCTATCTCAGAGCTTAAGGCGTAAAAATAAATTCGATTTTTGATCAAAGCATAAGGCGTAGGTATAGTACTAGTGATGCGGCGTGGTGGGGATCGAGATCCTGCGCGTGCGCGTGATTCTGCGAGGGTGAAGAAAAAGATGATAGACATGCAAGGGGCAAAACCTAGGCAGTACAGTATAAATTTGCGACGACGTTTGGTGCAGTGATGTCTCGTCACATCAGCTTGAGCAGAGAGGGCTTTTTTTACAGTTTCCATTACGATATATTTTTCGCCGATAATCGTAGTACTCTATGCCAGAGACACGTACCTTAACACGTGGGCAGCATGCAACCGCGCGAGCACCAAAATGAAATGAGAGATGTTTTAGAGCAGAACTTCATTTTCAATGCCTTTCCTAGCTTGGTTTGGAGGAGCTTCAGTGACTTGATGCTTCCAAGTCTCATTGTGACTAGGTGCCACCATCTACCATCTTTCGAGATCCAACGTTCCAAACTATCTGTTATTTCGAAGCTAAAAAAGAAAAAACTATTCAGAAAATTTTGAAAAAAATCCAGTAATATGTAGATGCCTTGTTTTAAAATCTATGAATATTTCATCCCATTCGGATGACTAGCTTGTGATTAAATAGCTTCTTACGTATTCGAGCACTAGTTTAAACTAAATATTATTTGCTCACAAACCAATTATTCAAATCGAATGAAACTCCACCAAAATATAAATCGAAATATGCATGATTTACTGCAATGTGAGCGGATAATTCAATCCCACGAAAAGACAATATGCTCCAAGACCAGTAATCTCTTCCCTAGCTTATCTGAACATAACTGACAGTGTCCTTAGAGAACATCTTGCAGCCTCAGTAAAGCCTCAGGTATGAACAAGAAGCATACTGCCATCTACAGATCACGCTAAGAACCACAACCCAGGATCATCCTCATAGCCTATATCATCAAGGTTTCCCTCCAAAATGCTTATGTTTTTGGAAAGTTTTCTTGACGATAGGGAAGATTCTGAAGGGCTTAGATTCGCTACAATAGCAACAAATGGAAAATTTTCGCCGCTAAAAAGAGTATCCCGCCATTTTAATATACACTTACTAGTAGTTGATCAATTGTGCATTGCAAAACACAAAGTTCAGATCAAATGTGCAACATACCAACAGAAAGTTAACTAGCAGTTTTACGAGCACATGGCGATACTAAGGTGATGAAGCAGTTAACTAGCAGAACAAGATCTCCTACTCAGGGACGCTCTTGGTGGACGCCGAGATATAGGTCGCTAGCTGTGCACGGAGATCCTCCTTCTCCTTGATAATCGCCTTAAGGACGGCGGTTTGTCCGCGCATTAGCACCCTCGAGATCTGCCTCTTGAGCTTTAATTTCAACTTCTGTTCCATGAGATACTTGATGAGGTTGCTTCCAGTATCCATCCATGTGACGCTCTTGTTGTTCAGTTCCACCCAGTAGGCGTTCTGCTGCTTAAGCATGTCGACGCATTGCGCAAGATGAAAGGAGATCTCCTTCTCAGACGCCAAAACTCTGTGAAGACGATCACACTCCAGGGTGAGGGAGTGTTCATTCTCCAGCTGGCTGCCTATGTGGGCCTTGTTCTCCTCCTTTTGCTACAACAATAATTGTATGAAAAAAAAAGAAATCAACCCATTCATATATGAGTATTAGTTACCCGCAAACAATAGGACTACTAATTTCTAGCATGGATATTGATAAAGGAATGGACAACACTCGGACGCTCCACAAATACCACAGGGTTCATCAACACATAATTAATCGGAAAGCAGTGATTACATAAACTATAAAAAAACAAGTGGACAGAGGCATACAGCCTACCTGGCTTGGCCGGGAAACGGGGCCGAACTTAGCTTCGGACGGCCGGACTTGGGGCGCCACCGTCGTTGTGGTTACCGGGGAGACATTTGAACCGCCGGCCCTTTGAGATGTAAATAAATGTAAAAACGGTTAGAAAATAAGAATCAACTGAAGGACACCCCGCTAGAAACTTACCCGGACGAACCCTCGCCCTTGATGGTGGTGTTTGCATCATCATCATTCATCAATGTGACGCTCTGGTTATGCAGTTCCACACAAACGCGGTTCTGCTCATTAAGCCTGTCGAGCTCGGCAGTAAAGGTATTGATGCCTTGCTGAAGATTATGGCAGATCTTGTTCTCGGACGCCAAATCTACGTGAACAGGCTCAAACTCTGGGGTAAGGGAGAGTTCATTCCCCAGCTGGCTGCCTATGTGGGCCATGTTCACCTCCATTTGCTGGCACGATCATTGTATGGAACAAAAAAGAATCCAACCAATTCATATATGAGTAATTACACGCAAAAAAATAGGAGTACTACTAATTTCTAGCACAGATCTTGATACAGGAATGGACATCACATGGACGCTCCACAAATATCACAGTGTTCATCAACACATAATTAAAAGGAAAGCCGTGATTACATAAACTACTCCATCCTATCCCTTTTAGTAGTAGTAGTAGTAAACACGGATTTAGTAAAGTTGTATTCTCCCTATGATCCCTTTTAGTTGACTCGGATTTAGTACAAAGTTGTACAAATTTTATTTGACTCAAATTTAGACTCTCCGATTCATATTAATTGACTTCAATATGGATGTATCTAGAACTAAAATGTGTCTAGATACATCCATATTAGAGTCAATTAATATGAACCGGAGGTAGTACTAAATTTGAGTCAAATAAAATGGATCGGAGGGAGTACTAAATCAGAGTCTATTAAAATGGATTGGAGGGAGTATTAAAAAAAAGTGGATAGAGGCATACAGCCTACCTGGCTTGGCCGTGAAACGGGGCCGAACTCAGCTTCCGACGACCGGACTTGGGGCGCCACCGTCGTGGGGGTTACCGGGTAGACGTTTGAACCGCCGGCCCTGTGAGATGTAAATAAATGGAAAAAACAGTTAGAAAATAAGAATGAACTGGAGGACACGCCACTAGAAACCTACCCGGACGAACCCTCGCCCACTGGCTCGCTCTCCATCGAATAGAGGATAGACTGCTCTGCGAGAATGCTCAGGCGATCATAAGTGGCCATACAACGACGCGCTAGCTGGCTAGATGAGTTTTTCTCGGCGGTCCTAGTCCTCATCGTCTTCCCTAGGATATCCTGCCGCCGGGCCGCCCGGCTCAATGGAGCCATGGCTTGCGAGGTACGTAGTACTTTACTACTCAGTAGTTAGGGTGGAGGGCTGGTGAAGGCTAGTTACTAGCTACCAGCAGAACAGAAAGAGAAGAAGGGCGGAGGGCTGGTCAAGGATAAATCTTACATACACCCAGAAAAGACCATCGTGCCCTCGCGGGGCTTCTGAGCAATTATAGGGACGTGTGTTCTCAAATGGGCAAGATAGGGTACCTTCCCGAGGAAGCATCTAGCACCCAAGCCAATGGACTGCGCGTTGAACAATGGTTACAGTATGTGTAAAAAGAAAAGATAACAAGGGAAATGCCTGGCAGGGTCCAGAGGTGCATTTAATCGGACATGGGATTCCATAGTACAGTACACCATAGAGTATGTGAACATAAACACAGAATACAATCAAGCGCTTAGTGTTGGACCCTCTCCGCCAAATAAGATCATATATCGTCGTTAGGGCCGCCCTGGTGAATCCTCTGAATGAAAAAAGCCCATAGTTGGCAACCTAAACCCGCCGCTCCGAATAGGAACTTCCGTCCGACGATAACTTTCTGACAACAAAAATTAATTAATTCAGTACTGCATAAACCGCAATTTCAATTAGATAACCACGAAGATTAAGATAGGCGCATGTATCACCTGTCGATGCGAACCCAGATAGTCAGCTCCGTGCACGGTTGATACCATTGCAACGACCGCTCTAGTTCCGACCATTTGGCGGCGCCCGGCGTGGTCGTGCTGTTCGCCAGAATAGTGGCCGTATAGTTGGGGAGCATTAAACCAATCTCAGAGCGATTAAGTAATGGCTTGCCGTGCGACGACATACTCACATTGTACTCCGGCCACACGCACGCCGCCGACCTAACGCACTCAACGGATAGGCAGGCCAGCACGCATCCATTTTTCGGCTGGACTTGCGTATATGTGTGCCAGACGAACACGGTACCATCGTTCCCGTAGAAGATGACCGGACGTCTTGGCTCTGGCGGTGCCAGCACCGGGATGATGAACGCCATCGCGGTGCCGTACGGGATCATGTCCACACAAATCGAATGGATTTCTCTGAGGTGGGCGATGAGCGCTGCTGGCGAGGCGGAGAAGTCGCAGCCGGCCTCTGTGCAGTCGCACGGGCCGTGCGGGCACGCGAGCTCGTGGTCGTGGAGCTCGTTGTAGGCGACCACGCTCCCGCACCCGTCGTGGGGGCACTCCATCCTCTTTAATCTGCTTTGAAGAAGATATTGATGGGGAGGGGAGGGGAGGGGCGAGTGGAGAAGAAGGAAGGTGGTGGCTATTAATTCGGGCCTCACCGTCCCACCAGTTTGGCTAATTAAGGTGACGCTGAAAGTTTCACTGTCTATGTTTTCACACGCAGTACACCTTATATGATGGCCAAAAATGGGATATGAAGATTTTCTCGAAATATCAAAAAAAAAGATTGATGTTTGACATATGTGTGATGTTACTCAAAATTGAACTACATGTTACGAATGGACGGTCGGCAATTTTTAGGGAAGAAAATGAATTTTAAAATATTGAAATACTTTGAGTGTCTCTGTGTGAAGCCTTGCACTAAGATCATAGAAATTTCCATTACCCTTGTACGGATGGTGGGTCCTAAAAGTTGAAGTAATTTGAGTGCAACAAAAAGAACTTCAATGAAATTAAGGGCTCCTTTGATTTAAAGGATAGGAAAAGCATAGGAATAGGAAATGTATAGGATTGGAATGGCATGTCTACTTGAATCCTATAGGAAGATGAAGTGTGTTTGATTGTAGCAAAGGAATTTTTTCATGAGCTATGAGCTAATGCTTATTTCCTATAGGAATTACACTACAAGATTCCTATAGGAATTTTTCCTATAGGATATGTTCCTATGAATCAAACAACATGTATAGGAAATTTTCCCATAGGAACCAAATCCTTCACACTTCCTATGCAAATCCTTTGAATCAAAGGAGCCCTAAAAATGTGGACTAGCTTGTGTCGTCATATGAGATATAGATGGTATAAAAATAACAAACTACAATACTAAGAGTGATTTATATAAATCAAGTTTGATTTCTTGCTTTCATGTATGAGTTAATTTATTAACATGGCTTTCTACCCCCCCCCCCACACACACACAAACACACAAACACACTCTCTCTCTCTCTCTCAAATGGGGGTGAGAGGAGAAGAAGGATGTTCGTAACTCATGCCTCACCATCCTACCAGACTTTGGTCGATGCCCAAGACATTCATGACCTAAAAAGGTGACGTTGACTATTTCATAGTCTACATTTTCACAAGCATTATACAATGTATATTGGCCAAAATGTGATGTGTAGATTTTCTCGAATTGTACCTTATTTGGATTCATGTTTGACGTATGAGCGGTTTTACTCAAAATTCAACTACATGTTCAAATGCCAGGTCGGAAAATTTGAATGAAGAAAATATAGTTTAAATATTGAAATAAGTGAGCATATGTGTGCGTGTGTGCGTGTGTGTGTGTGTGTCTTTTGTGCACTACGATACGTAAAATTGGCACTACCATTTTACGAATGTGGTGGGTCCTAGAATATTGAAGCAAATTCAAAAAAAATGTGCTAGCTTGAGTCATCGTATGAGATAAAATCGCTATACAAATAACAAACTTACAACCTTAAGGTAATTTAAGAAAGATTTATTTTCTTGCTTACACATGTGTGGTCATGTTGATTGCATTGTATATTAGTATGAACTTACTAATAATTATCCCAAATATTGGCAGCAATGTGCATCTTACCGTTCACATATATTTTATTCAACTTCATTTCACACAAAAATACATTCTACTTTATTAGTGTAAAATAAGAGCTTTATGTGAGCTTTATTGTGAAGTGGCTGCCTGAGAGAAGGGCCAAATTTTCAAGGTAACAATTTCGAAACATGGCATACTTCATAAGATGACCATTTAGGTGATATATATGTTGATTATTTCTCGAGTTTGTAATATATGTGGACTTATGTTGAGTTTTAACCAATTTTAGTCAATTTAAAATTGCATGTTCTTTAAAGTTCGGCACGAGTTTTGGTAGAAAATATGCAGATTTTACCATGGTAAGGTGTTATGCTTCATGCATGAAAAAACTACAAAGAAAAGATGAACAATTTGTACGAATGGTGAAGCCGGTGAATTTGAAGCAAATTGAATGCAACCAAAGGAAATTCATTAAAACTAAAAAAAAGATGAAGAGTTCACGAGGAAATGGTATGGCGATTTGAAAAGAAAATGAATCACTACATATGTGAATCTGGTCATAGTAAACGAAAATGCCAAGTAGAGTTTCCAATTTTGTTCATAAAAATAGATCAAATTTGAACTAGATTTGTGATGTAGATTGGTCATAGAAACCGCTATAAGCCATCGCAATGTACGGAAGTGAATAATTCTAGGCATCCATATTTTAATTACTTCATGTAATGTAATTGAACAAGCTAGATTGGGTATTGCCCCATGAAATTGTACCACACATGCCAACAATAGTAAACCTGGTTGCTTACAAGTACGCCAACATTATGTGGCTTGATTAAATGTGCATTAAACTTAAAATGCCTATTTATTTATATTGTTTTAGTAGTCGTATGACAGTGAAGGATCCAGAGTTGCATTAATCGGCGAATTGGGTTACATATTACATAGACTAATTCATGGTAAACATAAAATACATCCAATCCGTCAACATTTTTAGATAAAGGTCTAAGTAGTCCTTCCCCACCGAAGTAGATGACCACCTCCAACACTACGGCCGTCCTGACAAGAACCATCAGCAAAACGTCTCTTTTAGTCCTTGTACTGAGTACTTTGAAGCAGGAAGCCCCAGACACACCCTTCCTTTTACGGTGATGAAGCAATATTAAACATCAAAAGAAGAGGCAGAACAAGATCTCCTACTCAGGGACACTTGGTGGACGCCGAGATATAGGTCGCTAGCTGTGCACCGAGATCCTCTTCTCCTTGCTAATCGCCCTGTCACAAGAAAAACAAATTAATTCAGCATTACTTAAATCCGCATTAGCATCGTCCCAATAAGATTGAGGGTAGTGTTATGTTCACTCACTCCTTATCGATGCGCAAATAGATAGTCAGCTGCTTCGATGATTCATTGCCGCACAGGTACCGCGGCGGCACCGAGAGGAAGGAAGTGACATCTCCCAAAGAAACTGTGCCCGGAGTCGGGCTGCTCGTCGGCTCTAATACCGCCTTCACCACGTCAAACAAGTGTTCCCCGGTAAGCTTACGCGGCCCCGGCATCGGCGGGCCGTTCGCCCACATTGTCACCCTATACCGGGGCAAGTTGCACGCCGCCGGCCTGACGCACACGAAGGATACCGCGGTGTCCATGCCGCAAGGGTGGATGTGCAAGGCGAACACTGCGCCATCCGTCCCGTAGCCGATGAGCTGTAGTTTTGGCGAGCCCGGTGCCGGCACCTTCAGATGAACAAATCCGAAGTCCTCGTCGTACGGGAACCTATCCACAGCGGTCAAGTGGGCTTCTCTGAGGTGTAGGATGAACGGTACCTTCGAATCGGCGAATTCGCAGCCGGGGTGCGTGCAGAAGCAAGAGCCGTGCGGGCACGCCATCATGTGCTTGTCTTCCTCGTTGTAAGGGATCTCCCTCCCGCACCAGTCGTTGATACACTGGATCGTCGGCTTCAGAGGCTGCTTCTTCGGCACAGGCAACTCCATAGTCTAAGGTCTGATGAGGGATCGGAAAGGGGCGCGGGGGGTTGTGGCGGCGGCGGCGCGAGCGAGGGGGGAGCAGTGAGAAGCTGAGAACTGAGAAGGGAGATTGATGTTTATGGAGATTGATGTTTCTTTATAATAATATAGAGGGCTCTTCTTTTAACGGGAGCCTCTAGACTGGTGGACACATGACCTGTGCTCACTGAAGTGTGGGACCTCACGCATGGGAACCACACGTAAGTGACAGACCAGTTGGTGTACTCGGGTGATTATTATAATGTATAAGTACTCCATAGTTTCCTATAGATCCAAGGGTAGGAAAGCCAAGTTATCTCATTTACAAGACATTATTTTTTCCATGAAGCCAAGTTTATCCCCCTCCCCCAGTGATTTGACCTAGATTTGAAATCAAGGCACACGTGATTCAAAAAAGGCAATCTAAAAACATGGAGTATTCATCATTTTGTAGTACATATATCTAGGGAAAATACCAAACATGCCATACCAGTGTTTTAGAGAAGAACCCTCAAGTAGATTGGCACCATGTTGGAGTTCGTCTAGCTAAATTTCCTCCCACATGCATGTGAGCTTGGTACCACTACACAAGAACCATGCCAAACTTTTGAATCATGGCCCAATTTTATGTATATATTTGCAACTTTTCATCATGCAAGCATGAATACTTTGCAAAATATGTGCATTTTGGGTTGTCGCCCATAAATGTGTTTTTGCTTGTCTGCCACCAATCAAGTTTTCATTCGCGGGGAAACATGCATGACAGGATGACCATTTCCAAGGTTTCATGAATTATCTCAATGTGCATCTATATATATACAATTTCTTGGGCTAAATCCGATAAAATGCAAATTTGACACAGTGTGTAGATGAAGTACAGATCAAACAAATAATTTAAAAAATACATGGGTGTGTGGCCTGAATGTGTGGATCGAGCCAAGTACATTTTATATAATAATGGCCAAACACATGCACCGCACCCTCCTACTAGAGCAAATTAAAACAAGCAGGGTGAGAGCATCGTGAGATTGCTCGACCTAGCTAAATTTTAAAACAAGCCGAATTAATAAGTTATTGTGTGGGGATTGATAGAAAAGATCGAAACAAAGCATGCATAGTCATATCATTTGTGGTTTACATAATACCTCTATGAACAGTACCAAATAAACATGGCATATATACACTTCTATGTTTAGACAAGAACCCTGCATATTTTTTTGCACCATGTGTTTGAGGCCTCGCTTCCCCAGAAGTGTGTGTGAGAGCATTTTGCATGCTACGAGAAAACAATGCCAAACATTTGAATCGCATGACTCATTTTTTGGTAGTGATATATAGGTTTATGGTTTATATATATAAGGTTTAGTGTTAGGGTCTAGGGGTTTAATATAATTAGGGTTTAGGGTTTATAGAGATTCACATCATCTGTTTCATTTCACATTTGTGATGTACAATACTACATACCTAAGTAAAATCGATCCCTTCTTAGTCACTCCAAAATGGAGCTCGTGGCCGGGAGGTTTTTGGAATTTCCATGTTTGAAACCCAATACCACTTCTCTTTGGTTCAAAAACCTCCCAAAATTAAGCCCGTTTTCAAATATTTCAAACTTATTCAAATTTGGTTCAAATTTGAAAGACATACAAGTTATATCACACATATTGCATACATTTTCACACAAACTGCACTAGATGCTAACCCTATAATTTGAGACCATTTGGATGAGGTCGAAAAAATTCTTGGATTAGAATCGTGTTGTTCGAACCCCGTAGTTGGATTTTTTTTGAACCCTTGATCTGTAGAACTGGGCAAAACCCGAGTTTAACCTATTTAATTATAGATTCGTATATCGATTTTTCTACTACCTTTTTATTATTACTATGCAGCACATGGGTGTTTGCCCGTCGAGTGAAACACGGAGGAAGAGGGATCACTCGGAAGGAGAGAAGAAGGGGGTGTCTCCCCTTTTTCGGGTGATGATGTTGACTTTTGTGCAGGGTTTGTCAGTGAGCAGGAGGTGCGAGCGAGCGAGCGAGCAAGTCGAGCGAGGCCGAGAATGAGAGAGATTTGTTTTTTTGTGAGAGGGACAACCGAAGGATCCAGAAGGACCCACAGACTTCCAATACGCATCTGATGCGTCTTCTCTTAACAAAGAAGATGGCTGGGAGTTTGCGTACCTATTGCACGTGACTTGTGCTCACTGAAGTGTGGGACCTCACGCGTGGGCACCACACGTAAGTGACAGACCTGTTGGTGTAAAAACTCGGTTGATTATTATAGTGCATTAGAACAAAGTTTCCTATGGATTCAAGGGTAGGAAATCCAAGTTAACTCATTTACGTGTTAAACTTGTCTAAATCTTGGTCAAACCTAGGATTTGACCAAGATTCAAATGGGCAGAAAAATAAAAAAACAGAAAAATGAAAAACCAAATCACATAGTCTTCTTATGTCATGTAGTAAGCAGTAAAGTTGATAAAAAAGGTCCATACATATTCAAACCACACAAATCATGTATCTATACCCCCTAACCCCTAAACTCCGTCTTATGAAGTCAAACATGGAAATTTCAAAAACCATCCTAAGAGCTACATTTTGGGGTGACTAAGAAGGATACATGCTTCCCTTTTCATTTTCATGTTTTAAACTTGTTTAAATTATCTTGGTCAAACCTAGGATTAGACAAGATTCAAATGGGCATCAAAATTGAAAAAAAATCAGCAAAAATAAAAACCAAAGCAAATAGTTTTCTTATGTCATATAGTAAGCATTAAAGTTGATAAACAAGGTCTAGACATATTCAAACCAGACAAATCATGTAGCTATACCCCCTAACCCCTAAACTCTGTCTTATGAATTGAAGTCAAGCATGTGAAGAGAAGTGGTTTTGGG
The DNA here is from genome assembly GCA_030979885.1 of Lolium multiflorum. Taxonomy (NCBI): domain Eukaryota; kingdom Viridiplantae; phylum Streptophyta; class Magnoliopsida; order Poales; family Poaceae; genus Lolium; species Lolium multiflorum. The sequence continues at coordinate 68,568,439 of CM061750.1, forward strand.
TTTCAAACATGGAAATTTCAAAAACCTCCCAAAAGCTTCATTTTAGAGTGACTAAGAAGGATCCATGCTTACCTTTTCATTTTCATGTTTTAAACTTGTTTAAATTATCTTGGTCGTCAAACCTAGGATTTGACAAGATCCAAATGGGCATCAAAATTGAAAAAAAAATCAGAAAAAAGAAAAACCAAAGCAAATAGTTTTCTTATGTCATATATATAGTAAGCATTGAAGTTGATAAACAAGGTCCATACATATTCAAACCACACAAATCATGTATCTATACCCCTAACCCCTAAATTGATTAACTATGTCTTATGAAGTCAAGCATGTGAAGAGAAGTGGTTTTGGGTTTCAAACATGGAAATTTCAAAAACCTCCCAAAAGCTTCATTTTAGAGTGACTAAGAAGGATCCATGCTTACATTTGCATTTTCATATTTTAAAATTGTTTAAATCATTATCAAACCTAGGATTTGACCAAGATACAAATGGGTGGGCACAAAATTCAAAAAAATCAGAAAAATGAAAAACAAAAGCACATAGTCTTCTTATATATGTCATATCGTAAGCATTCGAGTTGATAAACGAGGTCTAGGTATATATATCCAAACCAGACAAATCATGTATCTACCCCCCATCGATCTTATGAAGTCTAGCATGAAGAGAAGTCGTTTTGGGTTTCAAACATGGAAATTTCAAGAACATCCCAAAAGCTTCATTTTAGAGTGACTAAGAAGGATACATGCTTACCTTTTAATTTTCATGTTTTAAACTTGTTTAAATCTTGGTTGAACCTAGGATTTGACCAAGATTCAAATATATGGGCATAAAATTCAAAAAAAATAGAAAAATGAAAAACCAAAGCACATAGTCTTCTTATGTCTATAGTTAGCATTAAAGTTGATAAACATGTCTAGACATATTCAAACTAGAAAATCATGTATATATCTACACCCCTAACCCTAAACTCTGTCTTATGAAGTCAAGCATGCATGAAGAGAAGTGGTTTTTTTGTTTCAAACATGGAAATTTCAAAAACCCTCCCAAGAGCTACATTTTGGGGTGACTAAGAAGGATAGATGCTTATTTTTTCATATTCATGATTTAAACTTGTTTAAACCATGGTCAAACCTAGGATTTGACCAAGATTCAAATGGGCATCAAAATTGAAAAAAAAATCAGCAAAAAGAAAAACCAAAGCAAATAGTTTTCTTATGTTATATAGTAAGCATTAAAGTTGATAAACAAGGTCTAGACATATTCAAACCAGACAAATCATGTATCTATACCCCTAACCCCTAAACTCTATCTTATGAAGTCAAGCATGAAGAGAAGTGGTTTTGGGTTTCAAACATGGAAATTTCAAAAACCTCCCAAAAGCCCCTTTTCAAATATTTCAAACTTATTCAAATTTGGTTCAAATTTGAAAGACATACAAGTTATAGCACACATAGTGCATACATTTTCACACAAACTGCACTAGATGCTAACCCTATAATTTGAGGCCATTTGGATGAGGTCGAAAAAATTCTTGGATTAGAATCGTGTTGTTCGAACCCCGTAGTTGGATTTTTTTGAACCCTTGATCTGTAGAACTGGGCAAAACCCGAGTTTAACCTATTTAATTATAGATTCGTATATCGATTTTTCTACTACCTTTTTATTATTACTATGCAGCACATGGGTGTTTGCCCGTCGAGTGAAACACGGAGGAAGAGGGATCACTCGGAAGGAGAGAAGAAGGGGGTGTCTCCCCTTTTTCGGGTGATGATGTTGACTTTTGTGCAGGGTTTGTCAGTGAGCAGGAGGTGCGAGCGAGCGAGCGAGCGAGCGAGTCGAGCGAGGCCGAGAATGAGAGAGATTTGTTTTTTTGTGAGAGGGACAACCGAAGGATCCAGAAGGACCCACAGACTTCCAATACGCATCCTGATGCGTCTTCTCTTGACAAAGAAGATGGCTGGGAGTTTGCGTACCTACTGCACGTGACTTGTGCTCACTGAAGTGTGGGACCTCAAGGGTGGGCACCACACGTAAGTGACAGACCTGTTGGTGTAAAAACTCGGTTGATTATAATAGTGCATTAGAACAAAGTTTCCTATGGATTCAAGGGTAGGAAATCCAAGTTAACTCATTTACGTGTTAAACTTGTCTAAATCTTGGTCAAACCTAGGATTTGACCAAGATTCAAATGGGCAGAAAAATAAAAAAAAACAGAAAAATGAAAAACAAAATCACATAGTCTTCTTATGTCATATAGTAAGCATTAAAGTTGATAAACAAGGTCTAGACATATCAAACCATACAAATCATGTATCTACCCCTAACCCCTAAACTCTGTCTTATGAAGTCAAGCATGAAGAGAAGTGGTTTTGGGTTTCAAACATGGAAATTTCAAAAACCTCCCAAAAGCTTCATTTTAGAGTGACTAAGAAGGATCCATGCTTCCCTTTTCATTTTCATGTTTTAAACTTGTATAAATTTCGTCAAACCTAGGATTTGACAAGATCCAAATGGGCATCAAAATTGAAAAAAAAATCAGAAAAAAGAAAAACCAAAGCAAATAGTTTTCTTATGTCATATATATAGTAAGCATTGAAGTTGATAAACAAGGTCCATACATATTCAAACCACACAAATCATGTATCTATACCCCCTAACCCCTAAATTGATTAACTATGTCTTATGAAGTCAAGCATGTGAAGAGAAGTGGTTTTGGGTTTCAAACATGGAAATTTCAAAAACCTCCCAAAAGCTTCATTTTAGAGTGACTAAGAAGGATCCATGCTTACATTTGCATTTTCATATTTTAAACTTGTTTAAATCATTATCAAACCTAGGATTTGACCAAGATACAAATGGGTGGGCACAAAATTCAAAAAAATCAGAAAAATGAAAAACAAAAGCACATAGTCTTCTTATATATGTCATATCGTAAGCATTCGAGTTGATAAACGAGGTCTAGGTATATCCAAACCAGACAAATCATGTATCTACCCCCCGTCGATCTTATGAAGTCTAGCATGAAGAGAAGTCGTTTTGGGTTTCAAACATGGAAATTTCAAGAACATCCCAAAAGCTTCATTTTAGAGTGACTAAGAAGGATACATGCTTACCTTTTAATTTTCATGTTTTAAACTTGTTTAAATCTTGGTTGAACCTAGGATTTGACCAAGATTCAAATATATGGGCATAAAATTCAAAAAAAATAGAAAAATGAAAAACCAAAGCACATAGTCTTCTTATGTCTATAGTTAGCATTAAAGTTGATAAACATGTCTAGACATATTCAAACTAGAAAATCATGTATATATCTACACCCCTAACCCTAAACTCTGTCTTATGAAGTCAAGCATGCATGAAGAGAAGTGGTTTTTTTGTTTCAAACATGGAAATTTCAAAAACCCTCCCAAGAGCTACATTTTGGGGTGACTAAGAAGGATAGATGCTTATTTTTTCATATTCATGATTTAAACTTGTTTAAACCATGGTCAAACCTAGGATTTGACCAAGATTCAAATGGGCATCAAAATTGAAAAAAAATCAGCAAAAAGAAAAACCAAAGCAAATAGTTTTCTTATGTCATATATATAGTAAGCATTGAAGTTGATAAACAAGGTCCATACATATTCAAACCACACAAATCATGTATCTATACCCCCTAACCCCTAAATTGATTAACTATGTCTTATGAAGTCAAGCATGTGAAGAGATGTGGTTTTGGGTTTCAAACATGGAAATTTCAAAAACCTCCCAAAAGCTTCATTTTAGAGTGACTAAGAAGGATACATGCTTACCTTTTAATTTTCATGTTTTAAACTTGTTTAAATCTTGGTTGAACCTAGGATTTGACCAAGATTCAAATATATGGGCATAAAATTCAAAAAAAATAGAAAAATGAAAAACCAAAGCACATAGTCTTCTTATGTCTATAGTTAGCATTAAAGTTGATAAACATGTCTAGACATATTCAAACTAGAAAATCATGTATATATCTACACCCCTAACCCTAAACTCTGTCTTATGAAGTCAAGCATGCATGAAGAGAAGTGGTTTTTTTGTTTCAAACATGGAAATTTCAAAAACCCTCCCAAGAGCTACATTTTGGGGTGACTAAGAAGGATAGATGCTTATTTTTTCATATTCATGATTTAAACTTGTTTAAACCATGGTCAAACCTAGGATTTGACCAAGATTCAAATGGGCATCAAAATTGAAAAAAAATCAGCAAAAATAAAAACCAAAGCAAATAGTTTTCTTATGTTATATAGTAAGCATTAAAGTTGATAAACAAGGTCTAGACATATTCAAACCAGACAAATCATGTATCTATACCCCTAACCCCTAAACTCTGTCTTATGAAGTCAAGCATGAAGAGAAGTGGTTTTGGGTTTCAAACATGGAAATTTCAAAAACCTCCCAAAAGCCCCTTTTCAAATATTTCAAACTTATTCAAATTTGGTTCAAATTTGAAAGACATACAAGTTATAGCACACATAGTGCATACATTTTCACACAAACTGCACTAGATGCTAACCCTATAATTTGAGGCCATTTGGATGAGGTCGAAAAAATTCTTGGATTAGAATCGTGTTGTTCGAACCCCGTAGTTGGATTTTTTTGAACCCTTGATCTGTAGAACTGGGCAAAACCCGAGTTTAACCTATTTAATTATAGATTCGTATATCGATTTTTCTACTACCTTTTTATTATTACTATGCAGCACATGGGTGTTTGCCCGTCGAGTGAAACACGGAGGAAGAGGGATCACTCGGAAGGAGAGAAGAAGGGAGAGCATTATGGTGTCTCCCCTTTTTCGGGTGATGATGTTGACTTTTGTGCAGGGTTTGTCAGTGAGCAGGAGGTGCGAGCGAGCGAGCGAGCGAGTCGAGCGAGGCCGAGAATGAGAGAGATTTGTTTTTTTTGTGAGAGGGACAACCGAAGGATCCAGAAGGACCCACAGACTTCCAATACGCATCCTGATGCGTCTTCTCTTGACAAAGAAGATGGCTGGGAGTTTGCGTACCTATTGCACATGACTTGTGCTCACTGAAGTGTGGGACCTCACGCGTGGGCACCACACGTAAGTGACAGACCTGTTGGTGTAAAAACTCGGTTGATTATTATAGTGCATTAGAACAAAGTTTCCTATGGATTCAAGGGTAGGAAATCCAAGTTAACTCATTTACGTGTTAAACTTGTCTAAATCTTGGTCAAACCTAGGATTTGACCAAGATTCAAATGGGCAGAAAAATAAAAAAACAGAAAAATGAAAAACCAAATCACATAGTCTTCTTATGTCATATAGTAAGCATTAAAGTTGATAAACAAGGTCTAGACATATCAAACCATACAAATCATGTATCTACCCCTAACCCCTAAACTCCGTCTTATGAAGTCAAGCATGAAGAGAAGTGGTTTTGGGTTTCAAACATGGAAATTTCAAAATCCTCCCAAAAGCCCCTTTTCAAATATTTCAAACTTATTCAAATTTGAAAGACATACAAGTTATAGCACACATAGTGCATACATTTTCACAAAAACTGCACTAGATGCTAACCCTATAGCTTGAGGCCATTTGGATGAGGTCGAAAAAATTCTTGGATTAGAATCGTGTTGTTCGAACCCCGTAGTTGGATTTTTTTGAACCCTTGATCTGTAGAACTGGGCAAAACCCGAGTTTAGAGTGACTAAGAAGGATACATGCTTCCCTTTTCATTTTCATGTTTTAAACTTGTTTAAATTATCTTGGTCAAACCTAGGATTAGACAAGATTCAAATGGGCATCAAAATTGAAAAAAAATCAGCAAAAAGGAAAACCAAAGCAAATAGTTTGCGTACCTATTGCACGTGACTTGTGCTCACTGAAGTGTGGGACCTCAAGCGTGGGCACCACACGTAAGTGACAGACCTGTTGGTGTAAAAACTCGGTTGATTATTATAGTGCATTAGAACAAAGTTTCCTATGGATTCAAGGGTAGGAAATCCAAGTTAACTCATTTACGTGTTAAACTTGTCTAAATCTTGGTCAAACCTAGGATTTGACCAAGATTCAAATGGGCAGAAAAATAAAAAAACAGAAAAATGAAAAACCAAATCACATAGTCTTCTTATGTCATATAGTAAGCATTAAAGTTGATAAACAAGGTCCATACATATTCAAACCACACAAATCATGTATCTATACCCCCTAACCCCTAAATTAATTAACTATGTCTTATGAAGTCAAGCATGTGAAGAGAAGTGGTTTTGGGTTTCAAACATGGAAATTTCAAAAACCTCCCAAAAGCTTCATTTTAGAGTGACTAAGAAGGATCCATGCTTACATTTGCATTTTCATATTTTAAACTTGTTTAAATCATTATCAAACCTAGGATTTGACCAAGATACAAATGGGTGGGCACAAAATTCAAAAAAATCAGAAAAATGAAAAACAAAAGCACATAGTCTTCTTATATATGTCATATCGTAAGCATTCGAGTTGATAAACGAGGTCTAGGTATATATATCCAAACCAGAATAATCATGTATCTACCCCCCATCGATCTTATGAAGTCTAGCATGAAGAGAAGTCGTTTTGGGTTTCAAACATGGAAATTTCAAGAACATCCCAAAAGCTTCATTTTAGAGTGACTAAGAAGGATACATGCTTACCTTTTAATTTTCATGTTTTAAACTTGTTTAAATCTTGGTTGAACCTAGGATTTGACCAAGATTCAAATATATGGGCATAAAATTCAAAAAAAAAACAGAAAAATGAAAAACCAAAGCACATAGTCTTCTTATGTCTATAGTTAGCATTAAAGATGATAAACAGGTCTAGACATATTCAAACTAGATTATCATGTATATATCTACACCCCTAACCCTAAACTCTGTCTTATGAAGTCAAGCATGCATGAAGAGAAGTGGTTTTTTTTGTTTCAAACATGGAAATTTCAAAAACCCTCCCAAGAGCTACATTTTGGGGTGACTAAGAAGGATAGATGCTTATTTTTTCATATTCATGATTTAAACTTGTTTAAACCATGGTCAAACCTAGGATTTGACCAAGATTCAAATGGGCATCAAAATTGAAAAAAATCAGCAAAAAGAAAAACCAAAGCAAATAGTTTTCTTATGTTATATAGTAAGCATTAAAGTTGATAAACAAGGTCTAGACATATTCAAACCAGACAAATCATGTATATATACCCCCTAACCCCTAAACTTCGTCTTATGAAGTCAAGCATGAAGAGAAGTGGTTTTGGGTTTCAAACATGGAAATTTCAAAAACCTCCCAAAAGCTTCATTTTAGAGTGACTAAGAAGGATCCATGCTTCCCTTTTCATTTTCATGTTTTAAACTTGTATAAATTTCGTCAAACCTAGGATTTGACAAGATCCAAATGGGCATCAAAATTGAAAAAAAAATCAGAAAAAAGAAAAACCAAAGCAAATAGTTTTCTTATGTCATATATATAGTAAGCATTGAAGTTGATAAACAAGGTCCATACATATTCAAACCACACAAATCATGTATCTATACCCCTAACCCCTAAATTGATTAACTATGTCTTATGAAGTCAAGCATGTGAAGAGAAGTGGTTTTGGGTTTCAAACATGGAAATTTCAAAAACCTCCCAAAAGCCCCTTTTCAAATATTTCAAACTTATTCAAATTTGGTTCAAATTTGAAAGACATACAAGTTATAGCACACATAGTGCATACATTTTCACACAAACTGCACTAGATGCTAACCCTATAATTTGAGGCCATTTGGATGAGGTCGAAAAAATTCTTGGATTAGAATCGTGTTGTTCGAACCCCGTAGTTGGATTTTTTTGAACCCTTGATCTGTAGAACTGGGCAAAACCCGAGTTTAACCTATTTAATTATAGATTCGTATATCGATTTTTCTACTACCTTTTTATTATTACTATGCAGCACATGGGTGTTTGCCCGTCGAGTGAAACACGGAGGAAGAGGGATCACTCGGAAGGAGAGAAGAAGGGAGAGCATTATGGTGTCTCCCCTTTTTCGGGTGATGATGTTGACTTTTGTGCAGGGTTTGTCAGTGAGCAGGAGGTGCGAGCGAGCGAGCGAGCGAGCCGAGCGAGGCCGAGAATGAGAGAGATTTTTTTTGTGAGAGGGACAACCGAAGGATCCTGAAGGACCCACAGACTTCCAATACGCATCCTGATGCGTCTTCTCTTGACAAAGAAGATGGCTGGGAGTTTGCGTACCTACTGCACGTGACTTGTGCTCACTGAAGTGTGGGACCTCAAGGGTGGGCACCACACGTAAGTGACAGACCTGTTGGTGTAAAAACTCGGTTGATTATAATAGTGCATTAGAACAAAGTTTCCTATGGATTCAAGGGTAGGAAATCCAAGTTAACTCATTTACGTGTTAAACTTGTCTAAATCTTGGTCAAACCTAGGATTTGACCAAGATTCAAATGGGCAGAAAAATAAAAAAAAACAAAAAAATGAAAAACAAAATCACATAGTCTTCTTATGTCATATAGTAAGCATTAAAGTTGATAAACAAGGTCTAGACATATCAAACCATACAAATCATGTATCTACCCCTAACCCCTAAACTCTGTCTTATGAAGTCAAGCATGAAGAGAAGTGGTTTTGGGTTTCAAACATGGAAATTTCAAAAACCTCCCAAAAGCTTCATTTTAGAGTGACTAAGAAGGATCCATGCTTCCCTTTTCATTTTCATGTTTTAAACTTGTATAAATTTCGTCAAACCTAGGATTTGACAAGATCCAAATGGGCATCAAAATTGAAAAAAAAATCAGAAAAAAGAAAAACCAAAGCAAATAGTTTTCTTATGTCATATATATAGTAAGCATTGAAGTTGATAAACAAGGTCCATACATATTCAAACCACACAAATCATGTATCTATACCCCTAACCCCTAAATTGATTAACTATGTCTTATGAAGTCAAGCATGTGAAGAGAAGTGGTTTTGGGTTTCAAACATGGAAATTTCAAAAACCTCCCAAAAGCTTCATTTTAGAGTGACTAAGAAGGATCCATGCTTACATTTGCATTTTCATATTTTAAACTTGTTTAAATCATTATCAAACCTAGGATTTGACCAAGATACAAATGGGTGGGCACAAAATTCAAAAAAATCAGAAAAATGAAAAACAAAAGCACATAGTCTTCTTATATATGTCATATCGTAAGCATTCGAGTTGATAAACGAGGTCTAGGTATATCCAAACCAGACAAATCATGTATCTACCCCCGTCGATCTTATGAAGTCTAGCATGAAGAGAAGTCGTTTTGGGTTTCAAACATGGAAATTTCAAGAACATCCCAAAAGCTTCATTTTAGAGTGACTAAGAAGGATACATGCTTACCTTTTAATTTTCATGTTTTAAACTTGTTTAAATCTTGGTTGAACCTAGGATTTGACCAAGATTCAAATATATGGGCATAAAATTCAAAAAAAAATAGAAAAATGAAAAACCAAAGCACATAGTCTTCTTATGTCTATAGTTAGCATTAAAGTTGATAAACATGTCTAGACATATTCAAACTAGAAAATCATGTATATATCTACACCCCTAACCCTAAACTCTGTCTTATGAAGTCAAGCATGCATGAAGAGAAGTGGTTTTTTGTTTCAAACATGGAAATTTCAAAAACCCTCCCAAGAGCTACATTTTGGGGTGACTAAGAAGGATAGATGCTTATTTTTTCATATTCATGATTTAAACTTGTTTAAACCATGGTCAAACCTAGGATTTGACCAAGATTCAAATGGGCATCAAAATTGAAAAAAAATCAGCAAAAAGAAAAACCAAAGCAAATAGTTTTCTTATGTCATATATATAGTAAGCATTGAAGTTGATAAACAAGGTCCATACATATTCAAACCACACAAATCATGTATCTATACCCCCTAACCCCTAAATTGATTAACTATGTCTTATGAAGTCAAGCATGTGAAGAGATGTGGTTTTGGGTTTCAAACATGGAAATTTCAAAAACCTCCCAAAAGCTTCATTTTAGAGTGACTAAGAAGGATACATGCTTACCTTTTAATTTTCATGTTTTAAACTTGTTTAAATCTTGGTTGAACCTAGGATTTGACCAAGATTCAAATATATGGGCATAAAATTAAAAAAAATAGAAAAATGAAAAACCAAAGCACATAGTCTTCTTATGTCTATAGTTAGCATTAAAGTTGATAAACATGTCTAGACATATTCAAACTAGAAAATCATGTATATATCTACACCCCTAACCCTAAACTCTGTCTTATGAAGTCAAGCATGCATGAAGAGAAGTGGTTTTTTTGTTTCAAACATGGAAATTTCAAAAACCCTCCCAAGAGCTACATTTTGGGGTGACTAAGAAGGATAGATGCTTATTTTTTCATATTCATGATTTAAACTTGTTTAAACCATGGTCAAACCTAGGATTTGACCAAGATTCAAATGGGCATAAAAATTCAAAAAAAATCAGCAAAAATAAAAACCAAAGCAAATAGTTTTCTTATGTTATATAGTAAGCATTAAAGTTGATAAACAAGGTCTAGACATATTCAAACCAGACAAATCATGTATCTATACCCCCTAACCCCTAAACTCTGTCTTATGAAGTCAAGCATGAAGAGAAGTGGTTTTGGGTTTCAAACATGGAAATTTCAAAAACCTCCCAAAAGCCCCTTTTCAAATATTTCAAACTTATTCAAATTTGGTTCAAATTTGAAAGACATACAAGTTATAGCACACATAGTGCATACATTTTCACACAAACTGCACTAGATGCTAACCCTATAATTTGAGGCCATTTGGATGAGGTCGAAAAAATTCTTGGATTAGAATCGTGTTGTTCGAACCCCGTAGTTGGATTTTTTGAACCCTTGATCTGTAGAACTGGGCAAAACCCGAGTTTAACCTATTTAATTATAGATTCGTATATCGATTTTTCTACTACCTTTTTATTATTACTATGCAGCACATGGGTGTTTGCCCGTCGAGTGAAACACGGAGGAAGAGGGATCACTCGGAAGGAGAGAAGAAGGGAGAGCATTATGGTGTCTCCCCTTTTTCGGGTGATGATGTTGACTTTTGTGCAGGGTTTGTCAGTGAGCAGGAGGTGCGAGCGAGCGAGCGAGTCGAGCGAGGCCGAGAATGAGAGAGATTTGTTTTTTTTTGTGAGAGGGACAACCGAAGGATCCAGAAGGACCCACAGACTTCCAATACGCATCCTGATGCGTCTTCTCTTGACAAAGAAGATGGCTGGGAGTTTGCGTACCTACTGCACGTGACTTGTGCTCACTGAAGTGTGGGACCTCAAGGGTGGGCACCACACGTAAGTGACAGACCTGTTGGTGTAAAAACTCGGTTGATTATAATAGTGCATTAGAACAAAGTTTCCTATGGATTCAAGGGTAGGAAATCCAAGTTAACTCATTTACGTGTTAAACTTGTCTAAATCTTGGTCAAACCTAGGATTTGACCAAGATTCAAATGGGCAGAAAAATAAAAAAACAGAAAAATGAAAAACCAAATCACATAGTCTTCTTATGTCATATAGTAAGCATTAAAGTTGATAAACAAGGTCTAGACATATCAAACCATACAAATCATGTATCTACCCCTAACCCCTAAACTCCGTCTTATGAAGTCAAGCATGAAGAGAAGTGGTTTTGGGTTTCAAACATGGAAATTTCAAAATCCTCCCAAAAGCCCCTTTTCAAATATTTCAAACTTATTCAAATTTGAAAGACATACAAGTTATAGCACACATAGTGCATACATTTTCACAAAAACTGCACTAGATGCTAACCCTATAGCTTGAGGCCATTTGGATGAGGTCGAAAAAATTCTTGGATTAGAATCGTGTTGTTCGAACCCCGTAGTTGGATTTTTTTGAACCCTTGATCTGTAGAACTGGGCAAAACCCGAGTTTAGAGTGACTAAGAAGGATACATGCTTCCCTTTTCATTTTCATGTTTTAAACTTGTTTAAATTATCTTGGTCAAACCTAGGATTAGACAAGATTCAAATGGGCATCAAAATTGAAAAAAAATCAGCAAAAAGGAAAACCAAAGCAAATAGTTTGCGTACCTATTGCACGTGACTTGTGCTCACTGAAGTGTGGGACCTCAAGCGTGGGCACCACACGTAAGTGACAGACCTGTTGGTGTAAAAACTCGGTTGATTATTATAGTGCATTAGAACAAAGTTTCCTATGGATTCAAGGGTAGGAAATCCAAGTTAACTCATTTACGTGTTAAACTTGTCTAAATCTTGGTCAAACCTAGGATTTGACCAAGATTCAAATGGGCAGAAAAATAAAAAAACAGAAAAATGAAAAACCAAATCACATAGTCTTCTTATGTCATATAGTAAGCATTAAAGTTGATAAACAAGGTCCATACATATTCAAACCACACAAATCATGTATCTATACCCCCTAACCCCTAAATTAATTAACTATGTCTTATGAAGTCAAGCATGTGAAGAGAAGTGGTTTTGGGTTTCAAACATGGAAATTTCAAAAACCTCCCAAAAGCTTCATTTTAGAGTGACTAAGAAGGATCCATGCTTACATTTGCATTTTCATATTTTAAACTTGTTTAAATCATTATCAAACCTAGGATTTGACCAAGATACAAATGGGTGGGCACAAAATTCAAAAAAATCAGAAAAATGAAAAACAAAAGCACATAGTCTTCTTATATATGTCATATCGTAAGCATTCGAGTTGATAAACGAGGTCTAGGTATATATATCCAAACCAGAATAATCATGTATCTACCCCCCATCGATCTTATGAAGTCTAGCATGAAGAGAAGTCGTTTTGGGTTTCAAACATGGAAATTTCAAGAACATCCCAAAAGCTTCATTTTAGAGTGACTAAGAAGGATACATGCTTACCTTTTAATTTTCATGTTTTAAACTTGTTTAAATCTTGGTTGAACCTAGGATTTGACCAAGATTCAAATATATGGGCATAAAATTCAAAAAAAAACAGAAAAATGAAAAACCAAAGCACATAGTCTTCTTATGTCTATAGTTAGCATTAAAGATGATAAACAGGTCTAGACATATTCAAACTAGATTATCATGTATATATCTACACCCCTAACCCCAAACTCTGTCTTATGAAGTCAAGCATGCATGAAGAGAAGTGTTTTTTTGTTTCAAACATGGAAATTTCAAAAACCCTCCCAAGAGCTACATTTTGGGGTGACTAAGAAGGATAGATGCTTATTTTTTCATATTCATGATTTAAACTTGTTTAAACCATGGTCAAACCTAGGATTTGACCAAGATTCAAATGGGCATCAAAATTGAAAAAAAATCAGCAAAAAGAAAAACCAAAGCAAATAGTTTTCTTATGTTATATAGTAAGCATTAAAGTTGATAAACAAGGTCTAGACATATTCAAACCAGACAAATCATGTATATATACCCCCTAACCCCTAAACTTCGTCTTATGAAGTCAAGCATGAAGAGAAGTGGTTTTGGGTTTCAAACATGGAAATTTCAAAAACCTCCCAAAAGCTTCATTTTAGAGTGACTAAGAAGGATCCATGCTTCCCTTTTCATTTTCATGTTTTAAACTTGTATAAATTTCGTCAAACCTAGGATTTGACAAGATCCAAATGGGCATCAAAATTGAAAAAAAAATCAGAAAAAAGAAAAACCAAAGCAAATAGTTTTCTTATGTCATATATATAGTAAGCATTGAAGTTGATAAACAAGGTCCATACATATTCAAACCACACAAATCATGTATCTATACCCCCTAACCCCTAAATTGATTAACTATGTCTTATGAAGTCAAGCATGTGAAGAGAAGTGGTTTTGGGTTTCAAACATGGAAATTTCAAAAACCTCCCAAAAGCTTCATTTTAGAGTGACTAAGAAGGATCCATGCTTACATTTGCATTTTCATATTTTAAAATTGTTTAAATCATTATCAAACCTAGGATTTGACCAAGATACAAATGGGTGGGCACAAAATTCAAAAAAATCAGAAAAATGAAAAACAAAAGCACATAGTCTTCTTATATATGTCATATCGTAAGCATTCGAGTTGATAAACGAGGTCTAGGTATATATATCCAAACCAGACAAATCATGTATCTACCCCCCATCGATCTTATGAAGTCTAGCATGAAGAGAAGTCGTTTTGGGTTTCAAACATGGAAATTTCAAGAACATCCCAAAAGCTTCATTTTAGAGTGACTAAGAAGGATACATGCTTACCTTTTAATTTTCATGTTTTAAACTTGTTTAAATCTTGGTTGAACCTAGGATTTGACCAAGATTCAAATATATGGGCATAAAATTCAAAAAAAATAGAAAAATGAAAAACCAAAGCACATAGTCTTCTTATGTCTATAGTTAGCATTAAAGTTGATAAACATGTCTAGACATATTCAAACTAGAAAATCATGTATATATCTACACCCCTAACCCTAAACTCTGTCTTATGAAGTCAAGCATGCATGAAGAGAAGTGGTTTTTTTGTTTCAAACATGGAAATTTCAAAAACCCTCCCAAGAGCTACATTTTGGGGTGACTAAGAAGGATAGATGCTTATTTTTTCATATTCATGATTTAAACTTGTTTAAACCATGGTCAAACCTAGGATTTGACCAAGATTCAAATGGGCATCAAAATTGAAAAAAAATCAGCAAAAAGAAAAACCAAAGCAAATAGTTTTCTTATGTTATATAGTAAGCATTAAAGTTGATAAACAAGGTCTAGACATATTCAAACCAGACAAATCATGTATCTATACCCCTAACCCCTAAACTCTGTCTTATGAAGTCAAGCATGAAGAGAAGTGGTTTTGGGTTTCAAACATGGAAATTTCAAAAACCTCCCAAAAGCCCCTTTTCAAATATTTCAAACTTATTCAAATTTGGTTCAAATTTGAAAGACATACAAGTTATAGCACACATAGTGCATACATTTTCACACAAACTGCACTAGATGCTAACCCTATAATTTGAGGCCATTTGGATGAGGTCGAAAAAATTCTTGGATTAGAATCGTGTTGTTCGAACCCCGTAGTTGGATTTTTTTGAACCCTTGATCTGTAGAACTGGGCAAAACCCGAGTTTAACCTATTTAATTATAGATTCGTATATCGATTTTTCTACTACCTTTTTATTATTACTATGCAGCACATGGGTGTTTGCCCGTCGAGTGAAACACGGAGGAAGAGGGATCACTCGGAAGGAGAGAAGAAGGGGGTGTCTCCCCTTTTTTGTTGATGATGTTGACTTTTGTCAGGGAGCAGAGCGGAGGCGAGCGAGCGAGCGAGTCGAGCGAGGCCGAGAATGAGAGAGATTTGTTTTTTTTGTGAGAGGGACAACCGAAGGATCCAGAAGGACCCACAGACTTCCAATACGCATCCTGATGCGTCTTCTCTTGACAAAGAAGATGGCTGGGAGTTTGCGTACCTACTGCACGTGACTTGTGCTCACTGAAGTGTGGGACCTCAAGGGTGGGCACCACACGTAAGTGACAGACCTGTTGGTGTAAAAACTCGGTTGATTATAATAGTGCATTAGAACAAAGTTTCCTATGGATTCAAGGGTAGGAAATCCAAGTTAACTCATTTACGTGTTAAACTTGTCTAAATCTTGGTCAAACCTAGGATTTGACCAAGATTCAAATGGGCAGAAAAATAAAAAAACAGAAAAATGAAAAACAAAATCACATAGTCTTCTTATGTCATATAGTAAGCATTAAAGTTGATAAACAAGGTCTAGACATATCAAACCATACAAATCATGTATCTACCCCTAACCCCTAAACTCCGTCTTATGAAGTCAAGCATGAAGAGAAGTGGTTTTGGGTTTCAAACATGGAAATTTCAAAATCCTCCCAAAAGCCCCTTTTCAAATATTTCAAACTTATTCAAATTTGGTTCAAATTTGAAAGACATACAAGTTATAGCACACATAGTGCATACATTTTCACAAAAACTGCACTAGATGCTAACCCTATAGCTTGAGGCCATTTGGATGAGGTCGAAAAAATTCTTGGATTAGAATCGTGTTGTTCGAACCCCGTAGTTGGATTTTTTTGAACCCTTGATCTGTAGAACTGGGCAAAACCCGAGTTTAGAGTGACTAAGAAGGATACATGCTTCCCTTTTCATTTTCATGTTTTAAACTTGTTTAAATTATCTTGGTCAAACCTAGGATTAGACAAGATTCAAATGGGCATCAAAATTGAAAAAAAATCAGCAAAAAGGAAAACCAAAGCAAATAGTTTGCGTACCTATTGCACGTGACTTGTGCTCACTGAAGTGTGGGACCTCAAGCGTGGGCACCACACGTAAGTGACAGACCTGTTGGTGTAAAAACTCGGTTGATTATTATAGTGCATTAGAACAAAGTTTCCTATGGATTCAAGGGTAGGAAATCCAAGTTAACTCATTTACGTGTTAAACTTGTCTAAATCTTGGTCAAACCTAGGATTTGACCAAGATTCAAATGGGCAGAAAAATAAAAAAACAGAAAAAAGAAAAACCAAAGCAAATAGTTTTCTTATGTCATATAGTAAGCATTGAAGTTGATAAACAAGGTCCATACATATTCAAACCACACAAATCATGTATCTATACCCCCTAACCCCTAAATTGATTAACTATGTCTTATGAAGTCAAGCATGTGAAGAGGAGTGGTTTTGGGTTTCAAACATGGAAATTTCAAAAACCTCCCAAAATTAAGCTTCATTTTAGAGTGACTAAGAAGGATCCATGCTTACATTTGCATTTTCATATGTTAAACTTGTTTAAATCATTATCAAACCTAGGATTTGACCAAGATACAAATGGGTGGGCACAAAATTCAAAAAAATCAGAAAAATGAAAAACAAAAGCACATAGTCTTCTTATATATGTCATATCGTAAGCATTCGAGTTGATAAACGAGGTCTAGGTATATCCAAACCAGACAAATCATGTATCTACCCCCCGTCGATCTTATATGAGCACTCAATGCGGAAGGGTTTCATTTTTTTATTTCAAAACCAGATCAAAATGGTCGACATGATTATCCATTCAAAGGGGTTGAATATTTCAGTACTATCACTGGTACTGGTTTATGTATATAGTGTAAGTAATATGAATCTGAAAATGATTTTGGGGGATTTCTATGACCAAGTTATAACACACCTACATTTCAGATTTGAATTACTTCCAATAAATCAGCATATAGTCATTTAAATGTGTGAAACTGGCTAAAAACACTAAAAATCGTAAAGAGTTGGGAATTGGCACTAAAATATGGCCTAGTTTATCTTTAAAATGTAGAGGCGCCATTTTGACCGGCCCGTATCTTATGTACCCCACTCGAAAATGATAAACTATCACGAATTACCATTTATTTTAGGCATTACTTTTCACGGTAAAAATGATAAACTATATCACGAAGTTCCATTTCCGTCAAGATAGTCTGCATTACTTTTTTGTTGAGATATAAACCCCCACAACGGCGGACACAGATTAGGTGACATGCACCTTTTGCATGTCAGTCTAAATTCAAATTTAAACATTGCGAAAAAATCTGGAAAAATCATGCATGTTCACAGCACATATTAAGATAACCCCTAAAAATTTCATATCAAAATTCGAAACATACATCGAGAAACAAAAAAGAGAAACTCAGATGTGAATAGTGTACAGAGAAACTTAGATTTCTCTTTTCTGTTTCTCGATGTATGTTTCGAATTTTGATCTGAAATTTTTAGGGGTTATCTTAATATGTGTTTTGAACATGCATGATTTTTTTCAGATTTTTTCGCAATGTTTAAATTTGGATTTAGGCCGCATGTCCCACGGGACATGCAAAAGGTGCATGTCACCTGATCTCTATCCCACAACGGCCATCTCCTCCTTAATTTATTGTGTAAAACCCCCACAACGGTCACCTCCTCCTTAATTTATTGTGTAAACCCCTACAACGGTCATCTCTTCCTTATAAACAACCACAACGACCATCCCTTGTGTCAATAGGTTCTGCCTCTCTCTTCTTCGTTCACATACACTTGATCCATTGCCATGGCGTCCACGTCTCGGACACCGACCAGAAGGGGAAGGGGAAGGGGCGGCCGGGGTGATGGATCATCATCATTGCCACCACCACCGTCAACACTGTCTTTGATCATAGAGGAGTTCTTCATCGTCGTCTATGAAGACCCTTTGGTCAAGAAGGTACGTACGCGTTCCCACATATATGATGCATGTGATTAATTATGGGCATGTTCTAAAAAACATTTAATTTCAAACGATCGGCGCTCGATCTCTTTGCAGGCTCTCCCAAAAAAGTTTGCGGACTATCTTGACGGCCAGGAGCCAGCTAAGGTGTATCTGCGAGCAGCTGACTGCGGTCCTCGTCTCTGGACCGTGGAGGTCCTATTTGACGGACAAGGCCGGATGTACCTCGACAAGGGCTGGGAGAATTTCGCCATCGCGCACGGTGTGGATTTCGGCTGCTTCGTACACTTCAAATATGAAGGCGATGATGTGCTCACAGTGAAGGTGTTCGACGGAACAATGTGCAGGAAGTACTACTACTCGGACGACGATGATACTGACGATGAAAGCGACGACGACGTGAAGCCATGCATCCATCCTCTTTAGATAAGGGGACTATGACCAAAAATATATATGTAGCTTCATATATATGTAGCTTCATATGCATCGATTTTAGAGGTGGATAACTGGAGAGAGAGAGAGAGAGAGAGAGAGAGAGATAGAGAGAGAGAGAGAGAGTCTTGATGCGTCTTCTCTTGACAAAGAAGATGGGAGTTTGCCTACCTACCGCACATGACTTGTGCTCACTGAAGTGTGGGACCTCACACATGGGAACCACACGTAAGTGACAGACCTGTTGGTGTAATAACTCGGGTGATCATTATACTGTATTAGTACAAAGTTTCCTATGGATTCAAGGGTAGGAAAGCCAAGTTAACTCATTTACATGACATTATTTTTTCCATGAAGCCAAGTTAACTCATCTATCAATTGGTAAATTCTGGTTATATTCGAAATTTTACTTGAAACTTGTTGGTCATATATGCCATTTTACTACTCGCCTAACACTTTTTCCGCGCGTGAAGGGAGGGGGTGGGCATGATACTTGAAGCTTCATTTTAGAGTGACTAAGAAGGATACAGGCTTACCTTTTCATTTTCATGTTATAAACTTGTTTAAATCCTGGTCAAACTAGGATTTGAACGAGATTCAAATGGGTATAAAAAATAAAAAAACGCACATAGCCTTTTTATGTCATATATATAATGCATGAGTACTCAAGTTGATAAACATGGTCTAGACATATTCAAACTAGAAAATGTTGGAGATATGCCCAAGAGGCAATAATAAATTAGTTATTGTTATATCTTAGTGTTCATGATAAATGTTTACATCTCATGCTATAATTGTATTAACCGAAACATTGATACATGTGTGTTATGTAAACAACAAGGAGTCCCTAGTAAGCCTCTTGTATAACTAGCTTGTTGATTAATGGATGATCATGGTTTCGTGATCATGAACATTGGATGTTATTAATAACAAGGTTATGTCATTAGGTGAATGATATAATGGACACACACCCAAATGAGCGTAGCATAAGATCAAGTCATTAAGTTCAATTTGCTATAAGCTTTCGATACATAGTTGCCTAAGTCCTTCGACCATGAGATCATGTAAATCACTTACACCGGAAGGGTACTTTGATTACATCAAACGCCATTGCGTAAATGGGTGGTTATAAAGATGGGATTAAGTATTCGGAAAGTGTGAGTTGAGGCATATGGATCAATAGTGGGATTTGTCCATCCCGATGACGGATAGATATACTCTGGGCCCTCTCGGTGGAATGTCATCTGATTAGCTTGCAAGCATATGAATGGTTCATAAGAGATGACATACCACGGTACGAGTAAAGAGTACTTGTCGGTAACGAGGTTGAACAAGGTATGGAGATACCGATGATCGAACCTCGGACAAGTAAAATATCGCGTGACAAAGGGAATTGGCATCGTATGTAAATGGTTCAATCGATCACTAAGTCATCGTTGAATATGTGGGAGCCATTATGGATCTCCAGATCCCGCTATTGGTTATTGCTCGGAGAGGAGTCTCGACCATGTCTGCATAGTTCACGAACCGTAGGGTGACGCGCTTAAGGTTCGATGTCGCATAAGTAGATATGGAATATGGTATGGAGACGAAGTTTGTTCGGAGTCTCGGATGGGATCCAAGACATCACGAGGAGGTCCGGAATGGTCCGGAGAATAAGATTCATATATGGGAAGTCATTTTCAGGGTTACCGGAAAAGTTCAGGATTTTTCGGTATTGTACCGGAGGTTCTAGAAGGTTCCGGAGGGTACCATAGTGGGGCCCACCTATCCCGGACGACCAACATGGACCGGAGGGGGTCACATAGGCCCACATGGGCCAGGCACACCAGCCCCCCAAGGCCCATGTGGCTGTACCAAGTGGATAAGATCAAATCCCTTGAAAATAGGGACTTAACTTGGGGGGGAAGTTGCCCCCCTTGTTTTGGCCGACCCAAAGGCTTGGAGGGGGGGCCAAGGCAGCCCCCCACGCCTATATAAGAGGGAGGGGAGGGCTGGGGCGCAGCACATGATTTCCCCAAGCCCTAGCCGCCCCTCTCTCCCTCCTCCTTCTTCCTGCGCAGGCTTGGCGAAGCCCTGCAGGAATTTCTCCTCCACCTCCACCACCACGCCGTCGTGCTGCTGGGATTCCGAGGGGATCTACCACACCTCCGCTGCCCGCTGGAACGGGGAGAGGAAGGGCTTCATCGACACCGTACGCGCGACCGAGTACGGAAGTGCTGCCGGATTGCAGCACCGGGGACGATCGTCTACACCAACAACGAGATCTAATCTCGTAGGCTTTGGAAATCTTCGAGGGTTAGTCTCATATCAATCTCGTTGCTCCGATCTTGTAGATTAGATCTTGGGTGTTCCATAGATTAGATCTTGGATTTATTCGTCTTGCGGTAGGAAATTTTTTGTTTTCTATGCTACGAACCCCAACAGTGGTATCAGAGCCATGTCTATGCATAGATCTGTTGCACGAGTAGAACACAATGGTTTTGTGGGCGTTGATGCTTTTGTTGCTTTAGTTTGTGTACTTTGCATCTTGCGGGATGGTGGGATGAAGCGGCCCGGGCTAACTTTACATGACCGCGTCTCATGAGACTTGCTCCACGCTTGACATGCAACTTGTATTGCATAAGTGGCTTTGCGGGTGTCTGTCTCTCCCACCATAGTGAAGATTCCAATTTGCACTTTCTATTGTCAACACTAGTATCACCGTTGTGGTTCATGTTCGTAGGTAGATTGGATCTTACTCGAAAACCCTAAACCACGTAAAATATGCAAACCAAATTAGAGGCGTCTAACTTGTTTTTGCAGGGTTTGGTGATGTGATATGGCCATGATGTGATGATGATTATATTTGATGTATGAGATGTTCATTGTTGTATTATGGCAACCGGCAGGAGCCTAATGGTTGTCTTTAATTTTTGTTAAAGACATGCGTGTCTATTCATCATGTAATAGCTTTATTTCAAGTAGTTGTCATAGTAGCTATAAGTGATGGACAACCATGAAGCGGCGCCATGGACCTTGGTGCAATGCTGGTGATGATGGAGATCATGATCATGTGCTTTGGAGATGGAGATCAAAAGCACAAGAAGAAAGGCCATATCATATCACATATTATGAATTGCATGTGATGTTAATCCTTTATGCATCTTATCTTGCTTAGATCGCGACGGTAGCATTATAAGATGATCCCTCACATTAATATCAAGATAATAAAGTGTTCTCCCCTCGTATGCACCGTTGCTACAGTTCGTCGTTTTGAAGCATCTCGTGATGATCGGATGTGATAGACTCTACGTTCACATACAACGGGTGTAAGCCATGTTTGCACACGCGGAATACTTGGGTTTGCTTGACGAGCCTAGCATGTACAGACATGGCCTCGGGACAACGGAAACCGAAAGGTTGAACACGAGTCATATGGATGATATGATCAACATGTTGATGTTCACCATTGAAGCTACATCATCTCACGTGATGATCGGTTTTGGTGTAGTGGATGTGGATCGTGTGCCACTTAACAACTATGAGGGATGTTGTATTAAGTGGGAGTTCATTAGTAATTAGATTAAAACATGAACTAATTATCATGAACATAGTCTGAATAGTATTTTGAATTAAATTTGTAGAATTGGCATCCGTTATCTACCATGCGCTAGTCTTGTAATTGAGATAGAAATACTGTTAAGTCTGACAAGTAACTTTACGGACTGGTACCGTATTGTTAAAGAATCAAGAAATGATTAAGTCCTATTGCAAACTTTTAGTAAACCTCTCATTAATGATTCAAAGAACAATGGTTTCAATTAGTACCTAGAATCATCTTGCCTCCGTGAAACTTGAAGTTCAAATCTGTTTGAAAAGTAAGGAGCTGGAAATTTTGTTTTCAGAAATAAGCAAGGTATGAGATATATGTGATATCTAAGACCTTATTGCAAGATGATAGAATATAATCTAGTGAGACTACATAAACTCATAAGTTTTATGGGAATGTACGAAGGTTGAAGACGCCAGGCGTCCCAATCCTCCAACTAGTTGGGCACTAACGATATTCGCATATCCATGAAGTGATCGTCCTTAGTATGCACCGTTGCTAAGACTCGTCGTTTCGAAGCATCACGTGATGATCGGGTGTGATAGATTCTACGTGTGCATACAACGGGTACAAGCCAGATTTGCACATGCGAATACTGAGGTTAAACTTTACGAGCCTAGCATGTACAGACATGGTCTCGGAAAGTCGTCATGATATGATGGATAAAAATTATGAGTGAAATTGTTCATCATATTACAAAGTTACTAATAGTGAAATCTGGAACACTTGTCATATGATGATCAACTTCAAAGTAAGAACCTCAAGGTTATTGGTATTTGACCAATGGACTTAGAAGTCATTGAAAGTGAAGTGTTTTCTGAGAATGAGGAAAACTAAAAGAGAAACTACAAAAGATATTTTGGCAGAAAGAAAGAAAAGACTAGAAAGTCTAGCTCAGGTGTATATAGATGATATACATGTTATGAATGTATTCCTTGTTTGGTCACAAAATGGAATTCTTGGGTATTAGTACCATATTGGTTGGTATGAGGTGTCATACAAAACAACGCAATACAAGAATACATTGGCCTAAGTGACTGAAAAGGAATGTGATAGGAATGCACGTCTGGAACAAAAATAAAGTGTTATTATGTTCGTCGTTGGCATTCTGTCTAGCCATTCAGATTTATAATAAAGAACTTTATAATTGTTATTCTTGTTCTGGTTAAATGAAAACAATGAGTTGTTCAAATTGTAACAGCATTCCATGTACGATGGATAAGTTATTATAAATCTTAATGGTAAAACACACATACATAACACTGACGCTAAAATGCCATAAGGCAAATGATGTGAATTCCACTCATTAGTGGAAC
This sequence comes from Lolium multiflorum, assembly GCA_030979885.1. Lineage (NCBI taxonomy): Eukaryota > Viridiplantae > Streptophyta > Magnoliopsida > Poales > Poaceae > Lolium > Lolium multiflorum. The sequence goes on from CM061750.1 coordinate 68,591,979, forward strand.
CGCCATTTAGGTCATGTTAGAAAGGAACGCATGAAGGAACTCCATTTGAATGGATTTTTGGAGTCATTTGATTTTTGAATCGTTTGGCGCTTGCAAATCTTTTCTAAAGAGAATGTCTGAAATACCGTTCATAGGCCAAGAGTTGAACGGGCAACTAACTTAGTGGAAACATACATGGTGATGTATATGGTTCACTGGGCATAGTTGTGTGCGGGAGATTCTTCTACTTCATGAAAACTTCCAACAATGAATTGAGTATATATATATGTGGATATATTCGATAAGGAAGAAGTTTGAAACATTTGAATGGATTCAAATAAATTTCAGCATAAAGTAGAAATCATCGTAATAGAAAAGTCAAATATCTATGATTGGATCATAGTGGAAATATTTGAATTACGAGTTTTAGCGAACATCTAAGAGAGTTATGAAGTTGTTCTACAACTCACGTTTCTTGGAGTATCATAGTGATGATGGAGTATCCGAGAGATGTATCCAAACCTTGTTGGGTCAATGATGATATAAAATAAAATGATGCCATTATATTTTTGTGGATTATGCTTTAGAGACTACCGCTTTTACACTAAATAGAGCATCATCATAATCCGTTGAAATGACACCATACGAGTTATGGCATGGGTATAAACCCTAATAGTCCTTTCTTAAATTTTGGTATGCATAGCATAAGTAAATAAGTTTACAACCAAAATCGGATGAATGTCTTTGTTGGTTATCCCAGAGAATTGATTGGGAATTCTTTCCACTATGGAGACAAAGATAAAAGAGTTTGTCGATGTTTCTTACTCATTTCAAAGAAATTGTTTCTAGCGAACTATTTGAGTGGGAGGACAATGAAACTTGATAAGGTTCATGAACCTGAGCATGATGATCAGAGTAGCACAACATCGGAAATGGTTCCGGAAGCAGCTACGAAGATCATGGCTCCCATGTCTACAAAGTGTTATAGTCATGGAGATCAAAGTACTTATTGAACCTTGTAGATGTGGTTTATTTTGTGATCAAATAAATGATTTGTGGACAAAGGATTGTTTTTGAACAATGATAAACCAACTACATACAAAGAAGTTATGATGGGCCCTGACTCCGTTAAAATGGCCATGCGCCATGAAATCCAAGATAGATGAATACTTTTTGAAAGTAAATGGATCTATAAAATAGATGGACTTGGATGGAATATCCTTAAAGAAGCTTGACTTATCGAAAAGTTGTTTACGACAAAGTTCAAAGAGTTGACTACGATAAGATTAGATCTTCCGTGGCAATGCTTATAGTCTATATGGATTATTCTAGTAATCGCTACATATTTCTTTTATGAGATATGCTAGTAGGATGGCAAAATACATTACTTAACAGAAGTGTGTATTAAAGGTGTATACAAGATACAACCAAGAGTTTTGCTAGTCCGTGGAATACTAGATAGGTATACGAACTTCAATTGGATGAAGTGAGTATCACGGAGTTGGAATCTTCACCGGATGAAATAGTCAAAGAGTTTTTGATTTCATCAGAAACGATGAAGATGCTTGCATTTGCAAGAAATTAAGTGGGAGCGCTGAGACATATTTATAATACTTTATGTAGATGACATATCGTTGATTATAAATGATGTAATTATATACTTGATGTGAATAAAAGGTTTCATTGAGAATTAACTTCAATGAAAGGATATGGACTGAAACATATTTAGTGTCAAGATCTATGAAGATAGATTGAAACACATAATAAGTTTAAGTCAAAGTACATATAATGGATATTGAAGTAGTTCAATATAGAAATATTAAGAAGATGTTCTTTTCATGCGAAGGTTTAACAAGACTTGAGTGTATTTGACACTCGATGAGTAAAAACACATGAGTGATTTTAGATCACGAATAATATGTACAAAGTCAGATGTCCTGTGCTCTAAAGTGTTACGAGCATATACCAGAATGATTCATGTAATGATCATTGGACAACAGTAAGAATATCCCTGAGTGCTTTAGAAGAACCAAGGATATATATAGTTTTATATGGGTAATGACAAACAAATCGCTGTAAGGTGTTGCACCGATATTAGTTTGATCACATATAAAAATAAAATTTCAATCTCAATTAGGCTAAGTGTTATTTAAAAGGTAGCACAATGAGCTAGAATATGTCTATGCTAGATTTAGATGAGTTCTAAATATTGTGACGGATTCTACAAACGAAGGCAGAGTATGTCATTGTTTTGACAATGACTGAGGATGTTAAGTCGAGGAGTTCTTTGAGAACTTGGTGTAGTTCCGATAGTGTCAGAACTTTGAAGCTATATTGTGTGTGACAATATTAGTGACTTATTTCAGACCGCGGAATTAAGGTTCCACCAGAGGACTAAGCATATACAATTAATGCCGACTCATTTGGAAAATGAGTGATGCGTTGAGACGCAAATGAATTGCAAAATACATACGTTTCTGAGCGTGTCAGATCCGTTGACTAAAACCTCTCCCGTGAGCAAAACATGATAAGCACCAGAAGGCCAAGGTGTTATATCTTTTCAAATGTAAACTAGATTATTGACTCTAGTGCAAGTGGGAGACTGTTGGAGATATGCCCAAGAGGCAATAATAAATTAGTTATTGTTATATCTTAGTGTTCATGATAAATGTTTACATCTCATGCTATAATTGTATTAACCGAAACATTGATACATGTGTGTTATGTAAACAACAAGGAGTCCCTAGTAAGCCTCTTGTATAACTAGCTTGTTGATTAATGGATGATCATGGTTTCGTGATCATGAACATTGGATGTTATTAATAACAAGGTTATGTCATTAGGTGAATGATATAATGGACACACACCCAAATGAGCGTAGCATAAGATCAAGTCATTAAGTTCAATTTGCTATAAGCTTTCGATACATAGTTGCCTAAGTCCTTCGACCATGAGATCATGTAAATCACTTACACCGGAAGGGTACTTTGATTACATCAAACGCCATTGCGTAAATGGGTGGTTATAAAGATGGGATTAAGTATTCGGAAAGTGTGAGTTGAGGCATATGGATCAATAGTGGGATTTGTCCATCCCGATGACGGATAGATATACTCTGGGCCCTCTCGGTGGAATGTCATCTGATTAGCTTGCAAGCATATGAATGGTTCATAAGAGATGACATACCACGGTACGAGTAAAGAGTACTTGTCGGTAACGAGGTTGAACAAGGTATGGAGATACCGATGATCGAACCTCGGACAAGTAAAATATCGCGTGACAAAGGGAATTGGCATCGTATGTAAATGGTTCAATCGATCACTAAGTCATCGTTGAATATGTGGGAGCCATTATGGATCTCCAGATCCCGCTATTGGTTATTGCTCGGAGAGGAGTCTCGACCATGTCTGCATAGTTCACGAACCGTAGGGTGACGCGCTTAAGGTTCGATGTCGCATAAGTAGATATGGAATATGGTATGGAGACGAAGTTTGTTCGGAGTCTCGGATGGGATCCAGGACATCACGAGGAGGTCCGGAATGGTCCGGAGAATAAGATTCATATATGGGAAGTCATTTTCAGGGTTACCGGAAAAGTTCAGGATTTTTCGGTATTGTACCGGAGGTTCTAGAAGGTTCCGGAGGGTACCATAGTGGGGCCCACCTATCCCGGACGACCAACATGGACCGGAGGGGGTCACATAGGCCCACATGGGCCAGGCACACCAGCCCCCCAAGGCCCATGTGGCTGTACCAAGTGGATAAGATCAAATCCCTTGAAAATAGGGACTTAACTTGGGGGGGAAGTTGCCCCCCTTGTTTTGGCCGACCCAAAGGCTTGGAGGGGGGGCCAAGGCAGCCCCCCCACGCCTATATAAGAGGGAGGGGAGGGCTGGGGCGCAGCACATGATTTCCCCAAGCCCTAGCCGCCCCTCTCTCCCTCCTCCTTCTTCCTGCGCAGGCTTGGCGAAGCCCTGCAGGAATTTCTCCTCCACCTCCACCACCACGCCGTCGTGCTGCTGGGATTCCGAGGGGATCTACCACACCTCCGCTGCCCGCTGGAACGGGGAGAGGAAGGGCTTCATCGACACCGTACGCGCGACCGAGTACGGAAGTGCTGCCGGATTGCAGCACCGGGGACGATCGTCTACACCAACAACGAGATCTAATCTCGTAGGCTTTGGAAATCTTCGAGGGTTAGTCTCATATCAATCTCGTTGCTCCGATCTTGTAGATTAGATCTTGGGTGTTCCATAGATTAGATCTTGGATTTATTCGTCTTGCGGTAGGAAATTTTTTGTTTTCTATGCTACGAACCCCAACAGTGGTATCATGTATCTACCCTTGCCCTAACCTTAAACTCTGTATTATGGAGTCAAGCATGAAGAGAAGTGGTTTTGGGTTTCAAACATGGAAATTTCAAATTGATGAACAAGTTCTAGGCATATTCAAAACAGAAAAAGCATGTATCTACCCCCTAACCATAAAGTCGGTCGATCTTATGAAGTCTATTAGCATGAAGAGAAGTCTTATTGGTTTCAAACATGGAAATTTCAAGAACCTCCCAAAAGCTTCATTTTAGAGTGACTAAAAAAGGTCCATGCTTGCCTTTTCATTTTCATGTTTTAAAATTGTTTAAATCTTGGTCAAACCTAGCTAGTATTCAACCAAGATTCAAATGGGCATAAAATTCAAAAAAACCAGAAAATGAAAACCAAAGCACATAGCCTTCTTATGTCATATATAGATCAACAAGGTCTAGACATATTCAAAACAGAAAAAAGCATGTATCGATCTACCCCTAACCCTTAACTCTGTCTTATGAAGTCAAGCATGAAGAGAAGTGGTTTTGGGTTACAAATATTATATTGAGATTTCAAGATCGAACCCCCCAAAAGCTTCATTTTAGAATGACTAAGAAGGATCCAGGCTTGCCTTTTCATTTTCATGTGTTTTAAACTTGCTAAAATCTTGGTCAAACCTAGGACTTGACCAAGATTCAAATGGGCATAAACATTCAGAAAAAATCAAAAAATGAAAACCAAAGCACATAGCCTTCTTATGTCATATATATATAGTAAGCATTCAAGTTGATCGATATGAACAAGGTCTAGACATATTCACTACAAGAAAAGTTGCCATGGCCGACGAAGTTGAAGTCGCGCCGTGGTTGCTGGTGTACCATGGCCGACGATTTTGGTCCCTCCGTGGTGCATGTCAAAACTTTTTTTTCTCGTTTTTGAGGCCACCTAGCCCGACGAAAGCGGCCAAAACGTCGCGTATGGTGGCCCGGGACGTGGTGCATCTCGAAATCTCGGGTTCGCCGGCCGAGTCAACGCAAATCCGCACCGCCGAGGGATGTAGGGCCCAGATGGCAGCCTCTCTGGCATTGTTTTTTTCTAGATCGCGCCATCTCGTTCAACGTTCTCCGATCGAGCCGTTTACGATGCAGGATCATGGGTCCCGCATGTCATCCTCTATGAACCAAAATTCTTTCTATTCTTGGATTTTTTGACCCCCTGATTTCTGGCTACTTCCTTTTTCTTTTGATCCCTTGCCGCCTTGGAAACGTTGAGACCGCTGCTGCTAAATGGGACCCGCATGTCATCCTCTATGTGCAATCAACTTTCTTTTCTTGGAGTTTTTTTGCCACCTCAAATTTGGTCACTTGCCTTTTTCTTTCGATCCCCTGCCGCCTCTCAAACGGTGATACCGCTGCTGCTAATGGGACCCGCATGTCATCCTCTATGTACTATAAAACTTTCTTTTCTTGAATTATTTTTGGCACCTCATATTTGGTCACTTACCTTTTTCTTTCGATCCCCTGCCACCTCTCAAACGGTGATACCGCTGCTGCTAAATGGGACCCGCATGTCATCCTCTATGTACTATAAAACTTTCTTTTCTTGGATTTTTTTGGCACCTCATATTTGGTCACTTGACTTTTTCTTTCGATCACCTGCTGCCTCTCAAACAGTGATACCGCTGCTGCTAAATGGGACCCGCATGTCATCCTCTATGTACTATAAAACTTTCTTTTCTTGGATTTTTTTGGCACCTCATATTTGGTCACTTGACTTTTTCTTTCGATCTCATGCCACGTTTGAAACGTTGAGGAACCTGCAGGCTCATGGGACCCGCATGTCATCCTCTATGTACTATAAAACTTTCTTTTCTTGGATTATTTTTGGCACCTCATATTTGGTCACTTGACTTTTTCTTTCGATCCCCTGCTGCCTCTCAAACGGTGATACCGCTCTGCTAAATGGGACCCGCATGTCATCCTCTATGCACTATAAAACTTTCTTTTCTTGGATTTTTTGGCACCTCATATTTGGTCACTTGACTTTTTCTTTCGATCCCCCGCCTCTCAAACGGTGATACCGCTGCTGCTAGGACCCGCATGTCATCCTCTATGTACTATAAAAGTTCATTTTCTGGTTTTTTTCACCCTCTGATTTTTGGCAATTTCTTTTTTCTTTTGATCCCCCCCTCTCAAACGGTGATACCGCTGCTAAATGGGACCATGTCATCCTCTATGTACTATAAAACTTTCTTTTCTTGAATTATTTTTGGCTCCTCATATTTGGTCACTTGCCTTTTTCTTTCGATCTCATGCCACGTTTGAAACGTTGAGGAACCTGCTGGCTCATGGGACCCGCATGTCATCCTCTATGAGCAATCAACTTTCTTTTCTTGGAGTTTTTTTGGCACCTCATATTTGGGCACTTGCCTTTTTCTTTCGATCTCATGCCACGTTTGAAACGTTGAGGAACCTGCTGGCTCATGGGACCCGCATGTCATCCTCTATGTGCTATAAAAGTTTCCTTTGTTGGATTTTTTTTCACCCTCTGATTTTTGGCTTGCCTTTTTCTTTTGATCCCCTGCCCCCTTTGAAACGTTGAGTAAGCTGTTGGCTCAAGGGACCCGCATGTCATCCTCTATGTCCATCAACTTTCCTTTCTTGGATTTTTTTCACCCCCTAATTACTAGCTACTTTCTTTTTCTTTTGATCTCAAGCCGCATTACAAACATTGAGACCGCTGCTGCAAAATGGGACCCACATGTCATCCTCTATGTACAATAAAGTTTCTTTTCTTGGATTATCTTTTGCTCCTGATATTTTGTCACTTGCCTTTTTCTTTCGATCTCATGCCGCCTTTGAAACGTTGAGTAAGCTGCTGGCTCATGGGTCCCGCATGTCATCCTCTACGAACAATAAAAGTTTCCTTTCTTGGAGTTATTTTTGACCCCTAATTTCTGGCTATTTGCCTTTTTCTTTGGATCTCCTGCCCCTTTGAAACGATGAGGACGCTGTTGGCAGGTCGGTCCCACAAGTCATCCTCTATGAACAATAAAAGTTTCCTTTGATGGATTTTTTTGAACCCCTAATTAATTTCTGGATATTTCCTTTTTTTTTCTTTGATCCCCTGCCGCCTTGGAATCGTTGAGGATGCTGCTGCCTCATGGGTCCCGCATGTCATCCTCTCAGAACGGTAAATGTTTCTTTTCTTGGATATTGTTTACCAAATGATTTTTGGCTTATTTTTTCTTTCGATATCCTGCCGCCTTTAAAACGTTGAGGACGCTGCTGGCTCACGGGTCCCACATGTCAGCCTCTATGAACAATAAGCGCTGAGGACGCTGCTGCCTCATGGGTCCCGCATGTCATCCTCTCAGAACGAAAATGTTTCTTTTCTTGGATTTTTTACCAACAGATTTTTGGTTTATTTTTTCTTTCCATCCCCTGCCGCCTTTAAAACGACGCTGCTGGCTCATGGGTCCACGATGTCAGCCTCCCCGTACAAGAAACATGTGATATCTTGATTATTTTGCAGACAATAAACAGTGTATTGCGCTCTGAGCTATTTCAACGGATAAATTAAATCTTTATTTTTACATAAACAAATTTATATGCTGAATCTCCTTGTTTTTTGTTTTTGCGAAGCATAGGACTTTCCTGTTTTTTTAGAAAAATCCGAACTATCCTGTTTTGGAGTGGGCTGAAATTGTACGAGTCAAAAGGGCCAGCAGGATAGTTCGAATGCCCAGATGTCCACATGCAGCCCAATTGAAATCGTTCTTTTTTTGGATTTTTTTCACCCCCTGATTTCTGGCTACTTCATTTTTCTTTTGGTCCTGTGCCGCCTTGGAAACGTTGAGACCGCTGCTGCAAAATGGGACCCGCATGTCATCCTCAATGTACAGTAAAATTTCTTTTCTTAGATTATTTTTGGCTCCTGATATTTGGTCACTTGGCTTTTTCTTTTGATCCCGTGCAGCCTCTCAAACGGTGATACCGCTGCTGCTAAATGGGACCCGCATGCCATCCTCTATGTACAATCAAGTTTCTTTTCTTGAATTATTTTTGGCTCCTGATATTTGGTCACTTGCCTTTTTCTTTCGATCTCATGCCACGTTTGAAACGTTGAAAAACCTGCTGGCTCATGGGACCCGCATGTCATCCTCTATGTACAATAAAACTTTCTTTTCTTCGATTTTTTTGGCACCTCATATTTGGTCACTTGCCTTTTTCTTTCGATCCCCTGCCGCCTCTCAAACGGTGATACCGCTGCTGCTAAATGGGACCCGCATGTCATACTCTATGTACAATCAAGTTTCTTTTCTTGAATTATTTTTGGATCCTGATATTTGGTCATTTGCCTTTTTCTTTCGATCTCATGCCACGTTTGAAACGTTGAAAAACCTGCTGGCTCATGGGACCCGCATGTCATCCTCTATGTACTATAAAAGTTCATTTTCTTGGTTTTTTTTCACCCTCTGATTTTCGGCTATTTCCTTTTTCTTTTGATCCCCTGCCGCCTTTGAAACGTTGAGGACTCTGCTGGCTCATCGATAAAACTTTCCTTTATTGGAGTTTTTTTACCCCCTAATTTCTGGCTACTTTCTTTTTCTTTTGATCTCAAGCCGCATTTGAAACGTTGAGACCGCTGCTGCTAAATGGGACCCGCATGTCATCCTCTATGTACAATAAAGTTTTCTTTTCTTGGATTATCTTTGTCTCCTGATATTTTGTCACTTGCCTTTTTCTTTCGATCTCATGCCGCCTTTGAAACGTTGAGTAAGCTGCTGGCTCATGGGTCCCGCATGTCATCCTCTACGAACAATAAAAGTTTCCTTTCTTGGAGTTATTTTTGAACCCTAATTTCTGGCTACTTCCTTTTTCTTTTGATCCCGTGCCGCCTTGGAAACGTTGAGACCGCTTGCTAAATGGGTCCCGCATGTCATCATCTATGTACAATAAAATTTCTTTCTTCGATTATTTTCGGGTCCTGATATTTGGTCACTTGCCTTTTTCTTTCGATCTCATGCCGCCTTTGAAACGTTGAGGAAGCTGCTGGAGCATGGGTCCCGCATGTCATCCTCTATGAACAATAAAAGTTTCCTTTCTTGGAGTTATTTTTTACCCCTAATTTCTGGCTACTTCCTTTTTCTTTTGATCCCCTGCCGCCTTTGAAACGTTGAAGACTTTGCTGGCTCATGGGTCCCACATGTCAGCCTCTATGAACAATAAACACTTCCTTTCTTGGAGTTATTTTGTACCCCTAATTTCTGGCTATTTGCCTTTTTTCTTTCGATCCCCAGTCGCCTTCTAAACGTAGAGGACGCGGCTGGCTCGTGGGTCCCAGATGTCAGCCTCCATGGACAATAAACCTCTCCTTTGTTGGATTTATTTTTCACCCTCTGATTTTGGCTATTTCCTTTTTCTTTTGATCCACTGCCGCCTTGGAAACATTGAGTAAGCTGCTGACACATGGGGCCCGCATGTCATCCTCTATGTACAATCAACTTGCAAGATCTTCGAGCGAAAGAGCTTGTATTAGTGGGACCCATATGTCAATCTCTATGTACAATAAAAGTTTCCTTTCTTGGATTATTTTTAGCTCCTGATATTCGGTCACTTTCCTTTTTCTTTCGATCTCAAGCCGCCTCTGAAACGTTGAGTAAGGTGCTGGCTCATGGGACCCACATGTCATCCTCTATGTACAATAAAGTTTCTTTTCTTGGATTTTTTTTACCCCTGATTTTTGGTCACTTGCCTTGACGCTGCTGGCTCATGGGTCCCACATGTCAGCATCTATGAACAATAAACCTTTCCTTTGTTGGATTTATTGTTTACCCCTAATTTCTGGCTATTTGCCTTTTTCTTTTGATCCCCACCGGCCTTTGAAAACGTTGAGGAACCTGCTGGCTCATGGGACCCGCATGTCATCCTCTATGTACTATAAAATTTCTTTTCTTGGTTTTTTTTCACCTCTGATTTTTGGCTATTTCCTTTTTCTTTTGATCCCCTGCCGCCTTGGAAACGTTGAGTAAGCTGCTGACTCATGGGACCCGCATGTCATCCTCTATGTACAATCAACTTTCTTTTTTTGGAGTTTTTTTACCCCCTAATTTCTGGCTACTTTCTTTTTCTTTTGATCTCAAACCGCATTTGAAACGCTGAAACCGCTGCTGCAAAATGGGACCCGCATGTCATCCTCTATGTACAATAAAAGTTTCATTTCTTGGAGTTATTTTTGACCCCTAATTTCTGGCTACTTCCTTTTTTCTTTTGATCCACTGCCGCCTTTGAAACGGTGCGGATTCTGCAGACTAATACAAGCTTTTTCTCTCCAAGATCTTGCAAGTTGATAGATTAAATCATGGAATTATTAGGATATGTTTTAAATTTCAAATCCACTTTATGAATTATTAAAAATACCGTTATCCATGTGGGTATGGAGCGAACAAGGATTTTCATATTGGGCATGAGCAGTTTCAAAAATTGGAACCCAATAATTCAAAATAACTAAAAACAACTTTTATGTAGAATCTCCGCGTTTTTTTCTTTTGCCATTCATAGGATCTGTGTTTCATTAGAAAAGGGCCGAAATTGCATGAGCAGAAAGGCCCATTTGTAGTTATTGGGCTTCGACGGCCGGAGCAAGTAGGCCGAGAGCAATTACCATGTAGATGGCCGTTGGCAACCCAAAGTGAAATATTGGGCCCAACAGGGGAAGGCTGAACAGTACTATTTTCTAATTGGAAGGTGGTACATGGCGTAATCCTGCCAAAAAAAAAGATGGACACGGGTTGCTGAAATTTGCCCATCTGCGCCTAATATCGCCGCCGCGGCTCCGCTTCCGCCGCCGCCGCCATGCCTCGTCTCGCGTCGAGCTCGCGGTACTGCCGCGTCTCGGGCACGGGGTACCGCGGCGTCCGCGCGCGCCCCAAAGGTACGTATTACGCGGAGATACGTGACGGCGGCGAGCGCATCGGCCTCGGCACCTACGAGACCGCGCACGAGGCCGCGCGCGCGTACGACGCCGTGGCGTGGCGGCTCGGGCGCCCGCGATCGTCGATGAATTTCCATGACGTGTGGACGCGCCAGCAGGCCGAGGATCTCGCGCCGCCGCCGTACATCGTTAGACAGGAGGAACAGCGCCGCCGCCGCGAGACGGAGCGCCGTTTGCGCATTGCCGAGCGGGACGAGCGCGCGGCGCGCGAGTGGGCGGCCCGCTTCCCCGAGGACGTAGCCGCCGAGAACGAGCACTTCCGCAGACGGAGGGCGGAGAAGGCTACGAGGCGGGCTGCGAAGAAGGAGGACCGCGCACAACGGAGGGCGGAGAAGGCGACGAAGCGGGCCTTCATCGAAGCGCAGCTCGCCGGGCCGACCACCATTGGCGAGGACGACCCCCGTTGGATTGACCTCTTCTCGTCGGATCCGGTGTCGGGCACGACACCGGACTCGTCAGATGTCGAGTTTTAGTTTAGTTTTATCGCACTACTTTGTACAAATATGAACTACGGAGTATCTATCAAGCTAATTTTCTCCTATTTTATGTCTATTTCTAGTCTTTATTTGATCTTCTGTTTTACTGCACTCTATTTTTCATTATATTCTGTTTTTGGCGCTGCATTATAGCGCCTCTGAAAATACGCTGTTTCAGCCCTGCATTTGGCCGCCACAGTTTGCAGCTTCCGGTGAAGCTATTGCCGGCTCCATGCGCAGCATCAGCCCACAGCGCCAAAATATAGAGCCACTGCTGGAGTTGCTGTAATATGTTTGTCAGCAGGAGCTTACCTAATTAGTGAAAAAGATGTTCAGCGTGGGATTCGATAAAAGGATCTTCATGTTTTTTTTCCTAGCGATCCTAGTTCGGACTTTTGATTGTGTTGGCTAGTGCATGAAGCTTGACACCTGTATTATGTGATCCTGATATGAGGATAAGAACACCTTCAGGTTGCATTGCTAATGGTGTCTACTGCAGCAGTGGCGTACCTTCAATGGAGACTGATGCAAGAGAGTTGGTACTGGTGAACCTGCACCTGACATCATCGTGCCACCTGAAGTAGGTTGTGTATTGGGATTAGACTGATAAGCATAGCACCTTGCAAAGAACAAGATGCTGCTAGTGTTGGTTAACGTGATTTTACGACAAAAGTCATGTATGCTCAACAGGTGCCGTACCTAGTTTGGATATTGTGTTGTTACCCTTTTGTGGTTTGGTGTTTGTCCAACAGAGAAAGCTACTCTTTTCCCGTGTAAGTGTTATTATGTGAACAAAAGTTGTATGTACATATATATCGGTCAGAGAACCAAGATTGCATATTCTTGCCTGGTTATAACACATAAGTCATAATAACAATTAAAGAGAAAAGGAACATTTGCCTTTGCAATGTGATTGTGCCAAGTAGATTAGACAACCAACCACAAACATTACAGGTCAACAGCCAAACGCATGCGAAAGTCCTAAGGTAAGCTCCATAATACATGTTGAAACCAAAAGCCTAGAAACCATAAGAAAGGTAGCTCCACATCACAGTTCCACGACAGCAGCATACTGATCATAAAACATATATCAAGTCAGGACAGCTGCACCACTGGGTAAGCATCCATGGGGTCTGGCTCAAGAGCGAAGACTGTGTGAATGCTGCAAAATGTGGCTCTTGCCTCACCCCACCCATACATCTTATCATGGAACCTTACCAAATCAGCATGAATCATCTTGACATAAACATAGCTCCTCTCTCCATGCTGATGGGATTGAACAATGCGCCAGTTGCAGTGCTTCAGCTTGTCAAACAGTATGCAGGAGATAACGAAGCATGCTGGCTGGTCTTTTGTAGTGACAATGGCTTGGAGTAGCTGGTCCTGTGAACCACCCAACTGGATCTTTAGAGCTTGAAGGACAGTCCGTGCCATATAAGCTACCGTTGCTGACTTCAGCTCGGGTTCAGGTGAATGACAGCTGACATCTTGTCCTCGAGATGCAGATCCTTCTTGATCAGATTCAGCGGAATCATCACCACTACTTACAGGTGCATCAGGTTCTACAGAAGGCACATCAGGTACATGCTCCAGTTCATAGGAGTTGGGTGGGACAGCACTGTTTGCTGAAATCTCTACAATACCAGCTCCAGGTAGACCACCAGTATCTACAGAGGGTAAACCACCAATATCCACTTCAGAGGATTCTCGTGGCACGACACCTTTCGCTAGAGGCTCTACCATACCAGCTCCAGGTCCACCACCAGTCAGTACTGTGGGCATAGTCATGACGGGTTCTACCAATACAAAACCTCCTTCGGGTGGCGTGGCAACTTCGGGTGCAGGATCATCAGTAGCAACTCCAGCATCAGCACCAGTTACATCGGTCTTGACAATAGGTAAACCGTCTTGCTCTAGTTCAGAGAATTCCCGTGGCACGACACCGTTCACTAGAGGCTCTACACTAGCAGCTCCAGCTGCACCACCAGTTTCTTCAGCAGGGGGTAAACCCAATCCACAACCTTCTTCATGTGGCACGATGATGCCACGTATAGGCTCATCAGTACCAGGTCCAGCTGCATCAGTCTCCATAGACAGTAAACAAGGTGGCGTCGGAGGTTTAAAAGACTGGCATGCCATTTCACCTTTGTCATCAGACAATATAGAGTTTTCTTCAACTCTATGTTTCTGCAATAATAAGCACATGAACAGAAATTAGACCAGAGCATCTAGCCATCTAACGGGGGCAGCAGCAAAACAAGCGTCGGTCCATATGTTTACCTTGTCATCTGGGATATCAGAACACACAGATTTAGAAGTCATTTCACATAGCATCCGCTTTTTCGTTCCTTCCCCTACGTCCATCTGGAATAAGTAATACTATTGATCACATAAAACTAATTAATCAAATAAATGCATATGTTGAGAAGTTTGCACGGCAAATTGTGGATTCTGCTTTCATCACCTACGAATCATCGTTCTATATATTTACCTTGTCATCTAGGATATCAGAAGTCACAGAATGAGAAGTCATTTCACTAAGTATCGGTTTTTTCGCTCTTTCCCCTCCATCCATCTGCAATAAGAAGTAATATTGATCACATAAAGCCAATTCAACGAATATATGCATATGTTGAGAAGTTTGCACAACAAATTGTGGATTCTACTTCCAATCACCAAGTAATCTCGTGAGAAATGCATGATCAAGATATGTTTCTCCCTCTTGATCGACATCTGCATCTCCATTAAGACTAATCATCGTGCGATGGTGCTCTTCAGAAGAGCGCATACAATTCCAATCACCAGACAAGCAAAAAATTGTTGATTCTAGTAATGATTAATCAGCAGTGGCCATGGAACGACCACAGATCGACCAAGCAAAAAAAAATCATCAGCCTACTGACCACCAAGCAAAGGAAACAAACTAGGCCCATACATGGCCTCACAAATCATCATCAAACGTCGATCAAACTAGCAAGTTTGAACATGGATTACTAATTTATTTTCTGATAAAGTGAGTACTCCGTATATTAATATCGAAAGATATTGATTACACTGAGCCTCTGCAACAACGCAATACCTTACTGGTAGTACGGATGCACAAGGATTCCTAATACTCCCTCTGTTCGGTTTTAATTAGTCGACGCGAGGGAGAGAAGAAAATGAACTGCCGATGCTTTCAACTAGAGTCAATTAAATACGAACGGAAGAAGTACGTACTCTAGTAGTATTGACAAATATCCGGATTAGTCTAAAAACAAATTGGCATGTAAATCCTAGTAGTCTACTAAACTAGGATCAATACCCTAGATTAGGGTTGCAAGCGGCGTCCGCGAATCGTCCCGCAAAGCAGAAAATTAGAGCAAATAGTGGTTGAGATTAGAGCAGATTTAAAGCACTCGCACTGAAACTAGCTAGCCCGCTACCCACCCCGCTTGACACCCTGCCCTAGATGTGAATCTACACCAAATATTCAAACAAGGATGAGCAACCGCCAATAAAATTTTATCCGCACATCATCATCTCTACCATACAAAAGGGTATGGTGATTTCACATACAGCCATTGTTGCCGCGGGACGAGGATGAGTGATGCGCCGCGGAGAAGGTGCCTCACGCCTCTGTCGCCGCCGCCGTCGAAGAGGAAGTCGAAGCCGCGCGATTGTGGTCCGTCGCCGATATGGAGGTGGAGCTACTAGGGAAGAGATGGAGGTGGAGGTGGAGAGGGAGTGATGGTTTGTACTAGTGGCGGCCGGTGAGATAGTTATAAATACAGCCTCTCTCTCTTTTTTGGCAAGGAATGCAGCTTCTCTTGGAAGGCAACGAGGCAACGCACTCCAGATTATAATAATATGGACGGAGAAATTTGGACGCATCTGTGTTGTCTTGTCAAATGAATCACCAGGATTTGCTTTTAGTACTCCAGATTTGGGCGACCCAAGGAAGTAGAGATAGTAATGTACGCCATCTAGCTGCACGCTATCAAATCAAATAAATGGTCATGCCATTTACTTTTAAGATGGTGCAGCAGTTATTCTGACCAAAGAAACATGCACGTCTGCTGATTATTTCTGATGGGTATACATTTACCGTCCGCTAGCAAAGATTGTTTGGCACATTGTTCTTATGGCTTTCAACATCACACCCCTTAATAATATTATTAATCAATGTTTGGGCAATCAATTGAGTGTGTTAATAAAAAATTAAAACCCACAAATCCAACTGTACTATTTTTAGGGCCATATGAAGGACAAGGAATGATTTTAAATGCCATATGGAGTACCTCCAACCATGTGAAATATGGTTCTGTCATGCAGGTGATACCCATGGCTTCGCATTGGATCTGTATGTTGTCCTACATACAGTCAACTATGAAGTACCACGATTTGGTTTTTGGGTGCAACCGGCTAGAGAATGATGCACGGGTTTGTACAGCCAGTACAATTCACATTAAGATTTTCTGATAGGATGTTGATGTGTATATGTAAGAATCATACACTAGAATGTCTTCTATGTTTAGATGGTTGATCTACGTTTATACTTTCTGTGAACCATGAGGTTAAGACCTTTGTACTGTAATAAAGATTGCTAAATAACAGTATATATGTATGCCTCTAGGGACACTGAAACAGCCAAACAACCATGCATGTGTATAGACCGTATTTGATCAAATTAAAAGAAGCGCCTGGGTTCATGCAAATAGCATAAATTTATCACCTAAGTACATTAGCTATAAATAGTTAAATAGGAGTCAAGACCAACTGAGCTAGCTAGTAGTATGATCCTACTATTACATAAATATCCCTAACTCTGATTGTCTTTGTTCCAGTCCAGCGCGTTGGTGTAGCTTGGGATGAACCAAAACCCCGTATGCCAGTTGGCCCCTGGACCGCTGCTTGAGAAAGATATGCTTTGGTGGTCTTCGCCATTTAGACTGAAGCGGAAAATTTCTTGATGTGATGTGTCAAAGTGAGAGCCAATGGCCTGAGGCGTGGTGTAGATGCAGTTTCTTCTTGTCAAATATCCTGGGGGAAATGTTGCACCACCCACTGGCATGAAAATCGGATAGTTCAACCCAAGGAACATAGAATAGTCTCCAAGATTAGTAACCCTTTCCCACGGGTTGGCTGGAAGTAACCGACTAGTGTCATTCGAGAATACAATGCAGGTATACCCCGAATAGCTGTGAACAGCGCGACCGCAATGGACAGAAGGGGTACTATCATAATGAGTTGGAGCACCGTCAGCGTCAAAATCCATTACGCCACGTGCATAGACCAGGAGAAGTCTAGAACGATCTTGAGATCTTGCCAGCCACCACGTACGACTATTAGAGTCAAAATCATCATCGTCATCAAATCCAGCCGTCCACGGAATGAATGGAGCAGGGAGCACTATAGGACCTTGAAAAAGGAAAGAACACGTCACATGAAAATATATTTCATGATTTATCTACTAGTGATATTGATTTGATATTGGGATGCCAATACTAGTACTTTATAAAATCATGGTCGAACATAAGATGGTTTGAAATATATTTCGAACATCTTGGTAAAACTTCATATGGATTTAAAACATGTTCCCGAAAATATTGGTCCAAATTTTAGATGGTTTGAATATAGTACTCCTTATTCTCTAGAACCGGGGGAATATAAACAAATGAAAGTCTTTATCAATATTGCATGGCACCTTTATTGATTCTATTTCTACTCTACCTTAAATTTTCTAGGGAGTAATAATAAAGAAACTTAATTACTAGGGGGCCTTTTTCCTAAGGAACAACATGCACATTAGACCATACTAAAATTCCTATAGATGTTAAATTCTATATATGTCCATACCACAAGAGGGTTATGGTGTGCGCCTATGGAATTCCTTTAAGCCAAAAGATGCCAAGACAGTTCAACAAATAAGAGGTGAAATACTATATAAGTTACGTATATAAAAAAGATAGGGAGGAAATGTTACCAAATTGATTAGGATCCCATGCATAAACATTTCCAAGCTCAGTAACGGCGAACACAAGTCCGTTATGTATAATTGCATCGCAGTATATGGCGCCGTACTGAAACTGGTTTTCAAGAAATATCCATGCACGAGGATATTCGCCATGGAGGTAGGCAATTGCAAAGTCGAAGATTGCGACAAGGGAGAAATCTTGATACCCCCTAGCAGCTGTAGGAACTTGGCAAATAGCTATCTTCTGCAGTCGAATAGCAGAACGCTGATACTCGAATATAAGTGGATTGTGTGTGGTTTCCAACTTGTTCCTCAAAGATGGAAGCTTAATCTTGCGATGAGTGTAGACATTGAGGAGGTTCCACTTGCCTTCGGGGCCAACCATGGCGATCCAATCTCCATTGGCGCCTGCCCGCTCCTCATCCTTACCGTGTGGCATTAGGCCATCATAGGAGAACCTGTCCAGCGGCAGTAGTTTGCACTTGCTGTGCACCGGCAAATCCTCCTTGAACACCGCCCATGGTTTATCCGCCGGGTCACAACAGAGAACACACGGAAGGCCAAACGGCTGAGAAGCAGGCAGAGTGGCACTGTATTTGGCTGACTGAAGAATACTTTTGGAGGAACCGACTAGGGACGCGGCGGTGATGGCGTCGCACTGGCTGATGAGCACTTCAAGGGGGCCTTCCGTAAACACCTTGTGAAACAGCCCAGATCCACAGACCCTGCTCGATTTCGCCATCGCAATGAGGCAGGTGGTACAATGGGGTTGGTATTTTCTTGGGAGATCTACTGATTCGAACTTTGGGAGAGAGATGGCGATCAATGGCGGCAGGTGGGGGTTTGAGTTGGAGAACAGAGGCTCTCAAACTGGGCACTGCTGGATAGGATGCGAAAGCGCCATGGCGGAGACGCAGGCGCGTGCTATGGAAGATGGGCGGAGTGGGGATAGACGACGGAGGTGAACCGAGACGCTCATATACTGCCTACTGCAGTTTCGAGGAGAGTGTGAATGTGTTCAAAAAAAGAGGAGAGTGTGAATGTGTTCAAAAAAAGAGGAGAGTGTGAATGTGACCCGACACCCGAGTAGGAGCCGAGCAGACGGACTATAGGAGTAGCCCCATCATTACAGAACATTAATCGTGCTTCCTACAATAAATAAGTGAAACATCCCAGGCTTGTGTTGTCTAATCAAATCGATGGCCATGTCAGTATTATGGTGAACAAATAAAACAAATACACACCAACCTTGTTCTTTTTGCAACGTACACCAACCTAGCAAGGCATCAACCTTCTCGCCATCAACTACGACTCCGTGGCTCCGTCCCACCAAAGTTGTCTCAACTTTGTAAAAAAAATACATCTATCCATCTAAATTTTAACAAAGGTGAGACACTTTTGGTGGGACCGAGGGAGTACAAAAAAACTTCACTACTCCATGCTAGTATCGGCCACTAATTCAAATTTCAACTGAAGGCGTGCTATTTTATGGTCCTGAAAATTGCCAAAAAAAATACAACCCAAAAATGCAACAGATCCATGTTAAGGGGGTACACCCTACGCAATATACATTAAGAAACTTTGAAACTTCAGCGACCTTGTAAGAATGCCCATGACAGTGCAGTTTTGCCAAATTAGGAAGAGACGAAATATGAATTCAACCAAAGAAATCTAAACGAATCCTTAGACAATAGCATAGTTAACACGTTCAGAAAAAAATGATGACTCCAAAAGAACAACATTAGCAAGAAATACTCCATTTTAGTTTGAATTTGCAGTCACATACATAACTAGTAGTACTGCCAAAATACTATAATACTCCGAGCTGCATTCTAGCACTCCAACTAGCTAGTAATAGTTCTGGAGTAGTAGTACTACTATACAAGTCCAAAATACATCCGAACGAACCCTACTTCGAACTAAACTACTCCCTCCGATCTTCGAGTAACTACATTGCAGTATGACTAAACGAAGATTATTGTATAACCTTCTTGTTGATGCAAACGCAGATAGGCAACACACGCTGCCCTCCATTCTGCTTCGCGTAACGGGGCGGCACCGCCAGGAAAGAAGTGAGCTGCTGCAACATGATCGAGCTAGGCGTCGGGGAGCTCGTCGGCTCGATTACCGCCATCAAGGTGTCCGTCGAGAGGTCACTGGTCCCAGCCGTCGCCGGCGCCGGCGGACCAATCACCAACAGCTGCGCCTTGTACATCGGAAACAAGCACGCGGCCGACCTGATGCACACACAGGACACAATGGTGGTCGGGCCGAGCGCTCCAACGGTGATGGCGAACACGCTACCGTCTTCTTCCCCACTGCCGATGAACAGGTGTCCCCGCGGTTGTACCGGAACACGAACTATGCACCAGGCGGGTATGCCATACTGGAACGTAAACACTGGGATGGAGTGGGATGCTTGGAGGTGTACCAGGAGCTCCCGCGGCGGGCCGGTGAAGCTGCAGCCGGTATTGATGGCCTCTGTGCAGCCGCACGGACCATGCGGGCACGCGATATAGTGCTTGTAGGACTCCGTGGAGGCGACCAAGCTCTGGCAGCCGACGCACTTGACCATTGCCCCAGATCGATTCGACGGCGGCAATCTTGGCCCAGATCGATTCGACGGCGGCAACCACGCCGGCTGCTCGCACTTCTTGCACGGGTTCGGCGCAAGCTCGCCGACGCAGCGCCGACAGCCCATATGACCGCCCTTGCACTGCACGGAACAACGTACGTGGCATCAGTTGTCATTGACATTTCTCACAGGTGAACCTAAGAATGAAATCGGAAGGGAGCGACCTTGGATATGGGGGGTTTGAAGGGCAGCAGGCAGAGGGGGCACAAGAAGAGGGCCTCCTCCATCTTCAGAGAAGAGTGATCGGGAAAACGAGAACGGGATGGGTTCTTTTTTTTATACATGCCTTGGAGTGGAGTATGGATACTACTACTTATAGGAAGAACTTCCTTGCTAAGAATCGGCGTCGGCCGTACGCAAGCATAGATGCACCAGCGGCTCTGCAGTTTGTCAAAATAAAAGGACAGAGCTGCAGTGACTTGAAGTCTCCAAATCTCATTGTGACTTGGTGCCACCATCTACCAACCATTTGAGATCCAACGTTCCAAACTAATCTCTTATTTCGAACCTAAAAACAAAAATTATGAAAAAAATCCAGTAAAATGTAGATGCCTTGTTCTAAAATCTGTGAATATTTCATCCCACTCGGACGATTAGCTTGTGATTAAAGAGCTTTTTACGTATACGAGCACTAGTTTAAACTAAATACTCCCTCTGATTCATATTAATTGACTTCAATATGGATGTATCTAGAACTAAAATGTGTCTAGTACATCCATATTAGAGTCAATTAATATGAACCGGAGGGAGTATATATTTGCTCACAAACCTTTGATTCAAATCGAATGAAACTTCACCAAAATATAAATCGAAATATGCACGATTAACTGGAAGTTCTTGAAATATTTCTGAGCAATTATAATAATTATTTAGTTTAAATTCTAAGTCGATCGCATACATTGGATCTGAGATGGATGGTGGATGGTGGCACCAAGTCACTGTGAAACTTGGAAGTATCAAGTCAGTGAAGCTCTATCCCAAAATAAAAGCTTCGTGAAGGGGGCAGTTTGGTTCAAAAAAGAAGACAGTGCCAAGCAGTTGTCAAACAATACCCATATAGTCAAATGTACTCCCTCTGATTCAAATGAATTGACTCAACTTTGTCTAGATATATGGATGTATCAAGTCACTGAAGCTAAAATAAAAGCTTCATGAAGGGGGAAGTTTGGTTCGAAAAAAATACAGTGCCAAGCAGCTGTCAAATAGTACCATAACGTCAAATGTACTCCCTCCGATTCAAACGAAATGACTCAACTTTGTATTTTGCATGTTAAAGGTTTTTCGTAAAACTTGGCCAATCTTAACATAGTTTGCCTTTCTAAAAAAAGATATAAGCCCTAAGGCTCCTTTGATTCATAGGATGGGAAAACCATAGAAATATGGAAAACATAGGATTGAGATTTAATGGCTAGTTGAATCATATAGGAAGATGAGTTGTGTTTGATTGTGCCAAAGGAAATTTTCCATGAGGTATGACCTAATGTTTTATTCTTATAGGATTTGCACTGCAAGATTCCTATAGGATATGTTCCTATGAATCAAACAACTAGTGTGGGGAAAATTCACATGTGATCTAAATCCTACATAATTCCTATACAAATCCTATATATGAATTTTAGTTGTTAGGTCACTTAAAATGACTTCACTTGAAGAGTTACATTTTTGTTTTTTTCTGAATTAGTAGTGATGCCTAACCATATATATACCTAAACCAAGAGAATCAGCATAAACTTATGTATATTAATAGTAAGCGCATATATGAATGTTTTTTATCTACAAACCCAGGGTCATATATATGTACATAGAAACATGCATATATACTAGTTTTTGTACCTTGGTGTGTTCCTCTTTTGGGCTATCTCTTTTTTGTTCACCGATTCACAACCAACGCCCTAGATTAATTTGGCACTTAAAAAATAACATTTTGTTTTTGGCGCACTAACACAAATAGTAGTAGCACGGTCAACACTGTAGAGAAGTACAAAATAAATGTGTGTGGGAAAAAATGACTTAAAGTGACCATTACATTGAGAAAAAGGGTAGAACCAAGCATTGCACAGGGAAAAAGCAGTGTAGTGCCCAGAAGAAAAAAACAAGTTGGGTTATACTCCCTCCATCCTGAAATAATGGGTGTAGAGTTAAAATTTGTCCATAAAAGAGTGTACTTCTCGTTTTGCAATGCACTTCAAAATTTGTCCACAAAAGAGTGGTAGTAAAAAATATTTCTTTCTCATCACGAGGGATATAGTTTCTTCACGACTAGTACGTACTACCTCCATCACAAAGCTTAAGTCTTTTTTTAAGAGTCAAAGCAAGTAAAGGTTGACGAAAATTTAGAACAATCTATCAACTAATATAATATTTTGTAGATACCATACCAAAAAAAATCGTTGTCTATGTATTGATATTAATTTTGTATTTTGCATGATAATGATTTTTGGTAAAATCTTAGTTTACCTTGACATAGTTTGAGCTTCTAAAAATAATATAAGCCTTACGCTTTGGGATGGAGGTAGTAGTATTTAGCATAATATGGTTTTCTTATTTACTACATGCATTTAGATCATTGGAGGTGGAAAAGTTGAAGAGGAAAGTGATGGTCGATGACAGTTTCCCAATGTAATAATAAAATCCTTAATATGCCTTGAAAACCCACACGTACGCTCTTTCTAGGACAGAGGCAGTATGAGGTAATGCACCCACGCGCTGTCATCTGCCGGTTCGTGCTATGTCTCCCAAATCTTGAAATATCGTCAGTTATCCATTTCACGTCCACACTTCTCCCTCTCTCCACGGACTAGGAAAAAACCCTCTCTTCACTTCCCCTTCCCATTCCACCGATGGAGAGCCCAACCGACGCCGTCAACGCAGCGAAAGCGAAAGCCGCGCGGCTGGCCTTAGCCGCAGAGGAGGCGTCCAGAGCCGCGACCGCAGCACGCATGGCCGCAACGGCGGCGATCATTGCCGCAGCGGATGCCAAAGACGAAGCGGAGGCCATTGCCGAAGGTCGGGCCATCGGTCGCTCATCGGCATCTGATGCTGTTGGTAGATGGGTCCACTCTCTTGGGAAGCATCCCCTAGATGACGAGGACGAGGTTGAACTCATCTTTGAACCGCCGCCGCCGACCTTCGACGAGAATATCGTCGACGAGGGGGAGGAAGTATGTTCCGATTCACCTCTCTCCCTTATTCAACATAGCCCTGTATCGATTTGCGCTATGGTCTCTCCCTCTTTTTTTGCGCTATAGCGTTTTGAATTAGCGTCAGAATCTTTTTAGATTCATATTCAGTATTAGTTGCAACTGCTACATATTTGCTTCACATCCGATTCACCTCTCTCCCTTATTTAACATAGCCCTGTATCGATTTGCTCTATGGTCTCTCCCTCTTTTTTTTGCGCTATAGGGTTTTGAATTAGCGTCAGAATCTTTTTAGATTCATATTCATTATTAGTTGCAACTGCTACATATTTGCTTCACCTGTTTATTTGGCATGTATCAGGTTGCTACTGATGAGGTTGACAGCGATGTCGAGTCGCGTCATAGGAAGGCCAGGGCCACTCTCAACAAGCTTAAGGCGGGGAAGTTCGACAAGTATTGGAGTGAACCCTGGACTGGTGCCAGGAACAGCTGCCCCTTCTGCACAAAGAGCATAAAGGTTGACTTTCGAAGCGTCCTGCAGCATGCCGAAGCCGGTGGGTCCGGCTGTCTCAAAGTTGGGGAAACTGTTAACCGATCCGGCTTCATAGCCAACCACATGGCCTATGGGCTATTCCTAAGGAAGAAATTGAACCAAGCTATCGAGACCGGTCGTGTGCCTCCTCCCAAGCCCAAGCCACCAAAGATTAAAGGTATGGGCAGCAAGAAGCAGAAGAAGCGGGACCGGGAGGAGGCGACAGGAAGAAGATGGTAAATATACTCCGTAACTGTTGTGCATGTTTGTCTCTCCTACTGCTTCAAAAGCAGCATCTTTTGTTGAACTCTGTTTATGTTTGCTGCTCAGCAGCGTTTGTGGTGAACCTATTAGCTTAATTAGGGGTTGTTGAACTATGTCTGTGTTGAACCTTGCTTAATTAGGTTGTGTTGAACTCTGTTTGTGTTGGCGTGGGAAGGGGGGCATGATGCTACCCTGAATTTGCGGGACCCCCAAAAAACTTGCAAATACGAGTGATGCATCCAAAAGGAACAAACTTCTTACATGGTAGACCCCAGTCTGAAAGCAAGAAATGCGATCGGGTCCTTAACAGCCACCGCCCGGATTGATCGGGTATTTTGCCTGCCTACCGCATGTGACTTGTGCTCACTGAAGTTTGGGACCTCACGCATGGGCACCACACGTAAGTGACAGACCTGTTGGTGTAAAAACTCGGGTGATTATTATACTGCATTAGTACAAAGTTTCCTATGGATTCAAGGGTTGGAAAGCCAAGTTAACTCATTTTCATGACTAAGAAGGAGCCAGGCTTACTTTTTCATTTTCATGTTTTAACTTGTTTAAATCTTGGTCAAACAAAGGATTTGACCAGGATTCAAGTGGGCATAAAAATTCAAAAAAGAAATAAAAAAAAAACCAAAGCACATAAGCTTCTTATGTCATATAGTAAGCATTACAGTTGATCAACGAAGTCTAGACATATTCAAACCAGAAAAATATTGTATATACCCCCTAACCCTAAACTCTGTCTTATGAAGTCAAGCATGAAGAAAAGTGGTTTTGGGTTTCAAACATTGGAAATTGAAAAAACTCCCAAAAGCTTCATTTTGGAGTGACTAAGAAGAATCCAGGCTTTCATTTTCATTTTCATGTTTTAAATTGGTTTAAATCTTGGTCAAACCTAGGATTTGACCAAGATTCAAATGGACATAACAAATTCAAAAAAATCAAAACCAAACACATAGTCTTTTGATGTCATATAGTAAGCATTCAAGTTGATAAACAAAGTCTAGACATATTTAAACAAGAAAAATCATGTATATACTTGGCCCCTAACCCTAAACTCTGTCTTATGAAGTCAAGCATTAAGAGGAGTGGTTTTGGGTTTCAAACATGGAAATTTAAAAAACCTCCCAAAAGCTTCATTTTGGAGTGACTAAGAAGAATCCAGGCTTACTTTTCATTTTCATGTTTTAAACTGGTTTAAATCTTGGTCAAACCTAGGATTTGACCAAGATTCAAATGGGCATAACAAATTCAAAAAAAAACTAAACACATAGTCTTTTGATGTCACATAATAAGCATTCAAGTTGATAAACAAGGTCTAGACATATTCAAACCAGAAAAATCATGTATCTACCCCCTACCCCTAAACTTTGTCTTATGAAGTAAAGCACGGAGAGATATCATTTTGGGTTTCGAACATGGAAAATTTAAAAAAACCTCCCAAAAGCTTCATTTTGGAGTGAATAAGAAGGATCCACACTTACTTTTCATTTTCATGTTTTAAACTTGTTTAAATATTGGTCAAACCTGCAAGGATTTGACCAAGATTCAAATGGGCATAAAAATTCAAAAAAAAAACGAAAACCACTTCTCTTCGTCCTTGACTTCATTAGACAGAGTTTAGGGTTGGGGTATATACATGATTTTTAATGTTTAAATATGTATAGACTCTGTTGATCAACATGAATGCTTACTATAACTTAAGAAGCTTAATTATGTGCTTTGGTTTTTCATTTTTTGAATTCTTTATTGAATTTTTATGCCTATTTGAATCTTGGTCAAATCCTAGGTTTGACCAAGAATTAAACAAGTCAGTAACATGAAAATGAAAAAGTAAGCCTGGATCCTTCTTATTCACTCAAAAAATGAAGCTTTTGGGAGGGTTTTTGAATTTTCCATGTTTGAAACCCAAAACCATTCCTCTTATATGCTTGACTTCATATATATCACAGAGTTTAGCCTTAGGGGGTATATACATGATTTTTCTAGTTTGAATATGTCTAAACCTTGTTTATCAACTTGAATGCTTACTATAAACCAAAAATTCATGTATCTACACCTAACCCTAAACTATGCATGAAGAGAAGTGGTTTTGGGTTTCAAACCTGGATATCTCAAAAACCCTCCCAAAAGCTTCATTTTGGAGTGAATAAGAAGGATCAAGGCTTAATTTTTCATTTTCATGTTTTAATCTTGTTTAAATCTTGCTCAAACCTAGGATTTGACCAAGATTCAAATGGGCATAATTTAAAAAAATGAAAAATCAAGGCACATAGTCTTCTTATGTCATATAGTAAGCATTCAATTAAGTTGATAAACAAGCTCTAGACATATTCAAACCAGAAAAATCATGATGAATCTACCCCCTATATATCCCTAAACCCTAACTTATGAAGTCAAGCATGAAGAGAAGTGGTTTTTGGTATAAATCATGGAAATTTCATATTCATGTTTATTAAACTTGTTTAAATCATGGTCAAACCTAGGATTTGACCAAGATTCAAATGGGCATAAATATTCAGAAAAAACAAAAAATGGAAAATCAAGGCACATAGTCTTCTTATGTCATATATATAGTAAGCATTCAATTAAGTTGATAACAAGGTCTAGACATATTCAAACGAGAAAAATCATGTATCAAGCTACCCCTAACCCCAAACTCTGTCTTATGAAGTCAAGCATGAAGAGAAGTACGTGGTTTTTTGGTTTCAAACATGGAAATTTCAAAAACCCTCTCAAGAGCTTTATTTTGGAGTGACTACGAAGGATACATGCTTAATTTTCATATTCATGTTTTAAACTTGTTTAAATCATGGTCAAACCTAGGATTTGACCAAGATTCAAATGGGCATAATTTAAAAAAAATGTAAAATCAAGGCATATAGTCTTCTTATGTCATATAGTAAGCATTCAATTAAGTTGATAAACAAGGTCTAGACATATCAAACCAGAAAAATCATGTATCTACCCCTATATATCCCCAAACTCTGTCTTATGAAGTCAAGCATGAAGAGAAGTGGTTTTTGGTTTCAAGCATGGAAATTTCAAAAACCTCCCCAAACTTCATTTTAGAGTGACTAAGAAGGATACAAGCTTGCCTTTTCATTTTCATGTTTTAAACTTGTTTAAATTATCTTGGTCAAATCTAGGATTTGACAAGATTCAAATGGGCAAACATATGATAAGTGATGCAAATATCATTTCTAAGTGCGGGCAAACCAGAGATATGTGGTTTTTGGTTTCAAACATATTCAAACGAGAGAAATCATGTATCTACCCCCTAACACTAAACTCTGTCTCATGAAGTCAAGCGCATGCATGAAGATATGTGGTTTTTGGTTTCAAACATGGAAATTTCAAAAACCCTCCCAAGAGCTTCATTTCGAAGTGATTAATTAAGAAGCATACATGCATGCTTACTTTTTCATATTCATGTTTTAAACTTATTCAAATCTTGGTGAAACCTAGGATTTGACCAAGATTCAAATGGGTATAAAAATTAAAAAAAAACAAAAAAGGTCTTCTTATGTTATATAGTAGGCATTCAATTAAGTTGATAAACAAGTTCTAGACATATTCAAACAAGAAAAATCATGCATGTATCTACCCCTAACCCTAAACTTTGTTTCATGAAGTCAAGCATGAAGATATGTGGTTTTTGGTTTCGAACATGGAAATTCAAAAACCCTCCCAAGAGCTTCATTTTGAAGTGACTAAGAAGCATACATGCTTACTTTTTCATATTCATGTTTTTAACTTATTCAAATCTTGGTGGAACCAAGGATTTGACAAAGATTCAAATGGGTATAAAAATTCAAAAAAAAACAAGGTCTTCTCTTATGTTATATAGTAAGCATTCAATTAATTTGATAAACAAGGTCTACACATATTCAAACCAGGAAAATCATGTATCTACCACCTAACCCTAAACTCTGTCTTATGAAGTCAAGCATGCATGAAGAGAAGTGGTTTTTGGTTTCAAGCATGGAAATTTCCATGTTTGAAACCCAAAACCACTTCTCTTCATATGCTTGACTTCATATGACAGAGTTTAGCGTTAGGGGGTAGATACATGATTTTTTGGTTTGAATATGTCCAAACCTTGTTTATCAACTTGAATGTGTAATATATATATGACATAAGAAGACTGCATGCTTTGGTTTTTCATTTTTTGATTTTTTTGAAATTTTAAGCCCATCTGATTCTTTGTCAAATAATAGGTTTGACCAAGATTTAAACATGTTTAAAACATGAAAATGAAAAAGGTAAGCCTCCATCCTTCTTAGTCACTCCAAAATGAAGCTTTTTGGAGGGTTTTTGAAAATTCCATGTTTGAAACCCAAAACGACTTCTCTTCGTGCTTGACTTGATAAGACAGAGTTTTGGGTTAGGGGTAGATACATGATTTTTCCGGTTTGAATATGTCTAGACCTTGTTTATCAACTTAAATGCTAACTATATGACATCAGAATGGGCATAAAAATTTAAAAAAATTAAAAATGTAAAACCAAAATTTAATTGGGAGGAAAGGGTACATGAATTACAATTAAAAAACAAGGTAACTTAAATACTTGGATGCCCCAAGATGTGTGGAAGCCCAAAACAATGGCAAAACATATCATGTGCGCATGCTGCATCCAATTCAAGTAGAACACATAGTAGGCACCGATAGTTTGACCTAAATTTGAAATCAAAGAGAAGGTGGTTAGAAAAAATCAAAATTGGCAAAGCAAAGCATGAAATCAAAAAATTGTGATGCACTCTAGCTATGAAAATTATCAAACAATGCAAACCAAAATGATTTTTTAGAGGAATACTAGTTCAACTTATTTAATTTTTTATTTGTAGGCCAAAATCAAACCCCGTAGTTGGATTTTTTTTTCAACTTGATCTGTAGTACTGGGGAAAACCCTAGTTTATAACCTATTTAATAATAGATTCGTAGTCGATTCTTTTACTTTTTTATTATTACTATGCAGCACATGTGTGTTTGCCCGTCGAGTGAAACTCGGAGGAAGAGGAATCACTCGGAAGGAGAAGAAGGGAGAGCAGTCACGGGGCCCCTCTTATTGATGGTGTATATTCTTTTTCTGGTGATGTTGACTGTTGTGCAGGGTTTGTCAGTGCGCAGGAGGTGCGAGCGAGCGAGTCGAGCGAGGCCGAGAATGAGAGAGATTTGTTTTTTTGTGAGAGGGACAACCGAAGGATCCAGAAGGACCCACAGACTTCCAATACGCATCCTGATGCGTCTTCTCTTGACAAAGAAGATGGCTGGGAGTTGGCGTACCTATTGCACGTGACTTGTGCTCACTCAAGTGTGGGACCACACGCGTGGGCACCACACGTAAGTGACAGACCTGTTGGTGTAAAAACTCGGTTGATTATTATAGTGCATTAGAACAAAGTTTCCTATGGATTCAAGGGTAGGAAATCCAAGTTAACTCATTTACATGACATTATTTTTTCCATGAAGCAAAGTTAACACTATCAATTGGTACATTTTGGAGTGACTAAGAAGGATCAATGCTTACTTATTCGTTTAATTTCACGTGTTAAACTTGTCTAAATCTTGTTCAAACCTAGGATTTGACCAAGATTCAAATGGGCAGAAAAATAATTAAAAAACAGAAAAATGAAAAACCAAATCACATAGTAAGCATTCAAGTTGATAAACAAGGTCTAGACATATTCAAACCAGACAAATCATGTATCTATACCCCTAACCCCTAAACTCTGTCTTATGAAGTCAAGCATGTGAAGAGAAGTGGTTTTGGGTTTGGGGGTATATATACATGATTTTTATTGTTTAAATATATATAGACTTTGTTGATCAACATGAATGCTTAATTACTATATGACATAAGAAGTTTATGTGCTTTGGTGTTTCATTTTTTTGATTTCTTTTTTGAATTTTTATGCCCATTTGAATCTTGGTCAAATCCTAGGTTTGACAAAGATTTAAACAAGTTTGAAACATGAAAATGAAAAAGTAAGCTTGGATCCTTCTTAGTCACTCCAAAATGAAGCTTTTGGGTGGGTTTTTGAAATTTCCATGTTTGAAACCCAAAACCACTTCTTCTCTTCATGCTTGACTTCATAAGACAACGTTTAGGGTTAGGGGGTAGATACATGATTTTTCTGGTTTGAATATGTCTAGACTTCGTTGATCAACTTGAATGCTTAGTATATTACATAAGAAGACTATGTGGTTTGGTTTTTGATTTTCTTGATTTTGTTTGATTTTTTATGACCATTTGAATCTTGGTCAAATCCTAGGTTTGACCAAGATTTAAACAAGTTTAAAACATGAAAATGAAAAAGTAAGCATGGATCCTTCTTAGTCATGACAATGAGTTAACTTGGCTTTACTACCCTTGATGAATCCATAGGAAACTTTTTGTACTAATGCAGTATAATATTCTGGTTTGAATATGTCTAGACCTTGTTTATCAACTTAATTTGAAAGACATACAAGTTATAGCACACATAGTGCATACATTTTCACACATACTGCACTAGATGCTAACCCTATAGTTTGAGGCCATTTGGATGAGGTCGAAAAAATTCTTGGATTAGAATCGTGTTGTTCGAACCCCGTAGTTGGATTTTTTTGAACCCTTGATCTTTAGAACTGGGCAAAACCCAAGTTTAACCATGCAAGATTCAAATGGCCCTAAAAATTCAGAAAAAAATCAAAAGAATGAAAAACCAAAGCACATATATAGCATTCTTATGTCATATGTATAGTAAGCATGCATTCAAGTTGATAAACAAGGTCTAGACATATATATTCAAACCAGAAAAATCATGTATATATCTACCCCTAAAACTCTAATTAAACTATGTCTTATGAAGTCAATCATGTAGAGAAGTGGTTTTGGGTTTCAAATATGGAAATTTCAAGAACCTCCCAAAAGCTTCATTTTAGAGTGACTAAGAAGGATCCAGGCTTATCTTTTCATTTCATGTTTTAAACTTGTTTAAATCCTGGTCAAACCTAGGATTTGACCAAGATTTATGGGCATAAAATTCAAAAAAATCAGAAAAATAAAAAACCAAAGCACATAAGCATATTCAAGTTGATAAACAAGGTTTGGACATATTCAACCCATACACAAATCATGTATCTACCCCTAACCCTAAACTCTGTCTTATGAAGTCAAGCATGAAGAGAAGTGGTTTCGGGTTTCAAACATGGAAATATCAAAAACCTCCCAAAAACTTCATTTTAGAGTGACTGAGAAGGTTACATGCTTCCCTTTTCATTTTCATGTTTTAAACTTGTTTAAATCTTGGTCAAACCTAGAATTTGACAAGATTCAAATGGGCATCAAAATTCAAAAAAATCAGAAAAAGAAAAACCAAAGCAATAGTTTTCTTATGTCATATAGTAAGCATTAAAGTTGATAAACAAGGTCTAGACATATTCAACCAGACAAATCATGTATCTATACCCCTAACCCCTAAACTCTGTCTTATGAAGTCAAGCATGTGAAGAGAAGTGGTTTTGGGTTTCAAACATGGAAATTTCAAAAACCTCCCAAAAGCTTCATTTTAGAGTGACTAAGAAGGATACATGCTTCCCTTTTCATTTTCATGTTTTAAACTTGTTTAAATTATCTTGGTCAAACCTAGGATTCGACATGATTCAAATGGGCATCAAAATTAAAAAAAACAGAAAAAGGAAAAACCAAAGCAATAGTTTTCTTATATATGTCATATAGTAAGCATTAAAGTTGATAAACAAGGTCTAGATATATCCAAACCAGACAAATCATGTATCTACCCCCGGCCTGTCGATCTTATGAAGCTAGTCTACTAGCATGTGAAGGGAACTCGTTTTCGGTTTCAAACATAGAAATTACAAGAACATCCCAAAAGCTTCTCCATTTTAGAGTGACTACGAAGGATACTGACTTCCCTTTTCATTTTCATGTTTTAAACTTGTTTAAATCTTGGTCAAACCAAGGATTTGACCAAGATTCAAATGGGCCTAAAAATTTAGAAAAAATTCAAAAAGAGAATGAAAAACCAAAGCACATAGCATTCTTATGTCATATGTATAGTAAGCATTCAAGTTGATAAACAAGGTCTAGACATATTCAAACCAAAAAATCATGTATATATCTACCCCTAACCCTAAACTGATCTGTCGATCTTATGGAAGTCAATCATGAAGAGAAGTGGTTTTGGGTTTCAAACATGGAAATTTCAAGAACATCCCAAAAGCTTCATTTTAGAGTGACTAAGAAGGATCCATGCTTACTTACTCGTTTTCACGTGTTAAACTTGTCTAAATCTTGGTGAAACCTAGGATTTGACCAAGATATGATTCAAATGCGCAGAAAATTAAAAAAATCAGAAAAATTAAAAACCAAAGTACATAGTCTTCTTATGTCATATAGTAAGCATATTCAAGTTGATAAACAAGGTTTGGACATATTCAAACCATACAAATCATGTATCTATACCCCCTAACCCTAAACTTTTTCTTATGAAGTCAAGCATGAAGAGAAGTGGTTTTGGGTTTCAAAGATGGAAATTTCAAAAACCTCCAAAAACTTCATTTTAGAGTGACTGAGAAGTTAGCATTAAAGTTGATAAACAAGGTTTAGACATATTCAAACCAGACAAATCATGTATCTACCCCTAACCCTAAACTCGGTCTTATGAAGTCTAGCATGAAGAGAATCGTTTTGAGTTTCAAACGTTTAAGCCAAAAGCCCCATTTCAAATATTTCAAACTTATTCAAAGTTGGTTCAAATTTGAAAGACATACAAGTTATAGCACACATAGTGCATACATTTTCACACATACTGCACTAGATGCTAACCCTATAGTTTGAGGCCACTTGGATGAGGTCGAAAAAGTTCTTGGATTAGAATCGTGTTGTTCGAACCCCGTAGTTGGATTTTTTTGAACCTTGATCTGTAGTACTGGGCAAAACCCTAGTTTAACCTATTTAATTATAGATTCGTATATCGATTTTTCTACCTTTTTATTATTACTATGCTGCAGATGTGCGTTTGCCCGTCGAGTGAAACTCGGAGGAAGAGGGATCACTCGGAAGGAGAGAAAAAAGGCAGAGCATTATGGTGTCTCCCCTTTTTCGGGTGATGATGATGATGTTGACTGTTGTGCAGGGTTTGTCAGTGCGCAGGACGTGCGAGCGAGCGAGCGAGCGAGTCGAGCGAGGCCGAGAATGAGATAGATTTGTTTTTTTTTGTGAGAGGGACAACCGAAGGATCCAGAAGGACCCACGGACTTCCAATACGCATCCTGATGCGTCTTCTCTTGACAAAGAAGATGGCTGGGAGTTGGCGTACCTATTGCACGTGACTTGTGCTCACTGAAGTGTGGGACCTCACGCGTGGGCACCACACGTAAGTGACAGACCTGTTGGTGTAAAAACTCGGTTGATTATAATAGTGCATTAGAACAAAGTTTCCTATGGATTCAAGGGTAGGAAATCCAAGTTAACTCATTTACATGACATTATTTTTTCCATGAAGCAAAGTTAACACTATCAATTGGTACATTTTGGAGTGACTAAGAAGGATCAATGCTTACTTATTCGTTTAATTTCACGTGTTAAACTTGTCTAAATCTTGTTCAAACCTAGGATTTGACCAAGATTCAAATGGGCAGAAAAATAATTAAAAAACAGAAAAATGAAAAACCAAATCACATAGTCTTCTTATGTCATATAGTAAGCATTCAAGTTGATAAACAAGGTCTAGACATATTCAAACCAGACAAATCATGTATCTATACCCCTAACCCCTAAACTCTGTCTTATGAAGTCAAGCATGTGAAGAGAAGTGGTTTTGGGTTTCAAACATCGAAATTTCAAAAACCTCCCAAAAGCTTCATTTTAGAGTGACTAAGAAGGATACATGCTTCCCTTTACATTTTCATGTTTTAAACTTGTTTAAATTATCTTGGTCAAACCTAGGATTTGACGAAGATACAAATGGGTGGGCACAAAATTCAAAAAAATCAGAAAAATGAAAAACCAAATCACATAGTCTTCTTATGTCATATCGTAAGCAATCAAGTTGATAAACAAGGTCTAGATATATCCAAACCAGACAAATCATGTATCTACCCCCTGTCGATCTTATGAAGTCTAGCATGAAGGGAAGTCGTTTTGGGTTTCAAACATTGAAATTTAAAGAACATCCCAAAAGCTTCATTTTAGAGTGACTAAGAAGGATACAGACTTCCCTTTTCATTTTCATGTTTTAAATTTGTTTAAATCTTGGTCAAACCAAGGATTTGACCAAGATTCAAATGGCCCTAAAAATTCAGAAAAAAATGAAAAGAATGAAAAACCAAAGCACATAACATTCTTATGTCATATGTATAGTAAGCATTCAAGTTGATATACAAGGTCTAGACATATATATTCAAACCTAGGATTTGACTAAGATTCAAATGGGCATAACAAATTCAAAAAACAAAAACCAAACACATAGTCTTCTGATGTCATATAGCAAGCATTCAAGTTGATAAACAAACTTGTTTAAATCATGGTCAAACCTAGGATTTGACCAAGATTCAAATGGGCATAATTTTAAAAAAATGTAAAATCAAGGCACATAGTCTTCTTATGTCATATAGTAAGCATTCAATTAAGTTGATAAACAAGGTCTAGACATATCAAACCAGAAAATTCATGTGTCTAGCTACCCCTAACCCTAAACTCTGCACGAAGAGAAGTGGTTTTGGGTTTCAAACATGGATATTTCAAAAACCCTCCCAAAAACCTTCATTTTGGAGTTAATAAGAAGGATCAAGGCTTACTTTTTCATTTTCATGTTTTAATCTTTTTTAAATCTTTGTCAAACCTAGGTTTTGACCAATATTCAAAAGGGCATAATTTAAAAAAAATGAAATATCAAGGCACATAGTCTTCTTATGTCATATAGTAAGCATTCAATTAAGTTGATAAACAAGCTCTAGACATATTCAAACCAGAAAAATCATGATGTATCTACCCCCTATATATCCCTAAACCCTAACTTATGAAGTCAAGCATGAAGAGAAGTGGTTTTTGGTTTAAATCATGGAAATTTCAAAAACCCTCCCAAGAGCTTCATTTTGGAGTGACTAATTAAGAAGCATACATGCTTACCTTTTCATATTCATGTTTTAAACTTGTTCAAATCTAGGTCAACAAACCTAGGATTTGACGAAGAATCAAATGGGTATAAAAAAATTAAAAACAAGCTCTAGATAAGCTCAAGTTGAAAAACAAGTTCTAGACATATTCCAACCAGAAAAATCATGTATGTACCCCCTATATATATATCCCTAAACCCTGACTTATGAAGTCAAGCATGAAGAGAAGTGGTTTTTGGTTTCAATCATGGAAATTTCAAAAACCCTCCCAAGAGCTTCATTTTGGAGTGGCTAAGAAGGATAGATACTTAATTTTTCATATTTATGTTTTAAACTAGTTTAAATCATGGTCAAACCTAGGATTTGACCAAGATTCAAATGGGCATAAAAATTCAAAATAAATGAAAATAAATGAAAAACCAAGGCACGTAGTCTTCTTATGTCATATAGTAAGCATTCAATTAAGTTGATAAACAAGGTCTAGACATATTCAAACCAGAAACATCATGTATCTAGCTACCCTAGCCCTAAACTCTGTCTTATGAAGTCAAGCATGCATGAAGAGAAGTCGTGGTTTTTGGTTTCAAACATGGAAATTTTAAAAACCCTACCAAGATCTACATTTTGGAGTGACTAAGAAGGATATATGCTTAATTTTTCCTATTCATGTTTTATTAAACTTGTTTAAATCATGGTCAAACCTAGGATTTGACCAAGATTCAAATGGGCATAAAAATTCAGAAAAAACAAAAAATGGAAAATCAAGGCACATAGTCTTCTTATGTCACATTAGTAAGCATTCAATTAAGTTGATAAACAAGGTCTAGATATATTCAAACCAGAGAAATCATGTATCTACCCCTAACCCTAAACTCTATCTCATGAAGTCAAGCATGAAGATATGTGGTTTTTGGTTTAAAACATGGAAATTTCAAAAACCCTCCCAAGAGCTTCATTTTGGAGTGACTAAGAAGGATATATGCTTAATTTTTCATATTCATGTTTTCAACTTGTTTAAATCATGGTCAAACTTAGGATTTGACCAAGATTCAAATGGGCATAAAATTAAAAAAACAATAAAATGAAAAACCAATGCACATAGTCTTCTTATGTCATATATATAGTAAGCATTCAATTAAGTTGATAACAAGGTCTATAGACATATTCAAACGAGAAAAATCATGTATCAAGCTACCCCTAACCCCAAACTCTGTCTTATGAAGTCAAGCATGAAGAGAAGTACGTGGTTTTTTGGTTTCAAACATGGAAATTTCAAAAACCCTCTCAAGAGCTTCATTTTGGAGTGACTACGAAGGATACATGCTTAATTTTCATATTCATGTTTTAAACTTGTTTAAATCATGGTCAAACCTAGGATTTGACCAAGATTCAAATGGGCATAATTTAAAAAAATGTAAAATCAAGGCACATAGTCTTCTTATGTCATATAGTAAGCATTCAATTAAGTTGATAAACAAGGTCTAGACATATCAAACCAGAAAAATCATGTATCTACCCCTATATATCCCCAAACTCTGTCTTTATGAAGTCAAGCATGAAGAGAAGTGGTTTTTTGGTTTCAAGCATGGAAATTTCAAAAACCTCCCCAAACTTCATTTTAGAGTGACTAAGAAGGATACAAGCTTGCCTTTTCATTTTCATGTTTTAAACTTGTTTAAATTATCTTGGTCAAATCTAGGATTTGACAAGATTCAAATGGGCAAACATATGATAAGTGATGCAAATATCATTTCTAAGTGCGGGCAAACCAGAGATATGTGGTTTTTGGTTTCAAACATATTCAAACGAGAGAAATCATGTATCTACCCCCTAACACTAAACTCTGTCTCATGAAGTCAAGCGCATGCATGAAGATATGTGGTTTTTGGTTTCAAACATGGAAATTTCAAAAACCCTCCCAAGAGCTTCATTTCGAAGTGATTAATTAAGAAGCATACATGCATGCTTACTTTTTCATATTCATGTTTTAAACTTATTCAAATCTTGGTGAAACCTAGGATTTGACCAAGATTCAAATGGGTATAAAAATTTAAAAAATACAAAAAAGGTCTTCTTATGTTATATAGTAGGCATTCAATTAAGTTGATAAACAAGTTCTAGACATATTCAAACAAGAAAAATCATGCATGTATCTACCCATAACCCTAAACTTTGTTTCATGAAGTCAAGCATGAAGATATGTGGTTTTTGGTTTCGAACATGGAAATTCAAAAACCCTCCCAAGAGCTTCATTTTGAAGTGACTAAGAAGCATACATGCTTACTTTTTCATATTCATGTTTTTAACTTATTCAAATCTTGGTGGAACCAAGGATTTGACAAAGATTCGAATGGGTATAAAAATTCAAAAAAAACAAGGTCTTCTCTTATGTTATATAGTAAGCATTCAATTAATTTGATAAACAAGGTCTAAACATATTCAAACCAGGAAAATCATGTATCTACCACCTAACCCTAAACTCTGTCTTATGAAGTCAAGCATGCATGAAGAGAAGTGGTTTTTGGTTTCAAGCATGGAAATTTCCATGTTTGAAACCCAAAACCACTTCTCTTCATATGCTTGACTTCATATG
The DNA here is from genome assembly GCA_030979885.1 of Lolium multiflorum. Lineage (NCBI taxonomy): Eukaryota > Viridiplantae > Streptophyta > Magnoliopsida > Poales > Poaceae > Lolium > Lolium multiflorum. The sequence goes on from CM061750.1 coordinate 68,629,981, forward strand.
ACAGAGTTTAGCGTTAGGGGGTAGATACATGATTTTTTGGTTTGAATATGTCCAAACCTTGTTTATCAACTTGAATGTGTAATATATATATGACATAAGAAGACTGCATGCTTTGGTTTTTCATTTTTTGATTTTTTTGAAATTTTAAGCCCATCTGATTCTTTGTCAAATAATAGGTTTGACCAAGATTTAAACATGTTTAAAACATGAAAATGAAAAAGGTAAGCCTCCATCCTTCTTAGTCACTCCAAAATGAAGCTTTTTGGAGGGTTTTTGAAAATTCCATGTTTGAAACCCAAAACGACTTCTCTTCGTGCTTGACTTGATAAGACAGAGTTTTGGGTTAGGGGTAGATACATGATTTTTCCGGTTTGAATATGTCTAGACCTTGTTTATCAACTTAAATGCTAACTATATGACATCAGAATGGGCATAAAAATTTAAAAAAATTAAAAATGTAAAACCAAAATTTAATTGGGAGGAAAGGGTACATGAATTACAATTAAAAAACAAGGTAACTTAAATACTTGGATGCCCCAAGATGTGTGGAAGCCCAAAACAATGGCAAAACATATCATGTGCGCATGCTGCATCCAATTCAAGTAGAACACATAGTAGGCACCGATAGTTTGACCTAAATTTGAAATCAAAGAGAAGGTGGTTAGAAAAAATCAAAATTGGCAAAGCAAAGCATGAAATCAAAAAATTGTGATGCACTCTAGCTATGAAAATTATCAAACAATGCAAACCAAAATGATTTTTTAGAGGAATACTAGTTCAACTTATTTAATTTTTTATTTGTAGGCCAAAATCAAACCCCGTAGTTGGATTTTTTTTTCAACTTGATCTGTAGTACTGGGGAAAACCCTAGTTTATAACCTATTTAATAATAGATTCGTAGTCGATTCTTTTACTTTTTTATTATTACTATGCAGCACATGTGTGTTTGCCCGTCGAGTGAAACTCGGAGGAAGAGGAATCACTCGGAAGGAGAAGAAGGGAGAGCAGTCACGGGGCCCCTCTTATTGATGGTGTATATTCTTTTTCTGGTGATGTTGACTGTTGTGCAGGGTTTGTCAGTGCGCAGGAGGTGCGAGCGAGCGAGCGAGTCGAGCGAGGCCGAGAATGAGAGAGATTTGTTTTTTTGTGAGAGGGACAACCGAAGGATCCAGAAGGACCCACAGACTTCCAATACGCATCCTGATGCGTCTTCTCTTGACAAAGAAGATGGCTGGGAGTTGGCGTACCTATTGCACGTGACTTGTGCTCACTCAAGTGTGGGACCACACGCGTGGGCACCACACGTAAGTGACAGACCTGTTGGTGTAAAAACTCGGTTGATTATTATAGTGCATTAGAACAAAGTTTCCTATGGATTCAAGGGTAGGAAATCCAAGTTAACTCATTTACATGACATTATTTTTTCCATGAAGCAAAGTTAACACTATCAATTGGTACATTTTGGAGTGACTAAGAAGGATCAATGCTTACTTATTCGTTTAATTTCACGTGTTAAACTTGTCTAAATCTTGTTCAAACCTAGGATTTGACCAAGATTCAAATGGGCAGAAAAATAATTAAAAAACAGAAAAATGAAAAACCAAATCACATAGTAAGCATTCAAGTTGATAAACAAGGTCTAGACATATTCAAACCAGACAAATCATGTATCTATACCCCTAACCCCTAAACTCTGTCTTATGAAGTCAAGCATGTGAAGAGAAGTGGTTTTGGGTTTGGGGGTATATATACATGATTTTTATTGTTTAAATATATATAGACTTTGTTGATCAACATGAATGCTTAATTACTATATGACATAAGAAGTTTATGTGCTTTGGTGTTTCATTTTTTTGATTTCTTTTTTGAATTTTTATGCCCATTTGAATCTTGGTCAAATCCTAGGTTTGACAAAGATTTAAACAAGTTTGAAACATGAAAATGAAAAAGTAAGCTTGGATCCTTCTTAGTCACTCCAAAATGAAGCTTTTGGGTGGGTTTTTGAAATTTCCATGTTTGAAACCCAAAACCACTTCTTCTCTTCATGCTTGACTTCATAAGACAACGTTTAGGGTTAGGGGGTAGATACATGATTTTTCTGGTTTGAATATGTCTAGACTTCGTTGATCAACTTGAATGCTTAGTATATTACATAAGAAGACTATGTGGTTTGGTTTTTGATTTTCTTGATTTTGTTTGATTTTTTATGACCATTTGAATCTTGGTCAAATCCTAGGTTTGACCAAGATTTAAACAAGTTTAAAACATGAAAATGAAAAAGTAAGCATGGATCCTTCTTAGTCATGACAATGAGTTAACTTGGCTTTACTACCCTTGATGAATCCATAGGAAACTTTTTGTACTAATGCAGTATAATATTCTGGTTTGAATATGTCTAGACCTTGTTTATCAACTTAATTTGAAAGACATACAAGTTATAGCACACATAGTGCATACATTTTCACACATACTGCACTAGATGCTAACCCTATAGTTTGAGGCCATTTGGATGAGGTCGAAAAAATTCTTGGATTAGAATCGTGTTGTTCGAACCCCGTAGTTGGATTTTTTTGAACCCTTGATCTTTAGAACTGGGCAAAACCCAAGTTTAACCATGCAAGATTCAAATGGCCCTAAAAATTCAGAAAAAAATCAAAAGAATGAAAAACCAAAGCACATATATAGCATTCTTATGTCATATGTATAGTAAGCATTCAAGTTGATAAACAAGGTCTAGACATATATATTCAAACCAGAAAAATCATGTATATATCTACCCCTAAAACTCTAATTAAACTATGTCTTATGAAGTCAATCATGTAGAGAAGTGGTTTTGGGTTTCAAATATGGAAATTTCAAGAACCTCCCAAAAGCTTCATTTTAGAGTGACTAAGAAGGATCCAGGCTTATCTTTTCATTTCATGTTTTAAACTTGTTTAAATCCTGGTCAAACCTAGGATTTGACCAAGATTTATGGGCATAAAATTCAAAAAAATCAGAAAAATAAAAAACCAAAGCACATAAGCATATTCAAGTTGATAAACAAGGTTTGGACATATTCAAACCATACAAATCATGTATCTACCCCTAACCCTAAACTCTGTCTTATGAAGTCAAGCATGAAGAGAAGTGGTTTCGGGTTTCAAACATGGAAATATCAAAAACCTCCCAAAAACTTCATTTTAGAGTGACTGAGAAGGTTACATGCTTCCCTTTTCATTTTCATGTTTTAAACTTGTTTAAATCTTGGTCAAACCTAGAATTTGACAAGATTCAAATGGGCATCAAAATTCAAAAAAATCAGAAAAAGAAAAACCAAAGCAATAGTTTTCTTATGTCATATAGTAAGCATTAAAGTTGATAAACAAGGTCTAGACATATTCAACCAGACAAATCATGTATCTATACCCCTAACCCCCTAAACTCTGTCTTATGAAGTCAAGCATGTGAAGAGAAGTGGTTTTGGGTTTCAAACATCGAAATTTCAAAAACCTCCCAAAAGCTTCATTTTAGAGTGACTAAGAAGGATACATGCTTCCCTTTTCATTTTCATGTTTTAAACTTGTTTAAATTATCTTGGTCAAACCTAGGATTCGACATGATTCAAATGGGCATCAAAATTAAAAAAAAACAGAAAAAGGAAAAACCAAAGCAATAGTTTTCTTATATATGTCATATAGTAAGCATTAAAGTTGATAAACAAGGTCTAGATATATCCAAACCAGACAAATCATGTATCTACCCCCGGCCTGTCGATCTTATGAAGCTAGTCTACTAGCATGAAGGGAACTCGTTTTCGGTTTCAAACATAGAAATTACAAGAACATCCCAAAAGCTTCTCCATTTTAGAGTGACTACGAAGGATACTGACTTCCCTTTTCATTTTCATGTTTTAAACTTGTTTAAATCTTGGTCAAACCAAGGATTTGACCAAGATTCAAATGGGCCTAAAAATTTAGAAAAAATTCAAAAAGAGAATGAAAAACCAAAGCACATAGCATTCTTATGTCATATGTATAGTAAGCATTCAAGTTGATAAACAAGGTCTAGACATATTCAAACCAAAAAATCATGTATATATCTACCCCTAACCCTAAACTGATCTGTCGATCTTATGGAAGTCAATCATGAAGAGAAGTGGTTTTGGGTTTCAAACATGGAAATTTCAAGAACATCCCAAAAGCTTCATTTTAGAGTGACTAAGAAGGATCCATGCTTACTTACTCATTTTCACGTGTTAAACTTGTCTAAATCTTGGTGAAACCTAGGATTTGACCAAGATATGATTCAAATGCGCAGAAAATTAAAAAAGTCAGAAAAATTAAAAACCAAAGTACATAGTCTTCTTATGTCATATAGTAAGCATATTCAAGTTGATAAACAAGGTTTGGACATATTCAAACCATACAAATCATGTATCTATACCCCCTAACCCTAAACTTTTTCTTATGAAGTCAAGCATGAAGAGAAGTGGTTTTGGGTTTCAAAGATGGAAATTTCAAAAACCTCCAAAAACTTCATTTTAGAGTGACTGAGAAGTTAGCATTAAAGTTGATAAACAAGGTTTAGACATATTCAAACCAGACAAATCATGTATCTACCCCTAACCCTAAACTCGGTCTTATGAAGTCTAGCATGAAGAGAATCGTTTTGAGTTTCAAACGTTTAAGCCAAAAGCCCCATTTCAAATATTTCAAACTTATTCAAAGTTGGTTCAAATTTGAAAGACATACAAGTTATAGCACACATAGTGCATACATTTTCACACATACTGCACTAGATGCTAACCCTATAGTTTGAGGCCACTTGGATGAGGTCGAAAAAGTTCTTGGATTAGAATCGTGTTGTTCGAACCCCGTAGTTGGATTTTTTTGAACCTTGATCTGTAGTACAGGGCAAAACCCTAGTTTAACCTATTTAATTATAGATTCGTATATCGATTTTTCTACCTTTTTATTATTACTATGCTGCAGATGTGCGTTTGCCCGTCGAGTGAAACTCGGAGGAAGAGGGATCACTCGGAAGGAGAGAAAAAAGGCAGAGCATTATGGTGTCTCCCCTTTTTCGGGTGATGATGATGATGTTGACTGTTGTGCAGGGTTTGTCAGTGCGCAGGACGTGCGAGCGAGCGAGCGAGCGAGCCGAGAATGAGATAGATTTGTTTTTTTTTGTGAGAGGGACAACCGAAGGATCCAGAAGGACCCACGGACTTCCAATACGCATCCTGATGCGTCTTCTCTTGACAAAGAAGATGGCTGGGAGTTGGCGTACCTATTGCACGTGACTTGTGCTCACTGAAGTGTGGGACCTCACGCGTGGGCACCACACGTAAGTGACAGACCTGTTGGTGTAAAAACTCGGTTGATTATAATAGTGCATTAGAACAAAGTTTCCTATGGATTCAAGGGTAGGAAATCCAAGTTAACTCATTTACATGACATTATTTTTTCCATGAAGCAAAGTTAACACTATCAATTGGTACATTTTGGAGTGACTAAGAAGGATCAATGCTTACTTATTCGTTTAATTTCACGTGTTAAACTTGTCTAAATCTTGTTCAAACCTAGGATTTGACCAAGATTCAAATGGGCAGAAAAATAATTAAAAAACAGAAAAATGAAAAACCAAATCACATAGTCTTCTTATGTCATATAGTAAGCATTCAAGTTGATAAACAAGGTCTAGACATATTCAAACCAGACAAATCATGTATCTATACCCCTAACCCCTAAACTCTGTCTTATGAAGTCAAGCATGTGAAGAGAAGTGGTTTTGGGTTTCAAACATCGAAATTTCAAAAACCTCCCAAAAGCTTCATTTTAGAGTGACTAAGAAGGATACATGCTTCCCTTTACATTTTCATGTTTTAAACTTGTTTAAATTATCTTGGTCAAACCTAGGATTTGACGAAGATACAAATGGGTGGGCACAAAATTCAAAAAAATCAGAAAAATGAAAAACCAAATCACATAGTCTTCTTATGTCATATCGTAAGCAATCAAGTTGATAAACAAGGTCTAGATATATCCAAACCAGACAAATCATGTATCTACCCCCTGTCGATCTTATGAAGTCTAGCATGAAGGGAAGTCGTTTTGGGTTTCAAACATTGAAATTTAAAGAACATCCCAAAAGCTTCATTTTAGAGTGACTAAGAAGGATACAGACTTCCCTTTTCATTTTCATGTTTTAAATTTGTTTAAATCTTGGTCAAACCAAGGATTTGACCAAGATTCAAATGGCCCTAAAAATTCAGAAAAAAATGAAAAGAATGAAAAACCAAAGCACATAACATTCTTATGTCATATGTATAGTAAGCATTCAAGTTGATATACAAGGTCTAGACATATATATTCAAACCTAGGATTTGACTAAGATTCAAATGGGCATAACAAATTCAAAAAACAAAAACCAAACACATAGTCTTCTGATGTCATATAGCAAGCATTCAAGTTGATAAACAAACTTGTTTAAATCATGGTCAAACCTAGGATTTGACCAAGATTCAAATGGGCATAATTTTAAAAAATGTAAAATCAAGGCACATAGTCTTCTTATGTCATATAGTAAGCATTCAATTAAGTTGATAAACAAGGTCTAGACATATCAAACCAGAAAATTCATGTGTCTAGCTACCCCTAACCCTAAACTCTGCACGAAGAGAAGTGGTTTTGGGTTTCAAACATGGATATTTCAAAAACCCTCCCAAAAACCTTCATTTTGGAGTTAATAAGAAGGATCAAGGCTTACTTTTTCATTTTCATGTTTTAATCTTTTTTAAATCTTTGTCAAACCTAGGTTTTGACCAATATTCAAAAGGGCATAATTTTAAAAAAATGAAATATCAAGGCACATAGTCTTCTTATGTCATATAGTAAGCATTCAATTAAGTTGATAAACAAGCTCTAGACATATTCAAACCAGAAAAATCATGATGTATCTACCCCCTATATATCCCTAAACCCTAACTTATGAAGTCAAGCACGAAGAGAATGGACTTGGATATATACATGGAAGAAATACATGAATCCCTTGTATACCAAGTTGGGCTAAATTGCCCATGTATCTGTAACATATTAGATCGCATCTTAGTTTAGAAGTTAGAATTTATCTCGTGCACGGTTTGGTGCACGCCCAGATTAGAAAGTCCCCTGGACTATAAATATGTATCTAGGGTTTATGGAATAAACAACAACCAACGTTCAACACAAACCAATCTCGGCGCATCGCCAACCCCTTCGTCTCGAGGGTTTCTCCGGTAAGCACCATGCTGCCTAGATCGCATCTTGCGATCTAGGCAGCACGAGCCTGCCTACGTTGTTCATGCGTTGCTCGTACTGAAGCCTTTTTGATGGCGAGCAACGTAGTTATCATAGATGTGTTAGGGTTAGCATTGTTCTTAGTATCATATGCTGTCGTAGTGCAACCCTTGCGCATCTAGCCGTCCTTGTACCTCATCACGGGTGCAGGGGCGGCACCCCGCTTGATCGTTATTTAGTAGATCTGATCCGTTACGGTTGCTCCTTGATTCATCAAGGATTAGTTTAACATCTGCAATAGTTAGGCCTTACAAAGGGTTGGAGGATCCAGCGGCGTGTAGGGTGTAGTTTGCTGGCCCTAGACAGGACGTTCCGAGGATCAACCTCGTGTTGGTTTTTAGGCCTTGTCTAGGTTTGGCTTACGATCACCGTGCGCGAGCGCGAGGCCCAATCGTGAGTAGGATGATCCGATTATGCGGTGAAAACCCTAAATCGTCGTGGATCTCATATGCTTTATCTTGATCAAGCAGGACCACCATATATTCGGCCACCTTGGACGAATCATGGGTGAATCGGCTCCATGAGCCGATTCACAGGAACCTGAGAGCCGATCGAGGCTCGTATTTAACGTGTACGTGTGTGCCCTGCAGGAAACTAAGCGAGGCATCATCCACACCTTCCTGACCAGGTATAGGTCAGGTGGCACGCCCTTGCAATTTGCATCGGCGCGCGACCAGGAGGCTTTGCGGGCCGTCGCTCTGAGGGACTGGGGCCAGCCGCAGCCCTAGTTGTTCCCGGCTCTACGGTGTTGACCAGTCACTGCCCGCCGGTGGGTTTCTGACGTCAACACATTCTGGCACGCCCGGTGGGACCATCTTCAACGTCCACCACATCGCCATCTACATCTGAGATGGCGGAAAGCACTCCGGTCAAGTACGAGGACCTGGCTGACAAGCTCAAGAAGAAGCATAACAAGGTCAAGGCGGTCCTCGGAACCGAACTCGTCGGCTCCTGTGGGAAGACCCGTTCGCACGGCATCAAGCTCGACGGAGACACACGTCCGTTGCCTGATGTCAACACGGTCGATCTCAGCCACTCCATAAGAGAACCAGGGTTCTCTTTCGATGCCAATATGGCAGGGTTCGTGATTCGCCATGACGCGGACAAAGCAGAGAGCAGCCACTCTCGTGGCAAAGAGAAAGAAGAGGCCGCTCCACGCGACCGGCCCCAAGGCGACGATAGACGGTACCTAACCGAGGAGGAGGTGAAAAGCATATGGTATCAACACCCACGCGCCGTACATCTCCTCAACAAGTATGAGCAGCAATATGACCGACGTCGGCACTACGACGAAGACGATAAAAGAAGTCATCGGTCCAATGCAGAGGACAGGAGGTACCGTCGGCACGGAGGCAGGGAACGTCACGCTGGAAGAGGGTCAAGGGAGCCGGACAACGTGGATAGGCATTGGGACTGCCCCTTCTTCAGACACTGCTGGGATTCGGGAATGAGCCGATTGCCAACAATCGGCAATTGCCCAGAATGTAACCGGAAAAAGAAGGAGGCAGCCAACGTATCCGTGTTCGAGCGTCTAGGGCCTCTCCCGCCTCGGAACAAGCATGCTGAGTCCGCTCGGGTGGAAGATCTCGAGGAACTAGAGGACGGTGATGAAGAGGATAAGTATCATCGGCCAAGATGGTGTCCTGATGGGCTCAGCCGCTCCCAAAAGCGAAGGGTTCAGCGACTACGTGCGTTAGAAGAAGCCGAAAGGTTATATTTGCACACGTTAAGGAAGGCGCGGCCTGACCTGGCCGCCAAAATTCAGCGAACCCTGGATGAAGAAGGTCGGCCACAAAGAAAAGAGTGGCGCCCTAAGCAAAGGAAAGCCGATGATGAAACATCGGCTGGCACAAACATGGTCTTCATCCTTCCAGCGGAATTTAGCGCTCCAAGGTTATATGAAGCACCTGTGGCGCAATTGGACTGCGGCCCACGGCCGGTCATCTTCGAGAAGCCACGAGAAAGGAGTTACAGGCATCTGAAGGCCCTGTACTTGCGAGGTTACATCAATGGGCAGCTTGTCAACAAGATGTTGGTGGACACCGGAGCGGCAGTTAACATTATGCCATACTCCATGCTACGTCGGTTGGGACGCTCCAGCTCGGATTTGATCAAAACCAATGTAACACTGAGCGATTTCAACGGCCAAGCGTCTGACGCGCAAGGTGTTCTGAATGTGGATCTGACCGTAGGAAGGAAGACTATCCCTACGACGTTCTTTATTGTCGACAGCAAAAGCACCTATGCTGTACTGCTAGGAAGAGATTGGATCCACGCCAACTGTTGCATTCCATCCACGATGCATCAATGCCTCATACAGTGGGATGGAGATGAAGTGGAAGTCGTCCACGCCGATGATTCAGCCGAGATTTCAACAGCCGGCATGGACATTTGGGAGACATCAGGCCAAGAGCCACTCTCAGGCATCAATCTGGACGACTGCGAACGCATCGATGTAACAAAGAACGGGGTGAGGCTGGTTTTATCCACCGGACTGACCGTGTAGCAAGAACAACATCGATGAGCAGAGATGGCGAGGCTGATCCCTGTGATCGGCCCCAAAAATTTGTGGAGGAACATTACAAAACCTTCACCGAGCAAGCAACGTGGAGGCCGATTCCAGCAATCGGCCAAAATTATCCTCACCATCCGTTTGCCTGGGCTCAACGTTTGACCCAACAGGGACTACCTGAAGAGCCGATACCATCAGTTCTCTTGACAGAATCGGCTCGGGGGCACCTAGATGGATGATACATGAGGATATGAGTAAATATCAACATGGGGGATACATAAAATCGACCGGCCTAAAATTATTCGCACCACCCTTGTTTACTGATGTGCTATTTCGCATGGTGAGTGGCGAGAAAAGCTTGAATTGGCTGAAAAGCCGATATCTTCAATCACTTGAAGGATTCGGCTCGGGGGGCATACACACGGAGAAGGTACAAAGCCACGAAGTATGTACCCAGGGGAAGCCGATCCATGAATCGATCGGCTAATAGCAAAAATAAAAAATAAAATAAAAAAGCCTTTGCATGAGAAGCTTCTCGGTTCAAAGAAGGGATTTGCCGGTTCTGCTCAGCCCTCGTAGTACATCGGCTCCTGGTGCATAAGCTTTCCTATCTTGTTTTGATGGGAGTGAAGGGCTGACCCTTTTCTTGGAAGCCGATGGTGACATATTGGCTAGTTCTACATGGTGGTGTACCGGAGGTGCCCAAGTTGGGGCTCCGTCAGCTGGATTGCACGTCCTTGATGAGATCATCTTCGGGGGCATGCAAGGCAGCCTAGAGGGGTCTTTGCCCTTCAAAGCTTTCTGGCAGCCACTTCGCGGCTGTTCTCGCCTTGATGAGGCTCGGGGGGCAGCTGCCCCTGAAGATCCTTTGCTCTTGGGAGCTGATTTTAGTTAAAATCGGCTAACTCTGCGCCACAGTGGTGAATTGTTGCAAACGGAAACCGCTGGAGTTTGAAGGGGGAGCCATTAACATGGAATAGAGCATCACAAGGAAAGTTGTGGGCAAATGGTATCTGTTATGCAGAAGTTCTAGCTTCAGCATCAAGAGGTTCAGCAATAATCCTGGAGTTCTATTGAAGGCATTGACTCGGAATTTCGGCCGTTAGAGCTACCATTAAGCTCAGAGGTTGGGACTTCCAAGATTTGAGGTTTGCACAATTGCGATTTGGTCCTGTTCGATTGGATCTGGACTGATCTATCTTGAAATTTAGCATAAGAGACCGATGCGGTGCCATCGGCTCATTGAGCATTGATCAGGCTAGCAGTCGGCAAAATCAAGTTAGAGGAAATTCTTTATTGATAATAAGATTTCTTACGTAGTCGGCGCCGTACTTGATAGAAGAGCCGAGAAGAGGAGAACAAAAGAAAGGGTCTGTTGACCAATCTGCTACTGCTAGGCCTACGCTAGTAGATCCTAAACTATGGGCCGTCACGCCTTCATCATCGTCCTCGAAACTCTCATCGGCACCGCTGCCGGCGGGCTCATCATCGCTGCTCCCGTAGCCCTCTGCGGGGCTTCATCCTCCTCTTCGTCATCATCATCGTCGTCGTCCCACCACATGCGGAGGCGTTTTGCTGGGGGGTAACCTTCGAGGGAGTCATCGTCAGCGTCTTCCTTTTCTTCCTCCTCCTCGTCGGAGGAGAAGCTCCCTTCCCAGGGGAAGAGGTCGTCGTCGCTTGGTGCTTCCAGTTCCCCGTCAACGAGGAACTGAAGGTCTTCTTCCCCATCGGTAAGGGGTTCATCATCCTCCGACTCGTTGGAAGAGTCCCAGTCCCGCGCGTCCCAATACTCGGGGCGCGGGCTTCGTAGATGGCCATCGAGATCAACCTCCTGCTCGAGTTCGTGGAGGAGGTGGACTGGAGACAGGCCAGAGGAAGCGGAGGAAGAAGAGGAATCCATGTGGACGAGGAGGGTTTCGGTTTGCCGATGGCTACTGTGGAACAGGGGGATGAGAGAACCATAGGATGTGGCCAGATAAAAAGGAAATAACGATTTAATGCCACGGCGATTCAGGAGATGATGCTTAGCGGGAAGACGCGTGGAGAAGTGGAAGGGGCAAGGCATCATGATGAAGGATACGGATTCTGCTCTGCACGACATGACCCGACGGAAGGAAGCATAATGATTTTGGAAATGTCATTTCCAAAACCAGGGGGCATGTGTTATCACCAGAATTTGAGTCAGAGGTGGGCCGCGATCAAGATGGACTTGAAGATATATACATGGAAGAAATACATGAATCGGCCTTGTATACCAAGTTGGGCTAAATTGCCCATGTATCTGTAACATATTAGATCGCATCTTAGTTTAGAAGTTAGAATTTATCTCGTGCACGGTTTGGTGCACGATTAGAAAGTCCCTGGACTATAAATATGTATCTAGGGTTTATGGAATAAACAACAACCAACGTTCAACACAAACCAATCTCGGCGCATCGCCAACCCCTTCGTCTCGAGGGTTTCTCCGGTAAGCACCATGCTGCCTAGATCGCATCTTGCGATCTAGGCAGCACGAGCCTGCCTACGTTGTTCATGCGTTGCTCGTGCTGAAGCCTTTTTGATGGCGAGCAACGTAGTTATCATAGATGTGTTAGGGTTAGCATTGTTCTTAGTATCATATGCTGTCGTAGTGCAACCCTTGCGCATCTAGCCGTCCTTGTACCTCATCACGGGTGCAGGGGCGGCACCCCGCTTGATCGTTATTTAGTAGATCTGATCCGTTACGGTTGCTCCTTGATTCATCAAGGATTAGTTTAACATCTGCAATAGTTAGGCCTTACAAAGGGTTGGAGGATCCAGCGGCGTGTAGGGTGTAGTTTGCTGGCCCTAGACAGGACGTTCCGAGGATCAACCTCGTGTTGGTTTTTAGGCCTTGTCTAGGTTTGGCTTACGATCACCGTGCGCGAGCGCGAGGCCCAATCGTGAGTAGGATGATCCGATTATGCGGTGAAAACCCTAAATCGTCGTGGATCTCATATGCTTTATCTTGATCAAGCAGGACCACCATATATTCGGCCACCTTGGACGAATCATGGGTGAATCGGCTCCATGAGCCGATTCACAGGATAACCTGAGAGCCGATCGAGGCTCGTATTTAACGTGTACGTGTGTGCCCTGCAGGAAACTAAGCGAGGCATCATCCACACCTTCCTGACCAGGTATAGGTCAGGTGGCACGCCCTTGCAATTTGCATCGGCGCGCGACCAGGAGGCTTTGCGGGCCGTCGCTCTGAGGGACTGGGGCCAGCCGCAGCCCTAGTTGTTCCCGGCTCTACGGTGTTGACCAGTCACTGCCCGCCGGTGGGTTTCGTCTATCTACCCCCTATATATCCCTAAACCCTAACTTATGAAGTCAAGCATGAAGAGAAGTGGTTTTTGGTTTAAATCATGGAAATTTCAAAAACCCTCCCAAGAGCTTCATTTTGGAGTGACTAATTAAGAAGCATACATGCTTACCTTTTCATATTCATGTTTTAAACTTGTTCAAATCTAGGTCAACAAACCTAGGATTTGACGAAGAATCAAATGGGTATAAAAAAATTAAAAACAAGCTCTAGATAAGCTCAAGTTGAAAAACAAGTTCTAGACATATTCCAACCAGAAAAATCATGTATGTACCCCCTATATATATATCCCTAAACCCTGACTTATGAAGTCAAGCATGAAGAGAAGTGGTTTTTGGTTTCAATCATGGAAATTTCAAAAACCCTCCCAAGAGCTTCATTTTGGAGTGGCTAAGAAGGATAGATACTTAATTTTTCATATTTATGTTTTAAACTAGTTTAAATCATGGTCAAACCTAGGATTTGACCAAGATTCAAATGGGCATAAAAATTCAAAATAAATGAAAATAAATGAAAAACCAAGGCACGTAGTCTTCTTATGTCATATAGTAAGCATTCAATTAAGTTGATAAACAAGGTCTAGACATATTCAAACCAGAAACATCATGTATCTAGCTACCCTAGCCCTAAACTCTGTCTTATGAAGTCAAGCATGCATGAAGAGAAGTCGTGGTTTTTGGTTTCAAACATGGAAATTTTAAAAACCCTACCAAGATCTACATTTTGGAGTGACTAAGAAGGATATATGCTTAATTTTTCCTATTCATGTTTTATTAAACTTGTTTAAATCATGGTCAAACCTAGGATTTGACCAAGATTCAAATGGGCATAAAAATTCAGAAAAAACAAAAAATGGAAAATCAAGGCACATAGTCTTCTTATGTCACATTAGTAAGCATTCAATTAAGTTGATAAACAAGGTCTAGATATATTCAAACCAGAGAAATCATGTATCTACCCCTAACCCTAAACTCTATCTCATGAAGTCAAGCATGAAGATATGTGGTTTTTGGTTTAAAACATGGAAATTTCAAAAACCCTCCCAAGAGCTTCATTTTGGAGTGACTAAGAAGGATATATGCTTAATTTTTCATATTCATGTTTTCAACTTGTTTAAATCATGGTCAAACTTAGGATTTGACCAAGATTCAAATGGGCATAAAATTAAAAAAACAATAAAATGAAAAACCAATGCACATAGTCTTCTTATGTCATATATATAGTAAGCATTCAATTAAGTTGATAACAAGGTCTAGACATATTCAAACGAGAAAAATCATGTATCAAGCTACCCCTAACCCCAAACTCTGTCTTATGAAGTCAAGCATGAAGAGAAGTACGTGGTTTTTTGGTTTCAAACATGGAAATTTCAAAAACCCTCTCAAGAGCTTCATTTTGGAGTGACTACGAAGGATACATGCTTAATTTTCATATTCATGTTTTAAACTTGTTTAAATCATGGTCAAACCTAGGATTTGACCAAGATTCAAATGGGCATATATGAATCTTTAGCAGGTGCGTTTTTTTACTAATCCATATGGAATATTTTGATAAAACCCTTTTAGAAGGCTTTGTTAAGGCCTCAAGGACAATGAGTTGGGAGGAGGCCAGGTAGACTGTAGCTAGGCATTGATTCGGAATTTATGATGCTTGCGACTTGCTTGCGTGGCTTGTTGATTTCCCAGGTGACGCAGCTTTTTTTGACTGCCCAGCCATGGATAGGTCATAGGAGTGCAGAGCTGTAGGCGGTGCGGATAAGTACGCGGGGCATTGATGATGTAGGTGTGTTCGGTTGCCCACGCGAGTGCAGAGCTGTAGGGTTATGCGAGTAGGCCTTTAAACTGGGAGGTGGCACAAGAAGATTTTAGTAAGGAATGGTTCCTTTCCAGAGGAATGGAATGGTTCCATCCCCGCGTTCGGTTTGGACAAAAAGGAGGTACAGAATGGTACTGTTTTTTGTTCGGTTGGAGGAATTGGAGAGCAGAACGGAATGTGGTTAAACTAAACTTTTGTCTAAGAATCGTAATTAACAATGGCAAATAGCCTTTTAAATCTTAAAATCGTAATTAACAACGCCTAATGGCCTTTTTAATCTTAAAATCGTAATTAATGTTATTTTTTGTATGGTCGGGGAATTTGGAGAGTAGAACGGAATGAAGTTAAAGTTTAATCTTTTGTCTAAATATCGTAATTAATAGTGGCCTTTTTAATCTCAAAATCATAATTAACAACAACTAATAATTTTTTTGGTTGGATTAGTGAAGTGCTTTGTAATTAATAGCGGCTAAGTAACAGCCGTTCCACCACATTCCACCGATTCGGTGGAATGGGTGCATTCTGCATATGGGGAGAATATTCCCTTTCGAGGAACCACTCGGTTCCGTTCCATTCCACAACCGAACACAAGAATGGGCTCTAGGTGCGGAACGGTTCCATTCCATTCCACTTGGTTCTGGAACCGAACACACCCTAAATGCGTTGCAATGGAAAATGACAGTGTGTGGTGGCCTGATGGTGAAGAAGAAAGGTCGGGCGAAGAGTTGTTGGCTAGAGTCGGTTTTATACGAATCGACGAGGTGCGGGATAGTTTGATTTTAAGGGCTCCTTTCATTCACAGGATAGGGAAATCATAGGAGTAGGAATGTAGGATTGGGATTTGGGATGACATGTGTAGTTAAATCCTATAATAAGATGAGTTGCGTTTGATTGCGCCAAATGAATTTTTCCATGAGGTAGGACCAAATATTTAATCCTATACTAGGATTTGCACTACTTGATGATTCCTATAGGATTATTTCCTATTGGATATGTTCATATGAATCAAACTACTAGTGTAGGAAATATTCCTATAAGATCTAAATCCTATTATCTTATACCAACCTAATATGAATCAAAGAAGCCCTAAAGGATTTTCGAAGGAATCATGTACGAAGTATGATTTTTCTAAGTCACCCAACATATATACTAGGAATAGAACTAAGTAGTACCATATACTTAGGCCCGCATGCACAAATATTAAGTGTGGATTGAGGAAGTCGATAACTTGGGAAAAAACTTTCGCAACTGCACACCTATGTTACCACCCTTGCGACGCTAATTGTCGTAGAGCTGACCTAGAACGAACTCTTGTCTCGGTTAACATGAGAGAGATAAGGGATAAATACAATTGTGATACACTTTCCTAATATTTTGTTGAATGAGATAATCTTGTGTTTTCCTAATAGGGTTAATTAAGTACACATTTGGCAGCTCGTGTGTTGCATACGTTGGTGAACTTTAGACCCCAACTATATATTATTATTTGAACTCACCTCTAACACTTAATTATGTATAATAAGGTCCCTAACTGACCTCAAACACAATTAGGTATAACAGCGGTCCATAACTAACCTCAAACACTTAATTAGGTCTAACATTGCCCCCTTAGACTACCCACAATGGGAGTATCATAGGTAGTACACTATCATGCATCTCATGCTTGCAAAAAAGCTGATGTGGCACTGCAATTAAAGATGAGAGAGAGGATTATAATATCATAGGTAGATACCGTATCATAGCACGTAGTACTAGAAAATTTAATGTTAAATAATCTTGTACATAGATCTGCATTGAGATTCTACAAATCAATTAATATAAGAAGATTATGATACTAGTACATGATACCATGCATCGTTGACATAGTAACATGTAGTATTAATTGTATCATACACACCATACTTTTATATATGATACTATGCATTGTGACTAGTATTACTGACCTCATATATACGCTTACTTAGGTCAAACAATGGTCTTTTAAGTAGTATCGGTTTAATGAAGGTTGACCTATTTTTAACTTCATTTGTGCACTAGTAGATATGATTTGGCCCATTTTTATCCATAGGCTCATCTGATGTGATGTCTGCTATATATATTGTCTTCGATGAGTATCACGCGCATTACATACTCATACCATAGAACGAAGATGAAACCCCTTACCCTCAGCGACGTACGCAACATGGTGTTTGGGTTGAATGGCCCACCCTATTTTAAAATGTTTTAGTTAATTAATTATGTAAAAAATTATCACATATAAAGTGGAAAAAAGAAAATTAGTAAGGTGTGCCCACCTGGCCTACGGTTGTTTTGTGCGTCCTCCACTGCGTACTCCTCTTGATCTGTGACGATGAACATAGTTCTTTAGAACACATGCAACACTTACAGTTGATAGGCCGTTGCAAAGCTAATCAATGATAAAACCTGCTTTTATAATCCATTGTACTTTGATTTAATTAGTCCCTCTAATGGACCCCAACTATGTGTGCTTGAGATTTAGCAAAATGCTTTGCCGCCGTGCCACATAACAAATAATAAACAGACCAATCAAGTTTTTATCATTGCTAGACCTAACTAAGTGTTCAAGTGCTCAATTTTGACCACATTAGAGTTGAGGGGCCAAACATAATTCTTAAATACGTGAGGGACCGAACATATACTTCTAAACACCCGAGGGACAAGACAAATTTGAGTACTATTGTTATTATTAGACTAGTCACAATGGGGAGTATCATATAATAGTATCATACATATGATACTAATGTACGATATTATTTTCACAGTCCATAGTATCATCATGTAGTAGTATAATATGTTACATGTATTTAGGGATTTGTAGAATCTCAATACAAAAGTGTGTACAAGATTTGTTTGGCAGTAATTTTTCTAGTTCTACATGATATGATACGATATCTACCTATGATACCACTATCGTCTCTTTCATCATTAACTGATATGACACATCAACATTTTGCATGCATGTAGTGCATGATACTACTTATGATATTGCCATTGCGAGTAGTCTCCCTTTGTCCTAGAGTACAATGCCAATTTGTTTTCAGAGGCAAACTTAGACTAATACTTGGGCCCGCCAATTATGAGTTGCATGTCATTCAAAACTATATCATCGGATGCTTGTTTCGATGAACTTTCCAATGGTATATTTTGCGGATGTCATAAAATTAGGCTGGTCATACTATTTCTATAGTGGGTAGTATCATGGAGTAGTATCATAGTAATGCTACATTTATTATTTTTTAGAATCTCAATGCAAATTTGTGTACAAGATTTGTTTAGCATTAAGTTTTCTCGTTGTTTGCGCTATGATACAGTATCTACCTATGTTACACTAATCTCCTCTCTCCTACTTAATTAGCTGCCACATCAACATTTTTGTGGGACCAATGTGTATGATACTAGCTATGATACTAGCACTATCATGTGGGTACCTAAATCTCGAGTCAAAGTTTGACACGAAACCGATGTGGACTTTATTCATGGTGGAAGGGAGTAACAATCATAAGCACATTATTATTATTGTTTGAACAACATTTTATTTGATGTGCCATAAGAAGTTTAGAAACTCCTAGCCTGCGGAGGTGGCGTTTTGGCACACGCGTGCATATGCACCAATTATAGAAAATGATTAAAAAAATTATATAAATGTTAATTTTTTTGGTATACATTGTGACATCATATGTTCGTTCACAAGTTTTCGTGGAAAAACGACATTTTGTGTGGCGTGTAAAAAAAGGCAAAAAATATACTGTACGTAGTCGTGTTACAACATCAAAATTTGTCTTTTTTATAGGAGCCACATAATTTTTTTGTGAGAAAACTTGTGTACCAACATAAAATGTCTAGATATACATGTAAAATTTTAGTTTAGAATTTTTTGACACTTTGAAATATGGATTCACATAATGGGAGCATATGCTCCTATGAGGCAAAGTGCATTTCCGCTAGCCCCCGCCATTTCTTATATCTCTATATTGTCTATATATCTATACCTCTACCTCTACCCCCTTGGATTCCTGAACAGACGTACAGTACTAGTAGGGCCTACTATTTATTATTATTACATACTCTAAAAAAAAACCTACTGCAGCCAAAATTTAATATCATCGAGCGGTAAAATTCCCCGCCAACGCCCAAATATCTCGCGCCGCAAAGTTTCAGATCTGCGAATATTTTTTTCCTCAAAAGAAGGACTGCGAAATTCCCTTCTACTCCTCTATCGCCCAGCTTCGCCCTAGTTTCGCCCGCAAGCCCTCAGAGAAACCGCCCCTCTTGCCTACCTCCAGATCTTCCCGGCCGCCGCACTTCGCCGTTCAAGCTGCCACGGCTTCAAACCCCGAGGCTGCCCTATCCGCTTGATCCGCACCTACTCCGGCGTCCACCGCACCGTATCTCGTTCGCCGACTCTATCGACCACCGCACCTGACCAGCTTCGCCGACACCGACGCCCCCGTGCACTGCACATCATCTGCTTCACCGACCTTCTAGTTCGGCCGGCGCGCTGAACACTTCATCGACCGCCCAGCATGTCCTTCTCCGACCCCCCAAGATCTGCTTCCCCGGCACCCACCGCAACAGCAGTCCCCTCGCCGACCTCCACGTCACCCGTAAGAACGCGGAACACGTCTAAACGCCGCCCAGAAATAGGTAACCAGACATCCCTGCGCGTTTTGTTCTGTTAGGAGTATTGCAGCTGACTGTATTTCTGAATTCGTGCTATATTTCTAACTTACAAGTGCTTTCGTTGATAACCACCTCATCCTTTAGGTTTAAACACGACGCATAAGTATGTTTTTCCGTGACCAAACCCACCCATTCGCTGAAACTCTACATGGTATCAGAGCCTAGGTTTCCTTCCTGCTAGCCGCCACAAACAGTACCAAACAAGTTCTTCCTTTGATCACAAAACCCACCGTTGAGATGTAGAAATCCAGGCGGCGGGAGGCCGCATCAGGTGCTCTGCGTGGGTTGCGGCTATCACACACAGCGATGTGAGCTGTGTGAGATCGGCGGCTGCTCGCGCGGGGAGAAAGAAGAGGGTGAAGATCGTTTTGGTTTAGAAAGGAGAGAAGAGGAAGTGAATCCGTGGCAGAGAGATCTGGATCCGTGTGAGGGGCAGAAGTTGGAGGCGTGCGGAGTGGGGCGAGCCTTTGAGCGCAGGGCGGAGCCGGAGGTTGGTGCTGGACGTTGACCAGCGCGAGCCGGTCGATGTGGCCAGGTGCGGTCCGCCAGGTTGGCCAGGGCGCGCAGACGAGGCGCCATCCGAGTGGAAGTGAGGAGAAAATGGAGATGTGAGGCTGTGAGGATATGTGGTGATGGAGTTGATGAGGCTGCGGTTGAGTCGTGATGGAGTTGATGAGGCTGCGGTTTAGTGGTGATGGTGATGGTTGTGGATATGTCCAGGGGAAAGGCATGCGTGCCTGAGGTGAGACTGGTTGAGGCCTGACCGGGGGATAGGCATGGGTGCTTGAGGAGTGGATGGTTGAGGCAGGAGTTGGCTGGGGGTTTGTGGGAGAGACGGAAGAGGTGGCCGGGCAGAGTGGAGAAGAGAGGCTGAGGACATTGAGGCGAGTGTGGATGGTTCTGCGGAACTTGTGTGGTGAGGCAGCCGGGGTTGTTGAGGACGTGTATGGTTAGGAGTTGTGCGTATCCCAGATGGTTGAAGCTGGATATCTTCGCTGCTGATGAAGAGATGAATCGAGATGACAAGATGATGGAAAGTGCAATGCTGTCATGTATCCTAGGAGTTATGCTGAATGTTCATTACTGGTAGTTGTCATATGTGTCATGTTGTTGTTGCAAGATGGCCATGGTTGTTTACCCATGATCATCTTGAGGGGGTGTGTTGGACCATGAGTGAGTTTAGTAGTAGCGCTGTAGTAATATTGTATCCAGTGTGAGGCCCATAGAGGCCCATGTCCAGTAGTATTGTAACCCTAACTCAGATGATATAAATACACAGTGTGGTGGTCTGAGTAACCTAACCCACCCATTCGCTGAAACTCTACAAAATATGAGCCACCAATCATGAGCCGTTGAATGCTCTACATGTCCACGATTGACAACAACAACAACAACAAAGCCTTTATTCCCAAACAAGTTGGGGTAGGCTATACAAGTCCACAATTGACACGATTACAATTTCTCACTATTTGGCCGTAGGCTACTGCTCTAGTTACATCATGTTTGATATCTTTCTGCGATCCTGTATTACATGTTTATGCACGTCATAATGCTTCTACTACTATTTGGTGTCAATTTAATTATAGCAAAGCCGTGACTCGTAACTGTTTGTTGTTATTACACGTGCAGCAGGCACATCTTACACTCATAAACGTAGAGTAAAGCTCGCCTATAATCATGTAAGTACCTGCTGTTTTTTGTATATTGCTTAATGCAAACTTCTATATCTTGGACCTGTTTCTGTTTACAATTGGCCTCTCCTTCATGCAGAGGAGAAACAGTGAGGCACCAGGTTCTTCTGTCCAAGTACCCGATGAGGTCCGTGTGACTCAAAAAAAAGCTCACGTAAGTTCCCTGTTTTTTTTGGAATGTTAATTTACCTCCTGTGCATAGTTCAATTGCATCATTTTCTGTATGTTGCACTACCTAAGTTGCCTAATGGAATCTAATAAAATATAAACAATGACCATATGGAACATTGCACACTGCCTTTGACCCATCTGGCATCCGGCATGCCTGGGTATAAGTTACATGATTTGGCTATGTTAATACAAGTCCTGAAATTCTATTATGTTAATTTTTTGCCTGTTGCTTCATTGAGTTTGCCTGTTGTTCCATGGCTAGTGCATGAAGTTTGATAGAAATGATCCTAGCTGAAATGATGCACTTTGTGTTTTTTTATTGCTTTATTCCTAACCTAGCTTCCTATTCTACTTGAAACATGATTGCTTTATTCCTAACCTAGCTTCCTATTCTACTTGAAACATGGTGAAAAAATAGTTATATTACTTGTTTAAATGTCTAGCTTTGTTTTTCTGAGTCCCATTGACATGATGTGGTATATCCATATTCAAATGATCTGGCTGTTTATATAATACGCTCCATGTTCAATTGCTTCATTCAGTTTCTAGTAATCTATTATACATGATGCACATGGTGCTACTTGTTATATGCCCTTTTTTGTTTGAGTTTGATCATGAATTCAAGATTAAGCATTGCCTAAACGTTGACCAACGTAGGAAGATTCCCTCCCTTGTCTATACGTTGTGAGATAGATGATGAGACCTCTCTAGCAGCGAATTTATACGCGCTAGATAACACCCCGTTTAATTCGGTCCTGTTGGGACTCGAACCCGGGTGGGCTGGCTGCGCACTCGCAAGCCTTGCCACTGAGCTAGCACTCAGTTCTCAGATTAAGCAATGCCTCGTTATGCTTAATTTAAATGTTATGGCACTTCATACAAGCCATACAATTAATTGTTGCATTGACCTTCTGCGATGTCGAAGGCACTATCTGAGTCATGCTTAAATCAATCATACATTATTTTCCTAATAGTATCAAATCCAACATGCACATCTTTTGACTGTATTTGGCTATTTGCTAGATTTCTTCTGTGCAGTGACCTGGCTTCGTTATTGGGCACATGATGTCTAGTTGCTTGGTTCATTGTATACATCATCGCCATGATCTAGTTTGGTTTGTTCTAAGAGGCATGTGGCTTAACTGGTTTCTTTGTTGTATCTGCCCATGGTTCTTTCAAAATTATGTCAACAATGCTGTTTGTTTGCCTTGTATTGTATTGCATTTTAACTTGTTTTGTCTTAGTTTCAGCCTGCAAACAAAGCTGTAATGTCAGTAGGGACAACCCATTTATCAAGTGTTGCGGTCATTTCACAGAGCAACAGTGACAGTGGCACGTGCTCTCATTGGTCCACTGAGTCCGGTACACCAACCATTCCAGAAGAAATAGATGTACGAGGCTCTATTTTTGATTGCTTGTTGTGTTATATCAGCTCAATGATGTTCTTGAAATTGGAGGTCTTTTATTGCATCATATGATGTTGTAACTTGTTTTATCTAAATTTCAGGCTTCAAATAAAGCTACAATGCCAGAAGCAAGGGCCAATGCCTCAAGTATTGATGTTTCACAAAGCAGCAGTGAGAGTGCATATTGCTCGCATAGGCCCATGGTATCTATTGGTCAACTTAATCCGGCACAAAGAGATTTCGGGGATGCACTCCAAGAGGCAGTTGATATATTTGGGCGGGAAAACAAAGATGCTGATGAATTAATTGCCAAGACACGCCAAGAGATACATGAATTGAAAAATAGGCAAACTTTGACAGAAAATGTTCTAAAGAATCTCCTATGCACTTGTCATGGTAAGCCAGTTGTGATGTGTCTGGGAATTGAAGGTGTCTAAATAAACTTTGATTCTGTTGTTCAGTCAAGTGGACTGCTGATGCCAATGCTGTAACTAATTACTGCTCAAAATTTCGTTCAAAATTTCGTGGTCTGTAATAATTGCAAATTTTGTTGTTGTACTAAAATTAGATATGTTCCATGTGGCTGCTGTATTTTGTGTGAAATAATATCCTGATGTGTACTTCAATTAAACCATAAATCGACTGCATGCTGAAAATTTGAATCTGAGCGCACGTGTGAACTGTTTTCTGCTCGTAATGCAATAACGGCTGTTTCTTGGAAGGACTACGTACATGGGTGAAAAGTTAGAGAAGCTACAGTACTCTAACTTGAAGGTGAAAAGTTAGAGAAGCTACAGTACTCTAACTTTCCTTCCCCCAAACCATATGTCTAAAATCCAAATAATTTAAATTAATTTGCACAATACAAACTTGTGTCTTGCATTTGAAGTAATTACATGCAGAGAAAATTATGGTGTAATAAAATTTAGTTTAGTTTTTAAACATCTACAGTAATCACCTTTATTAGTTAAAGACAGTGCATAACCTTGTACTTATGCTACAGAAGCCTGACTTTGCTTCTTTATTTTTCCTGACTTAGCTCCTTCACGTTAGAGGATACGGTTCCCGTACATGGTAGCCCATTAATAATTATGCCTGCTAGCAAGATAGATGGTCCTTATTATAGTCAGGCATGTCAACTTGTATGATTAAAAGTAGTTCGTACACATTAAATCTACCATCTGCATTTTTCTCTGTAATAACTTTTCTTTTTACACAACTCAAAACTTGTCTGGCTAATATGAAAT
This sequence comes from Lolium multiflorum, assembly GCA_030979885.1. NCBI lineage: Eukaryota > Viridiplantae > Streptophyta > Magnoliopsida > Poales > Poaceae > Lolium > Lolium multiflorum. The sequence goes on from CM061750.1 coordinate 68,654,186, forward strand.
TTGAGATGGCAAAACCCGGGAAAGATAAAGATATCACCAAAAACTCTTTCCTGCGAAATGCTGGGTTTTGAAGCCCAAGTCCAAGTCTTTCTCTGCTCAAGTTTTGGAGGAACAACTCCAAGTAGAACGAGTTGCAACAGCTATGCTAAGAACAAAAGTTGACATGTTGAGATCGAGATTAGAAGCATGTGATGCCCTACTGCACGAGGCCAATCAAGTTCGTTATAATCTCCCAAAGACTAAGAAAATGCCATAGATAATTGGAGATGAACACTAACATAGTGAGTACATTGGTCTTGTGAAATGTTTCCTTAGATTAAGGCACCGTTCAGACTTTTGTTGGTGGATGCATTTATCTGCGGTTGGGATCAACTTGGTAGTTGTTCCTGTGGATGTTATATAAATTAATTGCCTAGCCTTTTTTGAATCAGTTCGAACTTAAATGGTATCATAGCCAAGGTCTCAAGTTTGAATTGTCGAACGTGTGGTTTAATTTAATCTCTGTCGGGCGGCAAAATCTCCCACCAATCCTGAAATATTTCAAACGCATTTTTGAATGGGATTAAGAAGATAGATCATGATCATGGTAGTGACCTATATTCAACGTGATGATGATTTGATTTTGCACTCGGCCATGAACAGAGGTACTAGTACGGTGTCACAATTTTTTATCATTATACTTGTACCTTAGCGAAATTCAAAATCTCATAGCGGCAAAACTTCCCGCCCACAAAATACAAAAATTTCACACGCTTCCAAATTCCCATTCTACCCCTGTGGAGATGACAGCAAAGTCGGTTGGTGAGGGGTTTGCCCGTCATTTTTTCGATCACCACCTCCCTAGCCCGGAAACCCTCCCAAAAAAAATTTCATTTCCTCATCTGAGACCACCCACCGGAACTTCTCAAGTCCCTCTCTCTACCACCTCCACGACCACCGCACCGGAACATCCCCGCCGGACTTCCCTGGCCTACCCGAGCCCTCGCGATCCTCGTCATCCGGCTGCCTGCCGGAGCCGCTTCATCGACGCCGTCATCAACCGGACCGGATCATCCCCGCCGAACCTCGAAACCATATGCTCATCCAGCAGTCTACCGCAGTCGCTTCAGCTGCGGTATCGTCCACCCCGCCGGAGCCGCTTCGCCGGATCCGTCGTCCACCGCATCGGATCTTGCTCACCGACACCGCTGTGCATGAACCGGATCTGCTTCACCGGCGCAGTGCATGATCTAAACTCTTCTACTGTCGCTTTTCTATTGCTTGCCTGCAAGTTCTTGTTTAATCTTGGGGGAACCTGTTTGTGCTAACGACGCGCCGTTACGTTTTTGCAGATGAGATGAGTAACCATGAAGTGTAATGGCCGTCTCTCCAACCCCAAGTAGCACATGTAGCGTACTTCATCACCGGATCTATCAACCCCAGGAAGATCTGCTGTGACTCCCACAGAGTGCTTCTCCTAATGTAAGTCCCTTGTTTTAGCGCCATGTTCTGGGTTCAGATGCTTGTTTGTCTGAAGCTCTTTTAGTTCATTCCTAGCTATGACCGTAACACGTTGCTATTTTCTACTTCATTGCTAACTTTAAGCGATTGAACATTTTGGTTTGCATTCCCTGCTCTGTAGATGTAGCCATCATAACTTCTATCTTGCTCAGTCGTTGTTACAAAAATTATACTGTAGGTATTATAGTAACATCCTGCTATTATTTAGTTCATGGCCAATTTTAAGTAATTGCACATGTTGGTTCGCATTCCCTGCTCTATAGCTTTTGGCATCGTAACTTCTATATTTGGTTTACATTCCCTGCTCTGTAGATCTAGCCATCATAACTTTATCTTGCTCAGTCGTTGTTACAAAAATTATGGCCTGCTACTATGTTGTTTGTGCCAATTTTTTACTCCATGAACATGTTGGCTTGCATTCCCTGTACTACAGGTGATGCCATTGTTTTGTATCTAGTTCATTGTAAGCTAACAAAGTAAGGACTTAGTTTGGCATGCTATCACTCTGCTATCTAGCCTGTAGTACAAATAAACTTGTCATACTACTAGATAATAATTTTGCGTGCCATCTTGTTCTTCAAAAGCTGCATTATTGACTTGTTTCTCTGACTTGGCATGACGCTCACATATGGAAAGCTGAACATATTGGTTTGCATTCCCTCTTATACAAGTTCACAGGTGATCCCACTATATTCTGTATCTGGTCCATCCTAAGCTCCAGCATTAACTATCCTCCATGTGTTGCTCATTACAAGTTTATATCCCGAAACATCTTGATTTGCATCCCCTTCACTATAAGTTCAGGAGTATTATTTAGTTCACGGCCAAAATGAAGTAATTGCACTTGGCACATGTTGGTTCACATTCCCTCCTCTTTAGCTTTTGCCATCGTAACTTCTATTTTTGGTTTACATTCCCTGCTCTGTAGATGTAGCCATCATAACTTCATCTTGCTCAGTCGTTGTTACAAAATTTATAGCCTGCTACTATGTTGTTCATGCCAATTTTGTACTCCCTGAACATGTTGGTTTGCATGGGACTCGACAGTAGTAAGTCTGCTGTTTCATTCTAACATGCTCTGTTATATTGGCTGTTGGTATGCGGCATGCACTCTTTGTTTGCTTATTGTGCGCATTACAATGATCTTGTTATAACGACGAAATGATGAGTTCCAAATTCTTTGCCAAACAATATTGTAGTGTCATTGCCTTTCCATTGTTGCTGTCTTAACTTGTAATGTCTTTGTTTCAGATATAGGTGCTGCATGGACAACTTAAAAGATTGCCGGATCGCTTCATTGTATTGCTAGGTTTAATTACCATTCAATTTCTCTGGGTTCTGTAATATTTTTTTCAATGCCTTGCAGCTGATGTAATATTTAGTTAGTTTTTATAGTTCTTTCGCGCATTTTTTCTTTGGTGCTTGTGGTAAGTGAGGCTATCCGACAGAAATCAATGCTGCGTAAATATTCTCAGTATCTAAATCACGAATTCCCATCCCTTAAACGGCCCAATTAAGCGAAATCACATATGTGCCTGCCCGCAAAATCCTAAAGCGCATATTATGCCGGCATATAAACAACAACTAAACGGGCTGGCCCACTTACTTCTTGGGCCAGCCCATTTGATTTACGGTGGACCCCACACTAATTAGGGGCCCACTTGCTTTAAGGTGGACCCCACCACTACTGGGCCGGCCCACTAATTAGTTGGGCCAGCCCATTTGCTTTTTGGAGGACCCCACATAATAAATGGGCCGGCCCTTTAAGAGGAAAGTGGGACCCACCTGTGTTTTTGGCTCGGCCCAATATCTTGTTGGGCCGACCCACTTGCTATATTGTGGACCCCACATACTAGATGGGCGGCCCTTTAACAGGAAAGTGGGGCCACTTTGTGCTATTGGGCCGGCCCGCTATCTTGTTGGCCGGCCCACTTGCTCTATGGTGGTCCCACATGGTAAATGGGCCGGCCCTTTAAGTGGAAGGTGGGACCCACCTGTGTTTTTGGCCCACTATCTTGTTGGGCCGGCCCACTTTCTATATGGTGGACCCCACATACCAAATGGGCCCCATTAACAGGAATGTGGGACCCACTGTGTTTTGGCCCGGCCCACTATCTTGGTGGGCCAGCCCATCTATATGGTGGGCCCCACATACTAAATGGGCCGCCCTTTAAGGAAAGTGGGACCCACTGTGTTTTTGGCCCACTATTTTGTTGGGCGGCCCACTTGCTATATGGTGGACCCCACAAACTAAATGGGCCGATCCTTTAACGGAAAGCGGGACCCACTGTGTTTTGGCCGCCCACTAGCTTGTTGGCGGCCCACTTGCTATACGGTGGACCCCACACACTAAATGGGCCGGCCTTCTAACAGAAAGTGGGACCCACCGTGTTTTTGGCCCGGCCCACTTGCTTCTTGGGCCGGCCATTGTTGTAAGGTGGACCCCACATGTTAAATGGGCCGGCCCATTTAAGTTTTGACCAGTCAACCTTAGAGGTTAGGCCCACTTAACTAATGGACCAGCCCAGCTATATAGTTGACCGGTCAAACTATGTCATCTGGCCCGGCCCGCTTAAGACGTGGCAGGCCTCGTGTGGGCCTACCATCTACCACGGGGTTTCAGCCGGTTAACGCCGTTAACTGGCAGTTAACGGCGTCTGCCACGTGTCAGTTTGCATGACGTCAGCAGTCAACGGGCTCCCGAAAACACTTCCGCAACGGTCCGATTTTCCGTGGCGGAAGGGCGCCCAAGCGCGACGGACCGAAAAAATCGTCGTTGGACTTTGCCTGACGCAGTTTCGACAACAGAACCCATATCGTCGGGTTAGGCCCATAGGCGACGAAAAATGCCCCTTAGTTGACGATTTTGGGACGTTGTCTATCAGAACTTTTCTTGTAGTGATTCAAAACAGAAAAAGCATGTATCTACCCCTAGCCCTTAACTATGTCTTATGAAGTCAAGCATGAAGAGAAGTGGTTTTGGGTTTCAAACATGGAAATTTCAAAAACTTCCCGCCAAAAGCTTAATTTTAGAGTGAATAAGAAGGATCCAAGCTTAATTACCTTTTCATTTTAAGGATTTATGCTTGTTTAAATCTTGGTCAAACATAGGATTTGACCAACACACATATAGTCTTCTTATGTCATATAATGAGCATTCAAGTTGATAAACATGGTCTAGACATATTAAAACAAGAAAAATCATGTATCTACCATGTCCCTAACCCTAAACTCGATCTGTCTTATGAAGTCAAACATGAAGAGAAGTGGTTTTGGGTTTCAAACATGGAAATTTCTAGACCCCCCCCCCAAAGCTTCATTTTAGAGTGACTAATTAAGAAGGATACAGGCTTACCTTTTCATTTTCATGTTTTAATCTTGTTTAAATCTTGGTCAAACCTAGGATTTGACCAAGATTCAAATGGGCATAAAAATTCAAAAAACATAAAAAAATGAAAAACTAAAGCACATAGCCTTCTTATGTCATATATATATAGTAAGCCTTCAAGTTGATGAACAAGGTGTAGACATATTCAAAATAGAAAAAGCATGTATCTACCCCCTAACCCTTAACTATGTCTTATGAAGTCAGGCATGAAGATAAGTGGTTTTGGGTTTCAAACATGGAAATTTCAAAAACATCCCAAAAGCTTAATTTTAGAGTGACTAAAAAGGATCGAAGCTTACCTTTTCATTTTCATGTTTATGCGTGTTTAAATCTTGGTCAAACATAGGATTTGACCAAGATTCAAATGGGCATAAACATTCAGAAAAAAATAAAAAATAAAAAACCAACGCACATTAGTAGCCCAAAATCGAACCAGTAGTTGGATATTTTTGAACTTGATCTGTAGTAGTGGGCAAAACCCTAGATTAACCTATTTAATCATAAATTGAAAAAAAATCAGCAAAAAGAAAAACCAAAGCAAATAGTTTTCTTATGTTATATAGTAAGCATTAAAGTTGATAAACAAGGTCTAGACATATTCAAACCAGACAAATCATGTATCTATACCCCCTAACCCCTAAACTCTGTCTTATGAAGTCAAGCATGAAGAGAAGTGGTTTTGGGTTTCAAACATGGAAATTTCAAAAACCTCCCAAAAGCCCCTTTTCAAATATTTCAAACTTATTCAAATTTGGTTCAAATTTGAAAGACATACAAGTTATAGCACACATAGTGCATACATTTTCACACAAACTGCACTAGATGCTAACCCTATAATTTGAGGCCATTTGGATGAGGTCGAAAAAATTCTTGGATTAGAATCGTGTTGTTCGAACCCCGTAGTTGGATTTTTTTGAACCCTTGATCTGTAGAACTGGGCAAAACCCGAGTTTAACCTATTTAATTATAGATTCGTATATCGATTTTTCTACTACCTTTTTATTATTACTATGCAGCACATGGGTGTTTGCCCGTCGAGTGAAACACGGAGGAAGAGGGATCACTCGGAAGGAGAGAAGAAGGGGTGTCTCCCCTTTTTCGGGTGATGATGTTGACTTTTGTGCAGGGTTTGTCAGTGAGCAGCGAGCGAGCGAGCGAGTCGAGCGAGGCCGAGAATGAGAGAGATTTGTTTTTTTTGTGAGAGGGACAACCGAAGGATCCAGAAGGACCCACAGACTTCCAATACGCATCCGATGCGTCTTCTCTTGACAAAGAAGATGGCTGGGAGTTTGCGTACCTACTGCACGTGACTTGTGCTCACTGAAGTGTGGGACCTCAAGGGTGGGCACCACACGTAAGTGACAGACCTGTTGGTGTAAAAACTCGGTTGATTATAATAGTGCATTAGAACAAAGTTTCCTATGGATTCAAGGGTAGGAAATCCAAGTTAACTCATTTACGTGTTAAACTTGTCTAAATCTTGGTCAAACCTAGGATTTGACCAAGATTCAAATGGGCAGAAAAATAAAAAAACAGAAAAATGAAAAACAAAATCACATAGTCTTCTTATGTCATATAGTAAGCATTAAAGTTGATAAACAAGGTCTAGACATATCAAACCATACAAATCATGTATCTACCCCTAACCCCTAAACTCCGTCTTATGAAGTCAAGCATGAAGAGAAGTGGTTTTGGGTTTCAAACATGGAAATTTCAAAATCCTCCCAAAAGCCCCTTTTCAAATATTTCAAACTTATTCAAATTTGGTTCAAATTTGAAAGACATACAAGTTATAGCACACATAGTGCATACATTTTCACAAAAACTGCACTAGATGCTAACCCTATAGCTTGAGGCCATTTGGATGAGGTCGAAAAAATTCTTGGATTAGAATCGTGTTGTTCGAACCCCGTAGTTGGATTTTTTTGAACCCTTGATCTGTAGAACTGGGCAAAACCCGAGTTTAGAGTGACTAAGAAGGATACATGCTTCCCTTTTCATTTTCATGTTTTAAACTTGTTTAAATTATCTTGGTCAAACCTAGGATTAGACAAGATTCAAATGGGCATCAAAATTGAAAAAAAATCAGCAAAAAGGAAAACCAAAGCAAATAGTTTTCTTATGTCATATAGTAAGCATTAAAGTTGATAAACAAGGTCTAGACATATTCAAACCAGACAAATCATGTAGCTATACCCCCTAACCCCTAAACTCTATCTTATGAAGTCAAGCATGTGAAGAGAAGTGGTTTTGGGTTTCAAACATGGAAATTTCAAAAACCTCCCAAAAGCTTCATTTTAGAGTGACTAAGAAGGATCCATGCTTCCCTTTTCATTTTCATGTTTTAAACTTGTTTAAATTATCTTGGTCGTCAAACCTAGGATTTGACAAGATTCAAATGGGCATCAAATTTGAAAAAAAATCAGAAAAAAGAAAAACCAAAGCAAATAGTTTTCTTATGTCATATAGTAAGCATTGAATTTGATAAACAAGGTCCATACATATTCAAACCACACAAATCATGTATCTATACCCCCTAAGCCCTAAATTAATTAACTATGTCTTATGAAGTCAAGCATGTGAAGAGAAGTGGTTTTGGGTTTCAAACATGGAAATTTCAAAAACCTCCCAAAAGCTTCATTTTAGACTGACTAAGAAGGATCCATGCTTACATTTGCATTTCATATTTTAAACTTGTTTAAATCATTATCAAACCTAGGATTTGACCAAGATACAAATGGGTGGGCACAAAATTCAAAAAATCAGAAAAATGAAAAACAAAAGCACATAGTCTTCTTATATATGTCATATCGTAAGCATTCGAGTTGATAAACGAGGTCTAGGTATATCCAAACCAGACAAATCATGTATCTACCCCCCGATCTTATGAAGTCTAGCATGAAGAGAAGTCGTTTTGGGTTTCAAACATGGAAATTTCAAGAACATCCCAAAAGCTTCATTTTAGAGTGACTAAGAAGGATACATGCTTACCTTTTAATTTTCATGTTTTAAACTTGTTTAAATCTTGGTTGAACCTAGGATTTGACCAAGATTCAAATATATGGGAATAAAATTCAGAAAAAAATAGAAAAATGAAAAACCAAAGCACATAGTCTTCTTATATGTCTATAGTTAGCATTAAAGTTGATAAACAGGTCTAGACATATTCAAACTAGAAAATCATGTATATATCTACACCCCTAACCCTAAACTCTGTCTTATGAAGTCAAGCATGCATGAAGAGAAGTGGTTTTTTTTGTTCCAAACATGGAAATTTCAAAAACCCTCCCAAGAGCTACATTTTGGGGTGACTAAGAAGGATAGATGCTTATTTTTTCATATTCATGATTTAAACTTGTTTAAACCATGGTCAAACCTAGGATTTGACCAAGATTCAAATGGGCATCAAAATTGAAAAAAAATCAGCAAAAATAAAAACCAAAGCAAATAGTTTTCTTATGTTATATAGTAAGCATTAAAGTTGATAAACAAGGTCTAGACATATTCAAACCAGACAAATCATGTATCTATACCCCTAACCCCTAAACTCTGTCTTATGAAGTCAAGCATGAAGAGAAGTGTTTTTGGGTTTCAAACATGGAAATTTCAAAAACCTCCCAAAAGCCCCTTTTCAAATATTTCAAACTTATTCAAATTTGGTTCAAATTTGAAAGACATACAAGTTATAGCACACATAGTGCATACATTTTCACACAAACTGCACTAGATGCTAACCCTATAATTTGAGGCCATTTGGATGAGGTCGAAAAAATTCTTGGATTAGAATCGTGTTGTTCGAACCCCGTAGTTGGATTTTTTTGAACCCTTGATCTGTAGAACTGGGCAAAACCCGAGTTTAACCTATTTAATTATAGATTCGTATATCGATTTTTCTACTACCTTTTTATTATTACTATGCAGCACATGGGTGTTTGCCCGTCGAGTGAAACACGGAGGAAGAGGGATCACTCGGAAGGAGAGAAGAAGGGAGAGCATTATGGTGTCTCCCCTTTTTCGGGTGATGATGTTGACTTTTGTGCAAGGTTTGTCAGTGAGCAGGAGGTGCGAGCGAGCGAGCGAGTCGAGCGAGGCCGAGAATGAGAGAGATTTGTTTTTTTTGTGAGAGGGACAAAAGGAGAAGGACCCACAGACTTCAATACGCATCCGATGCGTCTTCTCTGACAAAGAAGATGGTGGGACTTTGCGTACCTACTGCACGTGACTTGTGCTCACTGAAGTGTGGGACCTCACGCGTGGGCACCACACGTAAGTGACAGACCTGTTGGTGTAAAAACTCGGTTGATTATAATAGTGCATTAGAACAAAGTTTCCTATGGATTCAAGGGTAGGAAATCCAAGTTAAATCATTTACGTGTAAAACTTGTCTAAATCTTGGTCAAACCTAGGATTTGACCAAGATTCAAATGGGCAGAAAAATAAAAAAACAGAAAAATGAAAAACAAAATCACATAGTCTTCTTATGTCATATAGTAAGCATTAAAATTGATAAACAAGGTCTAGACATATCAAACCATACAAATCATGTATCTACCCCTAACCCCTAATCTCCGTCTTATGAAGTCAAGCATGAAGAGAAGTGGTTTTGGGTTTCAAACATGGAAATTTCAAAAACCTCCCAAAAACTTCATTTTAGAGTGACTAAGAAGGATACATGCTTCCCTTTTCATTTTCTTGTTTTAAACTTGTTTAAATTATCTTGGTCAAACCTAGGATTTGACAAGATTCAAAGATACATGCTTCCCTTTTCATTTGACATGAATCCTTGTGGCACGACCATGTTGGGGTCACTCCTGGCTGTCTACCCAGCCGAGCATGCGGGCTCTATTACCTTGTACGAATCCTCGTTTTAAACAAAGAAGTGAACAAACGCCCCCCCCCCCCGCGCCACGGACACACACACACACTCTCTCTCTCTCTCTCTCTCTCTCTAACCGGCTTTAGATATCGCATCATTTGTCTGTCAGACTCCATTGATTTGCCCCAAGTTCAACAAGGTCGCCCCCTTTTCCTCTGAGAGTCCATTGATTTTTATTTGCTGGTGTCACTTGTGCTAAACTGTCATTCCTTGTACTCCCTCCGATTCATATTATTTGATGGTAATATAGATGCATCTATACACATTATAGTTGTAGATACATCCATTTTACCATCAATTAATATTGATCGGAGTTGCAGCGTGGTATGAGGCCTGCCGCCTGCCACCGTCGGCGAGGTTCCAAGTAAACGGCGCCAGAAGAAGAGTAGCGCGGCTCCGGATTCAACCAACTGGCGGCGATGGACGGCACTATGGAAATAAACGCTACGAATTTGGAGGCCATCGCGTACAACATCGCTGGAACGGCGCAGGTCATGTGCTCCCACGACGGCTGCGGGGTCATCGTCAGCTACCACGAGTCCCTAAGCCACCAGATCGCGTGCCCGCACGGCCGGTGCAACTGCACGGAGCAGGGCTGCGACTTCGCCGCCCCACCGTCAGCGCTCCTCGTTCACCTCGCAGAGGCCCACTCGATTCAGGTGCACAGGTTAGAGTATGGCAAGTCCATAGAGTTCCGGGTGACCATGACGCACCCGTGCTCGCCGTGCAGGCTGCTCGTCGTCGAAGGGGATGACGGCTCCGTGTTCGTCCTGTACATCGACGCGCTCGGCCCGGCCATTGTCTTGTCTTTGGTATGCGTCAGTTCGGCCACATCCGTGTGGCCGCTCTACAGGGTGAAGATCTGGGCGCACGGCCCGCCGCCGTCCTCGAAATCGGACTGCAGGCGGGATGTCGTGAAGATGTCTGCCGATGCTTCTGGCAGCGCGTCGCCGGGCGCTGTCGTGTTTGAGGAGCTCACGTCGTTCCTCGTTGTGCCGGGGCCATACCTCGTTGGTGCTGGATCGTCCAAGGAGCTGCGTTTCTACATTCGCATATGCAAGCAGATGTAGCTACTGCTACTTTGCGTAGTTGAAAAAACTGTCAATTTGTCATGAGGAATGATAAATTTCGATGAAAAGTACTTGATTGTTCGTACGGCTGCTATTTTTTTATGGATTCTTCGTTTCATATTTGTGCTGAACTGTTTGTAGTAGTACTTATACTGTACTTAATAATAATGCAGCGTGGAAGTGAATACTCCTTTTTTTTGTGAATCGGAAGTGAATACTCCAACTATATGTAATTGTAACCCCTCCATCTGATTTATATAAAACTATGTGCACTTCCAGATCATTTCTCCTGTTTTTTAGATGTCCTTTCACTTACTATAAAAAACAAAGAAGCACTGCTGCTTTGATTCAAAGGAATGTGGAGAGTGTAGAAATAGGAAAGGTGTAGGATTGAAATTTTCCCATAGGAATCAAATCCAACATAATTCCTATGTCAATCCTATGAATCAAAGAAGCCCTAAGTGGTTACCGGTGCTTAATGCACAGTTCCAAAAAGTTCATCCCGCAGTCCAAATAACTAATAATCAGATGATGTCAATTTTTGTGTATGTAGTTGTGCCTATTACCATCACAAATATAGTCTCAAATAGTATGATGGTGGAGATACACATTTTTTAACTACCATGATTTTCGGTAAATGCTTAGTCAATTTTGACATAATTTGACTTTCTAAAAATAATATAAGCTAAGCTTTGAGATGGAGGTACTATATTGGGTTTTCCTCGTCTTAAGCAAAATCCCTTCCCATCCCCTTAAATAGAGTACTCCAGCCTCGAGGCTAGGAGATAAGAGAGGCCATCGATAGGCCACATACTCCTCGCGCGCTCGCAATGCTGGAAACTGTCACCGTTACCCTGAAGATGGACTCCACCGTGCTTCACTGCATTTTCTGCTCCCAGCCCCTCAAGCCCCCCGTCTTCAAGGTCGATCCCTTTCCCTCCCACACTCCATTGATGTTTCTTTTGTGGGTTCACTACTGCAAAAATGGCAATCCACGAACTTTGATTTGTGCAGTGCAAGGGTAATCATTTGGCCTGCGGCCGCTGCCTCAGCGAGCTTCCCGGGAACCGGTGCCATAGGTGCGTGGAACCCCGCGGCGGATTCGAGCACGACCCGGCAATGGACGCCGTCGTATCAGCGGCGACGGTTGAGTGCCCCCACAGCAGCTGCGGGAGCTTGGTGGCCTACCACCAGGTCCACGACCACAAGATTGCATGCCCGCACGCCCCTTGCGCTTGCACGGAGCCCGGCTGCGACTTCGCCGCCCCGCCAACAGCGCTCGTCGCCCACTTTGCAGCGGCCCACTCGATCCAAGTGCACAAGCTCCCGCCGTACAACACGACCAAAGTGTTCGAGGTGCTGGTGCCGGTGCCGGGTTCGCCGTGCCTGCGGATCATCGCCGAAGGGGAGGACGGCGCCGTGTTCGTCCTGATCATCGGCGTGCTCGGTTCGACTTCGACCACCATCGTGTCTACCGTGTGCGTTAGGGCGGCCGCGTGCGTGTGGCCTCTGTACACGGCAAAGATGTGGGCGAATGGGCCGGCGTCGTGCTCGTTGGCGCACTCGAGGAGCAGGGCGGACACCGTGAATGTGTCATTGGAGGCGTCGAGCTGCGCCTTGCCGGGCGACGTCGCGTTTGATGAACTCACGTCGTTCCTCTCGGTACCGCCGCTGTACCAGGTGCTTGGTGGACCTTCCAAGCTGCTGCGTTTCTACATTCGCATCGAGAAGGAGAACAATTAATCCTCAAAATAAGTACTCCTTATATAGAAAGGGACTAACTGTTTTTCGTCCTGCTAATGCAACCTTGAGGTGACCGGGACAACTTTGTACAAAGCATCGTGCTCATATAAATATACGTACTCTACAAAATCATCAGCAGTGGAGTACCTCGATAGGTGCCATGTCCATGGATCGACAAGACAAGACACATACATAGACTGGGTCACTGGGAGATGGATATTACTACTGGATAGCTGTCCTGACGTGATAGGATGCCTACATACACCCTACTCGGCAGGTGACGATACCTTCCCAACAAAGGTATCCAGTCCCATCCATTGATTATATTTTATTATGGACGGAGAGCATTCTACTACGTAGAAGAGATGTCATGTCTTGGGGCAGAGGTTCGGCTTAATCATGGTTTAGATGACTCTAATGTAGATGTATCTAGACATATTGTAACTATAGATACTTCCATTTTAGCATCAAGTAATGTGGATCGGAGGGAGTAATACTATAGTACAATATACTCAGTATAAGGTTAACTTTGGCACACGCTGGGACGCACATATTTGTTAGAAGTACACACATGCAAGACAGAGCACAGAGTAAAATAATTACTATTTACTTATGGGCAACCAAAAGCTTGTACGTGTCCACTCTATATATGGGCATGGACTACACTTATTGCTTGTGGACGAGGATAGCTGTTGTGGACAACACAGTGGATGCTGTTAGAGTGAAACGGCACACTTATTATGGATCGTAGGGAGTATGCAAGATAAAAAAAGATCTACCATACATATTAGTATTATTATCATCAGTTATGTACTCATGACACTGGGAGCATACACACACGATCGTACATACTACAGTAGTACTGTACTACTTTTAAAACTACTTGCAAGATAAAATATACTGTACTACTTATCACTGGGTGCATACACACACGATCGTATACATACTAGTACTGTACTACTTTTAACACTAGGCTATCCTTTTCAGTGGTCTTCCTCTTCAGCTTCCACAGCCTGTACCATGTTGCTCTTCTTCTTCTTCTTCTTCTTCTTCTTACTCCCGCTGTCCTGGAATTCCGCCAATTTTTGTTGACCCTTCTCAAAGTTCACTATTCGCCTGTATACCTCATATGTCGCGTATGCGTCGATGCTTGCATACAGGATATGCTTCATGGACAAGGGCACCTGCTTCCACAGCTTGTGTTCCTCTTTCGTAAGTTTTTTCATGATAGATTTGTACTGGCTGTCTATAATGGCCGCAGCATAGTAAGCCAACGAATCCTTATTGTTACTAGTGGAATCGGCAGGCTTCCACCTTTTCTGGATGTCCACGAAGTTCGCCACTGAGAGGTTGCAACGCCCAAGCCTGGTAATGTCGTTGCCGATGTCAACACCTGCAAATGTTATGTCAGGCCTGCCAAGAAAGTCAGCGAGTTTGGGGCAGGGCTGGTCGGCCGAGGAAATCTGGTACAGGAGGCAGTCTGTGCCCATGCACAACTGTATGAGGGCAGCCTTCTGTTCAGGCCCATAGGTGTACTCTACGTCTAGGCCAACAATTTTGTACGAGTCTTCTTTCTCCAGTATCAACTCGATTTTGTTGATGTGTTCCTCCACCTTAGACGCCATATTGGTATAGTTCGCCGTAATGGTGGTTGTTCCATGAGCGAGGAAAGTGTGTCCTTGGTAGAACGCTTCCATGGAGGGTAGCGAGAGAGGGGCACAGGCGAGAGTGTCAGGGAGAAGACGAAATGAGGAAGACGAAATGAGGAAGACGAATGTTAACCGCCACGCCAGGGCCTGGAAACCGCCCGTCGCTAGATGCATGCATTTGGACGGTTTTGAAGATGACGGGCCATAGGGCACGAATGCAGTTTCCCTGTTAAAATAATAATAACCGCCCACGTACTTAATTAATTGTATGCTTATTTGTTTCTCGAGAGGAGCCTAGTTTTTTTCTACGAAACTCTGAAGATCTATTAAAAATCATCAACATTAGTACAAAGAGATTCAAAATTAATATTACCTTCGTCTAAAAGGAGGTGTCTTAGTTTTGTCTAATACGGATGTATATAGACATATCTAAGTTGTAGAAATTACAAATATGTCTTCTTTGCACCACTTAGCTACCACTACAAAGTACAAACACTAACGCAAGGTAGATCAGCATCATGCAATGTAGACATTACAGTATTTTTGTACTACTGTACTTGTCTTCCCTGGTCTATGATTCAATATCTAGTATACTGTACTGCTTATACACCAGGGAGATTCAAAATACGAGTTGAGCGCCAAAACTCCCGCCTCCATACACATATTTCGAATTCCCTTTCGACCCTATTAGCAATGACGCAAAGGCAGACAAGTGAAGCCGGCGTTGGTTGGGGTCTCGTTCGTAATTTACACACCCCCTCTGATATATATAGTCTACCGCCTTCCATTCGTCTTCCCCATTTCCGCAAAAAATCTGTCGCAATACTCCAGGCCCATCATCTCTCACCTGCCGGACCACCGCACCGGAATATCCCAGCCGTACTTAGCCGGCATACCACCTCACCTACCTGAGGCCACCGACTCCCTCGTCCGCAGCACCAGATCCGCTTCACCAACGCCGCCGTGTACTGCATCGGATCTGCTTCACCGACTGCTTCATCCGCAGCACCAGATCCGCTTCACCAACGCCGCCGTGCACTGCACTATCTGAGTTCACCGACTCCCTCGTCTGCCGTACCTGATCCGCTTCACCAACGACGCCGTGCACTGCACCGGATCTGCTTCACCGACTCCCTCGTTTCAGATCTGCTTCCCCGAACCCATCATCGACCGCCCCAGATCTGCTTCCTCGACGCCGACGCCCACCGCAACCGCAGCACCCCCGCCGTCGTCGACGTGACCCGCAAGGATGCCGAGTATGACTACACGAAGCCGCCGTCGAGGTAACCAGACCCCCTCCCCCCTACACGTTTTGGTCTGTTACCATAGAAGGTTCAAGCATGTCTTGGTCAACTAGAATGTGTCCCATAGATCCAGCTCCGCCCCGCTCTCAATGCGCGTGGCAGATGGCAGGATCCTGCGCATTTGCCCATGCCACTCCTCGAGCTCTCTGTCTTGATGTGCTTCACACACAGGGCTTATAATACTAGGAAGCTTGTGCCTCACATACACTTACACACAGGGCTACTACTACTAGGAAGCTTTATTGGATATCTCAGTGGTACAAAGCTTACTTACATGGGACGGGTGATACTCTATTTAAATTTTTGTACATGACCCTTTAGATTGTTGCCATGTGCCAGAATCCAAACCCTATACCATACTTCTAGAATACTCTACAAACTCTAGATATTTCATACTACTCGTAAATATCTTACTCTAGAACATTCCCCATTCTACAGTTCTCTCTACATACCTTGGATACTTCATGACTAAGCTAGCTCCTTTACTAGCCAACCACATTGATAAGATTACTACTAACAATCCCCCCATAATCTTGTCATATAAACTATCTTTACTATTAAATTTAAAATAGGCCGCGGTGGTTGGTGATGGTACGTCAAACGTGTATACAACTCACCCCGAACATAAAAAGTAAGGTCAGCGTGACCGGCTCCATGAGGAGTTCTTATCAGGATTAGTTAGGTCACGACCAAAATCCAATCCGTAGCACTAGGTAGCAAAATCAGCATCCCTTTCCTAATTCTAATCGGTAAGACAAGCATAGATCGGTCCAGCCACACATCTTTTTTGTTCGCTCCCCTTTTTATTCTCTAAGGAACCCTCTCCTTAACGAGCGTAGATTGATGGAGATGGTTTTTGTACCGGTCAATCTTTATATCCTTTCTGGCATAGTTCTGTAAAAGATCGGCAGGTGATCCGTCCTTTCTCCTCTGCCGTAGTTCATCAACGCGTGTCCGGCAATCCCGGTTAGATCGACACAATCGGCAAAAAAGAAAAAGGCCAAAAGAGACCCATTGATTAGGCTCCTCTTGCCGTGCTACTTTAAATTTTCTAACTTTTCTTTCATTCGCAAACATACAGTGACAATCTATATGACTCTAGGTTTCTTTTCCTAATTTTTGCACGTGCATGCATTTTCCCTTTAAAATTCGTAGGACATACAAATCTCAACACTTATGCAACTAAAAATCCTTAAAAAAAACAAAGCTTTCATACCCTGCAGCTTTTAAGAGGTTAGTCACAAGAATCAACCACATGTTTTGGAGCGCAGTGACATTCTCCCTAAAAAAACCATGTTTCATGCGTGGGTGTTTCATTAATAAAGAGAAATATCTGTTCAGTTGGGGCCACGTTTCGACGTGTGTTCTCGACAAATCAGTTTCTCAGACAAAGTATCTTGAAGGTGTTCATAGAGATTGCATGTGCATTTGTGCGTTCGTAGGAGCGAGTATGCATTTAGTGAGCATTTATATTGTACCGTGTTTTGTTAAAAAAGATGGTGTAAAACGGGCACCTTTTACGATATACTCTCTCCGTCCCAAAATGTAAGGCGTCTAAGGATTGGTCAAAACTCAAAAGTCAAACCTTACGAACTTTGACCAAATATTTTAAAAAATATTTACATTTACAATATCAAATTGACATATTAAGAAATTATACTTTAGGGTGACTCTATTGATAATGATTTAGTATTGTAAATATTTATATTTTTGTGTGTAAACTTGGTCAAACTTTAAAAACATTGACTTTTAACTAATCCTTAGACGCCTTATTTTTGGCACGGAGGGAGTATCATTCAATAAATACTATGAATTATTCGATCGTTTGTTCAAACATGTTAATTAGATCGGTCGATTGATCAACTCGGATCGGTCGATCGAGCATCAGAGTTGTCTCAGTGATGACAAAAAATAATGCACATTGTATGATACTGACGTACCACAGATTCTAAAGAAAAATGAGGACCATGTGGCCACACATCCTGGACATAGACATTGCGATTATATTCCATTTATTCTATATTTGGAGGGAGCCATCTTTCGTTATTAACCCGTTGCAACACACGGGTATTATGCTAGTATCCCCTAATCCAGATCACATGGACCATGCACTTCATCTTGTGATGGCATCACACCGACTCACGTCAAGCAACGACGCCGCACCTTGCTTGTTAGCCTGACACCGACTTCATTTTAGATATCATGTAGTACATGTCAAGTACCAAATCACTGAGAACCAACCTGTGGTTGGATGGTTAGGAGGGCAGTGGCACCCCCAGATTTAACGCTTTGGTGTCTCAAAAATGGAGGAATATTCTTCTGTGGGACGCGGCGTTCCCGATGACATTGTGGTGCTAGTGGTGACTTCGTCAATCTCAATACCCGTCGGAACAGTTTCTTGGATGCAGTTTCCTGAAGGTGCTCGAAGGGGTAGTGTGTGTGCCTGAGTGATGAGTGTATGTATGTACGTGTGAGCGTCTATGATTGTACTGTGTGTTGCAAAAAATAGTATTAATTTTGTCTTGTTCATACTAAGACTAGCAAAGCGTTCCCTGCTCTATAAACTCTCAAGAAACACCCCTATAATATCTATCTAGTTCGTCCTAATGTTAGAACAGTAATTGCATGCTATGTAATTCATCTATTTTTGTTAGGAAACCTACATGTTTGTTTGCTTTTCTTATTCTCAGGTGACAGGTTGTGTGCTGGGACCATAGCCGCCGTCTGTTTTGTTCGTTGCAAAATGTTGTTTTATATTCCGCCATTCTGTGCTCTTCTGTGTTCACAAGGTTTTACATTATAATTTCCATCTGTTTTGTTGTAAACAATGACGGTAAATGCCAATTACTATTTCCTTTCTGCTATCCTTTTGCCATCCTGTAGTACATGTGTGAACTCATTGCTCTGGTACATTTAAATTCTTCATTGTTTTTTTTCTTCAAGAGCTGCAACCCTAACTCTTTGCTGTAATTTCATGTTGCACTATCACATGGAACACAGCAAATCGTGGAGTGAATCACCCCTATAATCCAGTAAGTACCTTTCATTTTTGTATTGATATGCTTATCGTGCTGGAACCAGTTTGTGTTTAACACATTTACTCTCCATATAGATAGGATAACTGGTTTGAAATAAATCATGCTATTTGTATGACTGCACGTCTTCGTTCATTTTCCTGCTAGCTTCTCAAACTTGTTCTATTGCCTGTCTAATCTTTTTTTGTTTGATCGTGATTAAACCAATTTAATTGTTCTGCTTAACTTAAATGATCTGGCATTTTATTCCAGCCACATAATGTTTGATTGCTCATGCACTTCCTCATACCGTTATGTCTTCTGGATTTCTTCCATAATGATAAGAATGTTTTGCTTGGTGAATATGAGTCAGATGATGATTCAATTGGTTATTAGTCCTTGATTCATTGAGTTGACTGATGATTAAAACATATAAACCTTGCGACTATCTGGCATGCTTGTTGTGGGATATAATGAGCATATTTGTTTTTTGTAAGACTTTTTTCGGATTTCACTGTTGATTAATCCAATGCCACCTTCTGTAGTAGGAAATCCACCTTCAGTAGGTATCATAAATAAGATTTGTTGTTACTTTTTGGCTGACCCATCTTTTATTTTTAGGCACAAAATGGTTCATTTGTTTGTTTCTCCTTCCCTTATATTGCGCTCATGGGTTAAACATTGAAATAATATGTCAGTTTATATGAATCCCAGAATGGTTGCTGTCTAATCTGTCTTAATTGGTCCTGCTCGTTTATATTTGGCACCAAATGGATATATTTCTCTTTTATCTGAGGCATTCCCATGGCTGGCTGATGATTAAAATAATGAAATTTAGGGGGTTGGAGATTCTCCAACTGCACAATGTCTGGCTACCACTTTTGTGGAACTTAAGGGATCTGAAGCACCCCTTCCAAGTGTCAATTTTAATAGACAGCTGTTATGCAGTTTCCTGGCTTATTTTATTAGGCACAGACTGTCTAGTTACTTGATTTATTTTGTTCATATTTGCCATCCGGTTGCTCTGCCTGTTGCATTGGGGTTGATAGCTTGCTTTGTTATATTATGCCTTGTGCTTTGTGAAAATCTGCCATCTGTTTTGATGCTTTGCAAAAATCTGTGACAACTAATAATATGGTTGTTTTCTCAAATTGTATGGTTCTGTAACTTGCACTGTCTTGTTTTCAGCCCCTGAATAGAGCAAGGAAGGCAGATGGCAGGGCATGTACATCAAGTGTCCAGGTCTTTCCACAGCACAGCCGTGACAATGCCAATTCATCTGATTGTCAGATGATAGCTACTGTCCCAGCCATTCCAGCGCAAACAATCGCTGCCTTTGCACACGAATCACTTGATATAATTCAGCAGCAAAGAGATGAAATAGATTCAAATATCATCATAACAGTCAATGAGATACATGAATTGAAAAATAGGCAAGCTTGGATTGAGCAGATCCTTAATAATCTACTCTGCAGATCTAATGGAAAGCCAGCTGTTACTTGCACTCCGATGAATTCTACCTAACAGAAATGCAGTTTTGCCGATGATGCCATTTGTATGGCTTGTATCATTTGAGTTATTTCGACTTGTTGTATTTGAGAATTTTTGCTGTTATTGTAATCCTTGAGCATTTTTTCCTGTTATTGCTATAGTTTGCAATCATTGTAACAAATTTTCAATGTAATGATTATTTTATCTTGCACTCGGCCTTAAACAGAACTACTAGTATGGTCTCACAATTTTTTTATCATTATACTATGCAAGATTTAGCGGTTGCCCCAAATTCAGAGCATCTCCACCGGCGGCCCGGCCTGATAGCGATTTGGGGGCCGGCGTCGTTTTATGGCTCGCACCGGTGCGCTCCAAACGGCGCCGGCCATTTTTCGAGCCCAGTAGAATCTCCGGCATCCCCGAGCCGGCCCCTTCGCCAGGGGCGCGAATCAGGCGCTCCGGGTGCCTCGCGGAACGACGGTTTTCGCTGGTGGAGGCGCCTTGTCAGCGAGAGGACGCGACGGTTCGCATCGACTGGCCACGACGCGGGAAGGTTGGTCGTCGGCGTTTAAATGGCCTCCCGCGCGGAAACCGAGGCAGCGACTGGCCACGAGGGCAGCGACTGGCCACGCGGCGTCCAGTCGCCGTAAATGTGGGTAGTTGCCACCGCTAGATATATAGGACGTACGCCGTCCACCACCGCCGCTCCATTCTCTACTCTCCACATCAAGATGCCGCGCCGTCTGAAGACCACCTACTCGATGCTTGGCCTCAACGGCCGCGCGCTGCCTCCACCACCACGGCAGCCGCAGCCGGAGCCGGAGCCGGAGCTGCAGGCCGACGACGAGCACAGCTCCGACGAGGACGAGGACCCACGGTTCGAGTCCTGGCACGATGTCTACGTAGCAGAAGCGGAAGCAGAGGCGGCGG
The DNA here is from genome assembly GCA_030979885.1 of Lolium multiflorum. Lineage (NCBI taxonomy): Eukaryota > Viridiplantae > Streptophyta > Magnoliopsida > Poales > Poaceae > Lolium > Lolium multiflorum. The sequence continues at coordinate 68,675,151 of CM061750.1, forward strand.
ATCGAGGAGTCAGCGCAGTCGGGCGAGCCGCCGCAGGCCCCCACCGACCCGGAGCAGGCGGCGATCCTCGCGTCGCTGAACGCACAACGATACCAGCGGTTGAGGGAGGAGGAGCGCGAGTTCGTCAACGACGCGAACCTCGAGCACGTCCTCGAGATATCGCGCCAGCGAGCGGTCACGGAGGAGGCGGGACGCCGCCTCAAGGAGGCGGAGCGACAGAAGCTCGCAGAGCTCAACGCTCATCGCCACCAGGACGAGTTCGCTCGCCAGCAGGCGAGGCGCGCCGAGATCGAAGCTTCTCGGGAAAGGCTGGAAGCGCGGGGACAGCGCCGCCGGCCGCCATGCTCCACCGCCAGATGCGCGAAGCAACGAAGGAGAAGCGGGCACGAAAGCAGGCGGCAATGGCTAAGAACAACGACGAGGCAGTGCCGTCGAGCGCCCCAACCGACGGCCCGTAGACCAGGATTAAGTTTAAGTTTAGTTATGTTTAAAGTCGAGCTACTTTGGTATAAATTTCGTATGATTTTGGGTTTTTAAATGTCAATTTTAATTTTAAAATGGCTGCCGTTTGGGGCCGCTGGTGTGGTGTGGGAGCAGCATCCCCAAATAGAGGATCATGGTAACAGAAATTGTCAACGTGATGATGATTTGATGTTGCACTCGACCTTGAACATAAGTACTAGTACGGTCTCACAATTTTTTTAATCATTATACTTTGCAACATTTAGCGCGGATGCGCCAAATTCAGAGATAGATCATGATCATGGTAACAAATTTTCAACGTGATGATGATTTGATGTTGCACTCGGGCTTGAACAGAAGTACTACTACTGTCTCACAAATTCTTTATCATTATACTTTGCGAGATTTAGCGGATGCGCCAAATTCAGAGATAGATCATGATCATGGTAACACACTTTTCAATGTAATGATGATTTGATGTTGCACTCGACCTTGAACATAAGTCCTAGTACGGTCTCACAATTTTGTATCATTATACTTTGCAAGTTTTAGCGGATGCGCCCATTTTCAGAGGTAGATCATGATCATGGTAACAAATTTTAAACGTGATGATGATTTGATGTTGCACTCGACCATGAACAGAAGTACTACTACTGTCTCACAATTTCTTTATCATTATAGTTTGCCAGATTTAGCGGATGCGCCAAATTTAGAGATAGATCATGATCATGGTAACAAATTTTCAACGTGATGATGATTTGATGTTGCACTCGGGCTTGAACAGAAGTACTAGTACGGTCACTAATTTTTTTAGCATTATACTTTGCAACGAATGCACCAATTTCAGGTGCATGTCACCAGATCTGTGTCCGATGATGATCATGGTAGTAACCGATGTTCAACTTGATGATGATTTGATTTTACAGTCGGCCTTGAACAGAGGTACTAGTACGGTCTCACAATTTTTTATCATTATACTTGTACCTTAGCGAAATTCAAAATCTCATAGCGGCAAAACTTCCCGCCCACAAAATACAAAAATTTCACACGCTTCCAAATTCCGATTCTACCCCTGTGGAGATGACAGCAAAGTCGGTTGGTGGGGGGGTCTGGCCGTCATTTTTTGGATCACCACCTCCCTAGCCCCGGATACCCTCCCAAAAAAATTCATTTCCCTCAGTCTCTCATCTGAGACCACCCACCGGAACTTCTCAAGTCCCTCTCTCTACCACCTCCACGACCACCGCACCGGAACATCCCCGCCGGACTTCCCTGGCCTACCCGAGCCCTCGCGATCCTCGTCATCCGGCTGCCTGCCGGAGCCGCTTCATCGACGCCGTCATCAACCGGACCGGATCATCCCCGCCGAACCTCGAAACCATATGCTCATCCAGCAGTCTACCGCAGTCGCTTCAGCTGCGGCATCGTCCACCCCACCGGAGCCGCTTCGCCGGATCCGTCGTCCACCGCATCGGATCTTGCTCACCGACACCGCTGTGCATGAACCGGATCTGCTTCACCGGCGCCGTGCATGATCTAAACTCTTCTACTGTCGCTTTTCTATTGCTTGCCTGCAAGTTCTTGTTTAATCTTGGGGGAACCTGTTTGTGCTAACGACGCGCCGTTACGTTTTTGCAGACGAGATGAGTAACCATGAAGTGTAATGGCCGTCTCTCCAACCCCAAGTAGCACATGTAGCGTACTTCATCACCGGATCTATCAACCCCAGGAAGATCTGCTGTGACTCCCACAGAGTGCTTCTCCTAATGTAAGTCCCTTGTTTTAGCGCCATGTTCTGGGTTCAGATGCTTGTTTGTCTGAAGCTCTTTTAGTTCATTCCTAGCTATGACCGTAACACCTTGCTATTTTCTACTTCATTGCTAACTTTAAGCGATTGAACATTTTGGTTTGCATTCCCTGCTCTGTAGATGTAGCCATCATAACTTCTATCTTGCTCAGTCGTTGTTACAAAAATTATAGGTATTATAGTAACATCCTGCTATTATTTAGTTCATGGCCAATTTTAAGTAATTGCACATGTTGGTTCGCATTCCCTGCTCTATAGCTTTTGGCATCGTAACTTCTATATTTGGTTTACATTCCCTGCTCTGTAGATCTAGCCATCATAACTTTATCTTGCTCAGTCGTTGTTACAAAAATTATGGCCTGCTACTATGTTGTTTGTGCCAATTTTTTACTCCATGAACATGTTGGCTTGCATTCCCTGTACTACAGGTGATGCCATTGTTTTGTATCTAGTTCATTGTAAGCTAACAAAGTAAGGACTTAGTTTGGCATGCTATCACTCTGCTATCTAGCCTGTAGTACAAATAAACTTGTCATACTACTAGATAATAATTTTGCGTGCCATCTTGTTCTTCAAAAGCTGCATTATTGACTTGTTTCTCTGACTTGGCATGACGCTCACATATGGAAAGCTGAACATATTGGTTTGCATTCCCTCTTATACAAGTTCACAGGTGATCCCACTATATTCTGTATCTGGTCCATCCTAAGCTCCAGCATTAACTATCCTCTATGTGTTGCTCATTACAAGTTTATATCCCGAAACATCTTGATTTGCATCCCCTTCACTATAAGTTCAGGAGTATTATTTAGTTCACGGCCAAAATGAAGTAATTGCACTTGGCACATGTTGGTTCACATTCCCTCCTCTTTAGCTTCTGCCATCGTAACTTCTATTTTTGGTTTACATTCCCTGCTCTGTAGATGTAGCCATCATAACTTCATCTTGCTCAGTCGTTGTTACAAAATTTATAGCCTGCTACTATGTTGTTCATACCAATTTTGTACTCCCTGAACATGTTGGTTTGCATGGGACTCGACAGTAGTAAGTCTGCTGTTTCATTCTAACATGCTCTGTTATATTGGCTGTTGGTATGCGGCATGCACTCTTTGTTTGCTTATTGTGCGCATTACAATGATCTTGTTATAACGACGAAATGATGAGTTCCAAATTCTTTGCCAAACAATATTGGAGTGTCTTTGCCTTTCCATTGTTGCTGTCTTAACTTGTAATGTCTTTGTTTCAGATATAGGTGCTGCATGGACAACTTAAAAGATTGCCGGATCGCTTCATTGTATTGCTAGGTTTAATTACCATTCAATTTCTCTGGGTTCTGTAATATTTTTTCAATGCCTTGCAGCTGATGTAATATTTAGTTAGTTTTTATAGTTCTTTCGCGCATTTTTTCTTTGGTGCTTGTGGTAAGTGAGGCTATCCGACAGAAATCAATGCTGCGTAAATATTCTCAGTATCTAAATCACGAATTCCCATCCCTTAAACGGCCCAATTAAGCGAAATCACATATGTGCCTGCCCGCAAAATCCTAAAGCGCATATTATGCCGGCATATAAACAGCAACTAAACGGGCCTTACTTCTTGGGCCCCATTTGATTTACGGTGGACCCCACACTATAATTGGCCCACTTGCTTTAAGGTGGACCCCACACACTACTGGGCCGGCCCACTAATTAGTTGGGCCGCCCCATTTGCTTTGTGGTGGACCCCACGTACTAAATGGGCGGCCCTTTAAGAGAAAGTGGGACCCACCTGTGTTTTTGGCCGACCCGCTATCTTGTTGGGCCGGCCACTTGCTATATGGCGGACCCCACATACTAATTGGCCCTTTAACGAGAAAGTGGGGCCCACATGTGCTTTTGGCCGGCCCACTATTTTGTCGGGCCGGCCACTTGCTATATGGTGGACCCCACATGTCAAATGGGCGGCCCATTAACGGGAATGTGGGACCCACTGTGTTTGGCCGCCCCTATCTTGGTGGGCCGGACCACTGCTATATGGTGGACCCATACTAAATGGGCGGCCCTTTAGCGGAAGGTGGGACCCACTTGTGTTTTGGCCGACCCACTATCTTGTTGGGAGCCCACTTGCTATATGGTGGACCCCACGTACTAAATGGGCCGACCCTTTAACTGGAAAGTGGGACCAGTGTTTTTGGCCCGGCCCACTAGCTTGTTGGGCCGGCCCATGCTATACGGTGGACCCCACACACTAAATGGGCGGCCTTTTAACGGGAAAGTGGGACCCACATGTTTTGGCCACCACACTTCTTGGGCCGGCGATCGGCTGTAAGGTGGACCCCGCATGTTAAATGGGCGGCCCATTTAAGTTTTGACCATCAACATTAGAGGTTAGCCGGCCGTAACTAATGGACCACCCGACTATATAGTTGACCGGTCAAACTATGTCATCTGGCCCGGCCCGCTTAAGACGTGGCAGCCTCGTGTGGGCCTACCATCTACCACGGGGTTTCAGCCGGTTAACGCCGTTAACGCCAGTTAACGCGTCGCCACGTGTCGGTTGCATGACGTCGGCGGTCAACGGGCTCCCGAAAACACTTCCGCAACGGTCCGATTTTCCGTGGCGGAAGGGCGCCAAGCGCGACGGACCGAAAAATCGTCGTTGGACTTTGCCTGACGCAGTTTCGACAACGGAACCCATATCGTCGGGTTAGGCCCATAGGCGACGAAAAATGCCCCTTAGTTGACGATTTTGGGACGTTGTCTATCAGAACTTTTCTTGTAGTGAGAGGGGCCAGAGGGCCACCACACCATAGGGCGGTGCGGCCGGCCGGGCCCGCGGTGTGGTGGGGAGTGCCCCCCTGCGCCGCCTCTTCGCCTATAAAATCCCTTTCGACCTAAAAACACCGTACCTCTTGACGAAACTCCAGAAAGACTCCAGGGGCGCCGCCACCATCGCGAAGCTCCAATTCGGGGGACAGAAGTCTCTGTCCGGCACCCTGCCGGGACGGGGAAGTGCCCCCGGAAGCCATCTCCATCAACGCCATCGCCTCCATCATGGAGTAGTTCCCCCATGGACTACGGGTTCTAGCTGTAGCTAGTTGGTATTCTCTCCCCATGTACTTCAATACAATGATCTCATGAGCTGCCTTACATGATTGAGATTCATCTGATGTAATCGGTGTTGTGTTTGTTGGGATCCGATGGATGATACATTATGATTAGTCTATCTATAAAGTTTGTGAAGTTATTGTTGCTGCAATCTTGTTATGCTTAATGCTTGTCACTAGGGCCCGAGTGGCATGATCTTAGATTTGAGCTCTATAATTATTGCTTAGATTGTATCTACAAGTTGTATGCACATGTCACTGTCCGGAACCAAAGGCCCCGAAGTGACAGAAATCGGGACAACCGGAGGGGATGGCGGTGATGTGAGGGACACATGTTTTCACGGAGTGTTAATGCTTTGCTCCGGTGCTCTATTAAAAGGAGTACCTTAATATCCAGTAGATTCCCTTGAGGCCCGGCTGCCACCGGCTGGTAGGACAATAGATGTTGTGCAAGTTTCTCATTGCGAGCACGTACGACTAAATATGGAAAACATGCCTACATGATTAATGAATTGATGTTCTTTCTTAATGCCTTATCAATCCTATCAATTGCCCAACTGTAATTTGTTCACCCAACACTTGTTATTGGAGAGTTACCACTAGTGTAGATAGCTGGGAACCCCGGTCCATCTTTCATCATCATATACTCGTTCTACATGTCAACTATTTTCTGGTACCATTGCTCTCATATTACTACTACTGCTGCTGTGTTACTGTTACTATTGCTCTCATATCACTGCTACTTTCACATCACCCCTGTTGCTAGTGCTTTTCCAGGTGCAGCTGAATTGACAACTCAGTTGTTAAGGCTTATAAGTATTCTTTACCTCCCCTTGTGTCGAATCAATAAATTTGGGTTTTACTTCCCTCGAAGACTGTTGCGATCCCCTATACTTGTGGGTCATCAAGGCACTACCTTCATTTTCTGGCGTAATCACGGTACCCAACGAATTGGGCACCGATGCGAAGAAGCTCTTTGATCATAGGCTATCAAGGAAGGACAAAGAAAGAAAATGTCGGTATGGAAAAATGATGGCATACAGAAGCAAATGAAGGAAATATAGATAATGACAAGCAAATTAAGAATTTACATCATCCAAGAGAGAGCTAGAGGAGCTACTCAATTGGAGAGTAGGCTCCGGGATTGTGTCAATCCTTGCCCTTTTTGGTGAAGGGGGGCTTGAAGGAGGAGTAGCAGCGCCAACGTTTTGTTGAGGAGGCGAAGTTTCCTCTCCTTCAACTGGCGTCTCTGAGGCGACTAGAGTATGTGACGTGCTCGTTCGAGCCGCCACATTGGAAGCTGGTACTACTTCCTCATCATCACTACGATTAAAATGTCGGCAATATAAAAAGCAAGATAGACAAAGATCTTCAAGTAAAATAAAAAAAAAGAGAAGGGAACTTACGAACTGATGAGGGTCTCGAGATATGGATCATAAGCTGCCTTCGGCGTGAAGGAACAGCTTCTTCGGGCTTGGAGGTGCCGGAATCTTCGGCATCATTCCTTTTCCTTTTGTTCTTTGGAGAAACAGCAGGAGGAGGAGATTGTGCCGACGCAGTGGCTTCAGAGGCACCCTCCTTTTCATCAGATCCCGCAGATTTTCGAGAATCTGCGGGTTCATTCACAAAAGAGGGGGCATCTTGGTTATCATCGGAAATAACCGCCCTTTCTTCGACTTCTCCACCTTCGGGAAGGGGAGGAAGCGAAACAAGATTTGGATGGTCCTGTATAAAAATAAGAAAGGATGTCAAAAAAGGAGTAACAACAAAAATAGCAAGGCAATAACAAATTAAGCGACAATGTTTACCTTAGGAAGCGCATTGGTGGCGCTGTATGGTTTTACACGACAAGTGGAAGGGATGGGATCTTTCTTGTTGAGAGATGAGATTTTTCGGACAAGCCTATCCAAATCCTTGACTTCCAGATTCGTCGACAAACGATCTGTGTCTTCATCGCCAGCATAATTCCAGAGAGGGTTTTTGCGAGCCTGAAGAGGCTGCACTCTAGTTCTAAGGAAATACGCCGTAATTTGGATGCCTGATAATTCTTTTCCACGAGTATTCTGCAACTCATGGATGCGAGTCATCAGGGCCTCTGTCGAAGTTCTTTCTTCCTCGGTAGCTTCTGCGTCCCAAGAACGGCGGCGAAGGATTTTCTCGGCACCGTCAAAAGGAGGGATATTGTCTTCAGCGCATCCATGGTTTTCTTCCCGAATATACAACCACTTCTTGCGCCACCCTTGAACGGAGTCAGGGAGTTTGACGTCGAAGTAATTGACAGAGGAGCGAACGGAAATAACAACGCCGCCTATATTATAGGCGACATTGGAAGAGCCATTACGGCGACAAAAGAAAATGCGCTTCCATAATGCCCAGTTAGGCTGGACACCAAGGAAGGCTTCGCAGAGGGTGATGAAGATGGAAATATGAAGGATTGAGTTGGGCGTGAGGTGGTGAAGTTGGAGACCGTAAACAAAAAGCAATCCTCGAAGAAAAGGGTGAATGGGGGCGGAAAGACCGCGGATGAGATGATCAACAAAACTTACCCGATACCCCATTGGAGGGGTTGGGTAGCTTTCTTCACTGGGGAAGCACACCGCTTTGGGTTTCTTGCTAATCCCCAGCTTCTTCAAGAGATTCATGTCCTGGTTCGTGATCTTGGACCTTTCCCACTCCGCGGTTCCTAGATCCGCGGCAGCCATTGATGATTCCGGCGTGGTGTGCCTGGTCAAGCGACGCGGTGGCATCAACAATGGCGGAGGAATGCAGCTGCGAAGGGATGAGCTCGAGAGTTGTGGGGCGCAGGAGGAAGTTTTGCAGGGAAAGCAGGGGAACGGCGCGAGCGGAAGTGCTCGAGGTAGAAGAAGGAGATCTTATATAGAGGTGCGGTGAAGCGGCGGACCGTTGGATGGAAAAGTATGCGGGAGATGATAACCACGTGGAGACGAGGGTAAAAAAGTATTTTAACATTGACGAGGTTACGGAACGTGTGCCAGAAAAAGGGAGAACATGTGTCCCCCACTTGCACGACGTGTCCATCGGATGAGGAATTTGGACCCACAAGGCAGTGAGAGAAGCGGTAATGGCATGTTTCCAAAACAGAAATCGTGGCTATCATCAGCAACGACGTCATCAAGGTGAAAGAAAAGCTCGACTATGAAGCTTCGAAAGTTTATCGACAACGCAAGATTATTTCGGGAGCCTTTGATCAAATACAAGTTTTTGCCCAAATGCTCGGGGGCTACTCTGGAAAAGAGAAAATTTCGAGTATGACAAGATGGAAATGGCAAGAGCCTATGATCAAATACAAGTATTTGTTCATAGCCTCGGGGGCTACTCCCATCGGGAGCGCTGGTCGCGCACCCGATAAATATAAAAATATCGAGAAGGATTATAAATATAGCGGCAATGGATACTAATCTGTGGAGCCTACACCCAAGCACAAGTCCTTGGCTGTAGCCTCGGGGGCTACTCCCATCGGGAACGCTGTTCGCGTGCCCGATGAATTTTTATTAAAAGAAAGAAGTACGAGTGAGTATATTTCGAGTTACACAGTTAACTCTACATATACTCCCATCGGGAGGACAAAATAAGTCATCAAATATGACTCGATAAAATGTGCTATTCCAGCAGTCGAAAAGCACTCGACAAAATATTCTCAGAGCGCTAAAAGTCGCGAATAAATCTCTGAATGCCGCAAAACTTTGCGAAGGTAAGACCCCAGATCCGTTCTGAGCGGCGTGGCACCGTCTCTGACGGCGGATTGCTACTATTTTCCGTATCAACAGATACGAAGAAAAATCCTAACGGACGCGTTAGGTACCCGATAAAATATGACTGGGACTCGACAGAATGGTAAGACCTTAAGCGGCACCTGTCGAAGTTTACACCAGTATCCCGAGATCATGTCCAGGGACGTGATTTTGAAGTAGGTTTTTGCGGATTGCCACTAGAGCAGTTAACTAGTACCTGATCCGTCAGATGAACTAGCCCCAATTACCGTTATCCCTGTACAAAATAGTGTTTGCATATCGAAAGATTATGTAATGAGTAAAATTGGAGATTTTCCCTGATTCTTCGATTCAAGAAAAATCTCGGGGGCTACTGACATAGGCATCCCCAATGGGCCTGCCAAAGATGGTACCCGGGGTTTAATCAAAGCCCAAGACTCGAAGGATAAGAAGACTTGGAAGCCCATTTAGTGTTAAGGAAAGATAGTTTGTATTAGGAAAGATAGAGATTTGTAATCTTACGGGTTGGGTACGAAACCCTCCCGAACTCTGTAACTTGTGTACGAAACCCTCGGCTCCGCCTCCTATAAGGGGAGTCGAGGGACAAAGAAAGGATCGAATCATCAACATAACCCTAGTTTTTATAATCGTCGAGTACTTTTCGCCGAGATCTACTTGCCTACTTCAGCAAAACCCAGTCTGATCGGGCGTTGACAAATTCTTTTGTCGGCGGTGAAGAGGTTCCCAGGTGACCAACGCCACCGAACCTAGCTAGTGAAGCAGTATCTTTAGGGCAGTGCATTGGGTATGACCTTAGTTGACCATTGATGTAGGTCGATGAAGCAGGCAGCTGCGGCCGGTGTAGGTACTACATTGGTAGTTGCTGAAACGCTTGATTACGTACGGCAGCGGGAGAGGAGAAGCGTCTCGGCGTACCACCACTACTCCACTAGCTGGCTGACGCCATGTTTGATGATGTGATCTGATCACGGAAAAAACGCTGCAAGCAAGATATACCAACGCAGGAAACATGAAGCTGGACGTCTGCTTGCTTCGGCTGCCCAGCATCGATCCAAAAGCCGCCACAAGTTAGTCATGTATCTGTTTCACGACAGCTCACGCTTCTCTGTGTGAAAAGTACGTTACCTGCTGGCGCTGGCAACAAGAGAGAAGAATTAGCGGGAAGGACGGAGATTTCCCTGAAGAATCGGGCGGAACGCCGGAGCCTGCACTGCTTGCTATCGCGCCCTGACGGGAACGTCGGTGGTCACCGCCGATCTGCGTCGACGCCTCGTCGATCGGTGCACAGTATACAGTATGATTCGTACGTTTACAGCGGTGGATCGGTGAGGATAACCGGTTGTTGTCGTGCCTGGCTGTTCCTGCCAGGAGCGGCACGTTGCACGTACAGTACGTGCGTACGAAATGGAGCGCCGCTGTCGATCGACGAGGATTGGTCCTCGATCGGCTCCGGCCTCGCGCCAAGGACGGAAGGACCGTACCTACGTTACGTACGCAGTGTGGGCTCGTCTGTACACTGTACGTCCGTGTTATTACCAATACTGATCGATGCTGCCTACGGAGTCGTGTACATGGCAATGCGTGTATGCTCTGCACATGTGTTGTACTGTGTGGGTAGTTAAGCACGTTTTTTTCTGGATTAATTAAGCGCCTCCGCTCTACCTGCTGTTTGGGTATTTCATCTTTATATATTTTGGGATGGAAAACATTATATACATTTAGATAGACATGATCAGGAAGAACATCATTCTCATTCACCGAACGAAACCTTCCTTGTCGGAAGCTTCGTCGCCTGGGCTGGGAGCCCATGCCAATTCTTCCTTATTGAAGTCCAGGTGGCAATGCCAGTCCTGTAACCAACAAAATGGTAGGTTATCCTCAAAAAAAAAATGGTAGGCTACTTTACGGGCGTTCTCGATGATGTCCTTGACAGTGCAACATAGGCTTGATCAGAACACGGCACTCTGCTATGTTTTTCCCCGGTGGTGGGTGCTCGCCATCGAAACGGTTCAACGCCGCCTCTCGCTCCTCACAAAATAGTAACCTCTATCGGCGTCGTACTTTGGATCGAGCCACATCGCCCGCTTCTGCGAAGGACAAGGACATAGCTCCCTTATAGGAAATGGTGTCAGCTGACCCCATTCACTAATAAGTGTTAACTTATATTAATTTATAAAGCATGACCCCAGTGGAAAAGAGAGAAAATAGATGACATCTTCGTCCCTGGCGACGGAAGACCCCGTGGCCGAAGTTCTTGATGATGGGTCGTCACAGACACGTCAGTTCGTTTGCATCAAGTCGTTAGGTTGAAGTTCCTTATCCTCTTATCCGCGCGGAGCAAAATGGACAACCACGGTCCGTTTGTGTTGGGCATAGGTGATGCCCTTATTCCACCCAATTGGCTCATATGAATGGAAACCAATAATGTTGCAATCAAATAAATTTATGTAGTGTACATCTAAATAAATAAACAACATAATTCACACTCAATGTACTCCACCCAATGAACAACATAGTTCACAATAAAAATAAATAAACTGACATCATTCAACTACCGTCTGGCTTTTCGATTGTGCCCGAGACTGCCCCTCCATGGCCTTGTCGAGCTCGTGTGTATAGGCATGTGAGAGTCTTTAAACAGCGGAGAGTCTATAAAATTGTGATCTCATGGGTTTATGGTTAGGATTGTAATATTTATCTATATAATAACAAGCAATGGAAAGGGCCGTATGTAGGATAACGTAGCATAGAAAACAAAAATTTTCCTACGGCGAACACGCAATCCAAGCCAAGATGCAATCTAGAAGACGGTAGCAACGAGGGGATTATCGAGTCTCACCCTTGAAGAGATTCCAAAGCCTACAAGATGAGGCTCTTGTTGCTGCGGTAGACGATCACTTGCCGCTTGCAAAAGCGCGTAGAAGATCTTGATCACGATCGGTTCCGGCGCCACGAACGGGCAGCACCTCCGTACTCGGTCACACGTTCGGTTGTTGATGAAGACGACGTCCACCTCCCGTTCCAGCGGGTAGCGGAAGTAGTAGCTCCTCTTGAATCCGACAGCACGACGGCGTGGTGTCGGTGGTGGTGATGAACTCCGGCGGAGCTTCGCTAAAGCTACGCGGGAGATATGGAGGAGAGGGGGCGGCTAGGGTTTGGGAGGGGGGGCCACTTCAATGGGGCGGCCAGCTTGTGGTCTTGGGGTGGCCGGCCCTCCCTTGGCCCCTCATTATATAGGTGGATCCCCAAGAGTTAGTCTCCAAGTCTTCGAATAAGACCCGAACGAAAAACCTTCCATATGGTGGGGAAACCTAGCCAAACTAGGAGTCCCACTAGAGGTGGGGTTTCCACCTCCCATATGGGGGGGTGGCCGGCCCCTAAGGGGAATCCACTTGGGACTCCTCCCCCACTAGGGTTGGCCGGCCATGGAGGTGGAGTCCCATGTGGACTCCACCTTCCTTGGTGGTTTCTTCCGGACTTTTCTAGAACCTTCTAGAACCTTCCATAGAACCTTCCGAATCATTTTCAAACACATAAAATGACATCCTATATATGAATCTTATTCTCCGGACCATTCCGGAACTCCTCGTGATGTCCGGGATCTCATCCGGGACTCCGAACAAATATTCGAACTCCATTCCATATTCAAGTTCTACCATTTCAACATCCAACTTTAAGTGTGTCACCCTACGGTTCGCGAACTATGCGGACATGGTTGAGTACTCACTCCGACCAATAACCAATAGCGGGATCTGGAGATCCATAATGGCTCCCACATATTCAACGATGACTTTAGTGATCGAATGAACCATTCACATACGATACCAATTCCCTTTGTCACGCGATATTTTACTTGTCCGAGGTTTGATCATCGGTATCACACTATACCTTGTTCAACCTCGTCTCTTGACAAGTACTCTTTACTCGTACCGTGGTATGTGGTCTCTTATGAACTTATTCATATGCTTGCAAGACATTAGACGACATTCCACCGAGAGGGCCCAGAGTATCTATCCGTCATCGGGATGGACAAATCCCACTATTGATCCATATGCCTCAACTCATACTTTCCGGATACTTAATCCCACCTTTATAACCACCCATTTACGCAGTGGCGTTTGATGTAATCAAAGTACCTTTCCGGTATAAGTGATTTACATGATCTCATGGTCATAAGGACTAGGTAACTATGTAATAAAAGCTTATAGCAAATAACTTAATGACGTGATCTTATGCTACGCTTAATTGGGTGTGTCCATTACATCATTCATACAATGATATAACCTTGTTATTAATAACATCCAATGTTCATGATTATGAAACTAATCATCTATTAATCAACAAGCTAGTTAAGAGGCTTACTAGGGACTCTTTGTTTGTTTACATATCACACATGTATCAATGTTTCGGTTAATACAATTATAGCATGGTATATAAACATTTATCATAAACATAAAGATATATAATAACCACTTTTATTATTGCCTCTTGGGCATATCTCCAACAGTCTCCCACTTGCACTAGAGTCAATAATCTAGATTACATTGTCAAGTACCTAACACCCATGGCATTCTGGTGTTGGTCATGCTTTGCCCTAGGGAGAGCTTTAGTCAACGGATCTGCTACATTCAGATCAGTGTGTACTTTGCAAATCTTTACTTCTCCATCTTCGATGTACTCGCGAATCGAATGATAACGCAGCTTGATATGCTTCAGCCTCTTGTGTGACCTTGGTTCTTGTGCATTGGCGATGGCACCCATGTTGTCACAGTAGATGACTAGTGGGTCCAATGCACTAGGAACCACACCGAGCTCTACAATGAACCTCTTCATCCATACCGCTTCTGATGAAGCCTCTGAAGCCGCTATGTACTCCGATTCTGTTGAGGATTTCGCCACCGTGCACTGCTTCGTGCTTGCCCAGCTTACTGCAGCACCATTCAATATAAACACGTACCCAGATTGTGACTTAGAGTCATCAGGATCAGTGTTCCAACTTGCATCGGTGTAACTTGTTACAACGAGCTCTTGGTCACCTCCATAACAAAGAAACATATCCTTAGTTCTTTTCAAGTACTTCAGGATATTCTTGACCGCTGTCCAGTGTTCCATTCCTGGATCACTTTGATATCTGCTAGTCAAACTAACAGCATGTGCTATATCCGGTCTTGTACATAGCATGGCATACATGATAGAGCCTACTGCCGAGGCATAGGGGATCTGACTCATCCTTTCTCTTTCTTCTGCCGTAGCCGGACCTTGAGTCTTACTCAAGACCTTGCCTGGTAACATAGGTAAGAATCCTTTCTTACTTTCGTCCATTCTAAACTTCTTTAGAATCTTGTCCAGGTATGTACTCTGTGATAGCCCTATTAGACGTCTTGATCTATCTCTATAAATCTTGATACCTAATATATATGATGCTTCACCAAGGTCTTTCATTGAAAAACTATTATTCAAATAACCTTTTACACTGCTTAATAGTTCTATATCATTCCCAATCAATAATATGTCATCTACATATAATATCAGGAACGCTACAGAGCTCCCACTCACTTTCTTGTAAATACAGGCCTCTCCATGACACTGTATAAACCCGAAGTCTTTGATCACCTTATCAAAGCGTCGGTTCCAACTTCTTGATGCTTGCTTCAGTCCATAGATTGAACGCTGAAGTTTGCATACTTTGTCAGCATTTTTAGGATCGACAAAACCTTTGGGTTGTACCATATACAACTCTTCCGCAATGTCTCCATTAAGGAACGCCGTTTTGACATCCATCTGCCAAATCTCATAATCGAAAAATGCAGCTATTGCTAACAAAATCCTCACAGATTTTAGCGCTACAGGTGAGAAAGTCTCATCGTAGTCAACACCTTGAATTTGTCGGAAACCCTTTGCGACAAGTCGAGCTTTATAGACAGTAATATTACCATCAGCATCTGTTTTTCTCTTGAAGATCCATTTATTCTCGACAGCCTTTCGGCTATCAGGTAAGTCTACCAAAGTCCATACTTTGTTATCATACATGGATCCCATTTCGGATTTCATGGCTTCTTGCCATTTGTTGGAATCTGGGCTCATCATCGCTTCTTCATACGTCGCAGGGTCTTCATCATTGTTATCCACAATCATGACATTTAGACAAGGATCATACCAATCAGGAGTGGCACGTTCCCTTGTTGATCTGCGAGGTTCAGTAGCTATCTCATTTGAAGTTTCATGATCATTATCATTAGCTTCCTCTGTTGCGGTGTAGGCGGCACAGGAACATCTTCCGGTGCTGCTCTGATCAACGAGTAGAGATTCTTCAATCTCATCGAGTTCTACTTTTCTTCCAGTCACTTCTTTAGTGAGAAATTCTTTCTCAAGAAAGGTTCCGTTCTTAGCAACAAAGATCTTGCCTTCGGATCTGTGATAGAAAGTGTACCCTATAGTTTCCTTAGGGTATCCTATGAAGACGCATTTCTCCGCTTTGGGTTCTAGCTTGTCCGGTTGTAACCTTTTTACATAGGCTTCGCAACCCCAAACTTTTAGGAACGACAGCTTAGGTTTCTTATTAAACCATAATTCATACGGTGTCGTTTCAACGGATTTTGATGGTGCTCTATTTAAAGTGAATGCGGCTGTCTCTAATGCATAACTCCAAAATGATAAAGGTAAATCAGTAAGAGACATCATAGAACGAACCATATCTAAGAGAGTTCGATTACGACGTTCGGACACACCGTTTCGTTGTGGTGTTCCCGGCGGTGTCAATTGTGAAAGTATTCCGCATTTCTTTAAATGCATGCCAAACTCATAACTCAGATATTCACCTCCGCGATCAGATCGTAGAAATTTAATCTTCTTGTTACGTTGATTTTCTACTTCACTTTGGAATTCCTTAAACTTCTCGAAAGTTTCGGATTTATGTTTCATTAAATAGATATACCCATATCTACTCAAATCATCTGTGAAGGTTAGAACATAACGATAACCACCGCGCGATGCTACACTCATTGGTCCACATACATCGGTATGTATGATTTCCAATAAGTCAGTAGCTCGCTCCATCATACCCGAGAATGGAGTCTTAGTCATTTTTCCCATTAGACATGCTTCGCATCTATCAAGTGACTCAAAGTCAAGTGATTCAAGTAATCCATCGGTATGGAGTTTCTTCATGCGTTTCACTCCAATATGACCAAGACGATGCCACATATAAGTAGAATTATCATTTAATTTAATTCGCTTAGCATCAATGTTATGTATATGTGTATCACTACTATCGAGATCTAACAGAAATAAGCCATTCTTTTCAGGTGCTCGACCATAAAAGATATTATTCATAAAGATAGAACAACCATTATTCTCAGACTTGAATGAATAACCGTCTTGCATTAAACAAGATCCTGATATAATGTTCATGCTCAACGCGGGTACAAAATAACAATTATTTAGGCTTAAAACTAATCCCGAAGGTAGATGTAGAGGAAGTGTGCCGACAGCGATCACATCGACTTTGGATCCATTTCCAACGTGCATGGTCACTTCATCCTTTAGTAGTCTTCGTTTATTCTTTAGTTCCTGTTTCGAGTTACAAATATGAGCAACCGAACCAGTATCAAATACCCAGGTACTAGTACGAGAACCAAAGATAAACATCTATAACATGTATATCAGATATACCTTCTTTCTTCTTCTTGACAAGGCCGCTCTTCAGATCCGCCAAATACTTGGAGCAATTACGCTTCCAGTGTCCCTTCTCCTTGCAGTAATAGCACTCAGGGCTTAGGCAGGCGTGGCAGCTTTCTTGCCACTCTTCTTGTTCTTGCCTTTAGACTTGCCCTGTTTCTTGAAGCTGGTGGTCTTGTTGACCATCAACACTTGGTGCTCTTTCTTAATCTCAATCTCAGCAGATTTTAGCATGGCAAAGAGTTCAGGTAACTCTTTGTTCATGTTCTGCATATTGTAATTCATCACAAAGTTCTTATAACTAGGTGGCAGTGATTGAAGGACACGATTAATCCCCAGTCTGTTAGGAATCACTATTCCCAAGTCACTGAGTTTCTTCGCATGCCCGGTCATGGCGAGCATGTGCTCACTAACGGAGCTGCCTTCTTCCATCATGCAGCTGAAGAAGTGTTTCGATGCTTCATAGCATTCCACGGCCGCATGAGTCTCAAAGATAGTCTTTAACTCATTGATTAACTCATGTGGATCGTGGTGCTCAAAACGTTTTTGAAGATCGGCTTCCAGACTGCACAGGATGGCACACTGAGAGAGTACCGAGTTTTCCGAGTCGCGTAAACATTCTTTACTTCATCGGTTTCAGTTTCTGCAGGAGGGTCACCTAGCGGTGCATCAAGCACATATTGCAGGTTTCCGCCATTGAGGAAGATCCTCACATGACGGAACCAGTCGGTGAAGTTGCTACCGTTGCTCTTAAGCTTTTCTTTCTCTAGGAACTGGTTAAAATTGATTGAGGACGCCATATCTACAACATATTTGCAATAGTTTAGACTAATGTTTATGACAAATTGAGTTCAAATTTTAATTTAACAAAATTAAAACCTAGGTGAACTCCCACTCAAAACAATATCCCTCGCATTGTCTTAGTGATCACACGAACCAAATCCATCACACCTATGCCCGATCATCACGAGACAAGATGTAATTTCAATGGCGAACACTCAAAGTGTTCATCATATCAATCATATGATTCATGCTCTACCTTTCGGTATCACGTGTTCCGAGACCATGTCTGTACATGCTAGGCTCGTCAAGGCCACCTTAGTATCCGCATGTGCAAAACTGACTTGCACCCGTTGTATGCACTTGTTGATTCTATCACACCCGATCATCACGAGATGCTTCGAAACGACAAGTCTTGGCAACGGTGCTACTAAGGATGAACACTTTATTATCTTGAAATTTTAGTGAGAGGGATCATCTTATAATGCTACCGTCGCGATCTAAGCAAAATAAGATGCATAAAAGGATTAACATCACATGCAGTTCATATGTGATATGATATGGCCCTTTTGTCTTTGCGCCTTTGATCTTCATCTTCAAAGCACGGACATGATCTCCATCATCAACGGGCATGATCTCCATCATCGTCGGCGAAGCACCAAGGTCAATGGCGCCGTCTTCATGATCGTCCTCCATGTAGCAACTATTACAACTACTTTGAAATACTACTCAACATGAAATTTAAAGACAACCATAAGGCTCCTGCCGGTTGCCACAATACAATAATGATCATCTCATACATAGTCATCATCACATTATGGCCATATCACATCACCAAACCCTGCAAAAACAAGTTAGACGTTCTCTAATTTGGTTTGCATATTTTACGTGGTTTAGGGTTTTCGAGTAAGATCCAATCTACCTACGAACATGAACCACAACGGTGATACTAGTGTTGTCAATAGAAGAGTAAATTGAATCTTCACTATAGTAGGAGAGACAGACACCCGCAAAGCCACTTATGCAATACAAGTTGCATGTCAAGCGTGGAGCAAATCTCATGAACGCGGTCATGTAAAGTTAGCCCGAGCCGCTTTCCCACTATGCCACAAAGATGCAAAGTACTCAACTAAAGATAACAAGAGCATCAACGCCCACAAACCATTGTGTTCTACTCGTGCAACCATCTATGCATAGACACGGCTCGATACCACTGTAGGATAACGTAGCATAGAAAACAAAAATTTTCCTACGGCGAACACGCAATCCAAGCCAAGATGCAATCTAGAAGACGGTAGCAACGAGGGGATTATCGAGTCTCACCCTTGAAGAGATTCCAAAGCCTACAAGATGAGGCTCTTGTTGCCGCGGTAGACGATCACTTGCCGCTTGCAAAAGCGTAGAAGATCTTGATCACGATCGGTTCCGGCGCCACGAACGGGCAGCACCTCCGTACTCGGTCACACGTTCGGTTGTTGATGAAGACGACGTCCACCTCCCCGTTCCAGCGGGCAGCGGAAGTAGTAGCTCCTCTTGAATCCGACAGCACGACGGCGTGGTGTCGGTGGTGGTGATGAACTCCGGCGGAGCTTCGCTAAAGCTACGCGGGAGATATGGAGGAGAGGGCGGCTAGGGTTTGGGAGGGGGTGGCCGGCCACTTCAATGGGGCGGCCAGCTTGTGGTCTTGGGGGGCGGCCCCCTCCCTTGGCCCCTCATTATATAGGTGGATCCCCAAGAGTTAGTCTCCAAGTCTTCGAATAAGACCCGAACGAAAAACCTTCCATATGGTGGGGAAACCTAGCCAAACTAGGAGTCCCACTAGAGGTGGGGTTTCCACCTCCCATATGGGGTGGCCGGCCCCCTAAGGGGTCCACTTGGGACTCCTCCCCCACTAGGGTTGGCCGGCCATGGACGTGGAGTCCCATGTGGACTCCACCTTCCTTGGTGGTTTCTTCCGGACTTTTCTAGAACCTTCTAGAACCTTCCATAGAACCTTCCGAATCATTTTCAAACACATAAAATGACATCCTATATATGAATCTTATTCTCCGGACCATTCCGGAACTCCTCGTGATGTCCGGGATCTCATCCGGGACTCCGAACAAATATTCGAACTCCATTCCATATTCAAGTTCTACCATTTCAACATCCAAATTTTAAGTGTGTCACCCTACGGTTCGCGAACTATGCGGACATGGTTGAGTACTCACTCCGACCAATAACCAATAGCGGGATCTGGAGATCCATAATGGCTCCCACATATTCAACGATGACTTTAGTGATCGAATGAACCATTCACATACGATACCAATTCCCTTTGTCACGCGATATTTTACTTGTCCGAGGTTTGATCATCGGTATCACACTATACCTTGTTCAACCTCGTCTCTTGACAAGTACTCTTTACTCGTACCGTGGTATGTGGTCTCTTATGAACTTATTCATATGCTTGCAAGACATTAGACGACATTCCACCGAGAGGGCCCAGAGTATATCTATCCGTCATCGGGATGGACAAATCCCACTATTGATCCATATGCCTCAACTCATACTTTCCGGATACTTAATCCCACCTTTATAACCACCCATTTACGCAGTGGCGTTTGATGTAATCAAAGTACCTTTCCGGTATAAGTGATTTACATGATCTCATGGTCATAAGGACTAGGTAACTATGTAATAAAAGCTTATAGCAAATAACTTAATGACGTGATCTTATGCTACGCTTAATTGGGTGTGTCCATTACATCATTCATACAATGATATAACCTTGTTATTAATAACATCCAATGTTCATGATTATGAAACTAATCATCTATTAATCAACAAGCTAGTTAAGAGGCTTACTAGGGACTCTTTGTTTGTTTACATATCACACATGTATCAATGTTTCGGTTAATACAATTATAGCATGGTATATAAACATTTATCATAAACATAAAGATATATAATAACCACTTTTATTATTGCCTCTTGGGCATATCTCCAACACCGTAGTGTGGCAAATTCCATAAAACATTTATGGTATCAGACTACATTCGGTCCTAATGCTTCTGCCCCTCTTCCACCCTAGCCACCGACCCCTCCCCGTCAAACCCTAGCTACCGGCCTAACCCTAGATGATGGTATCCTCCCTATCTCCCATGGCGTCATCAGAGACCGCTGAGTTCACCCTGACGCCTACCTCCGGGATCAGGCCACTGCTATCCAGAACATCCGCTCCATCGTCCATGTCGTCCTCGACTTCAAGGTTTCCATGTTTCCCAAGTGGCGCACCTTGTTCACCATCGATGTCACCACCTACGCCCCTCGAGTATCTCCTCACAAGGTCCACCCCACTACCTGACCCCGTGTGGCTTGATCATCTCCCCTCCGAACTTCCCCATAGCATACATGACTTGCTTGCATTACATGGGTATTGTCTCAATCGACCCCCTCCATGTGTTGTGGATCACTTGAAATCTCTAGATATGTCCAAGAACAAGAAGATACATTGTCACTTGCTCTTCGATAAAGGTGTGGATGCTATCTTTAAGAAATCCCTAACCCTTAATGTGTTCACAAGCTAGTTAAAAAGGGGCTTTGTTCATCATAATATATTGTTGATAGCCTTTACATCGTTGTTATTTTAGATGTAGATCTGATTTTTTTTCATCCCCTCACTGTCGCGTTCAAATATGGGAGCATATGTGATGAGGGCCTAGGATTGCAAAAAAAAATCTATATGGCGGATCAAAAATATCCAAACCCGAATCACAGCTACGAGGGAAGTTGTCCGAACAAAAGCCTTCATATGGCCGTCCTAATTAAGTTGATGTTGCATTAGTAATATATAGTGAAATAAGCCACAAGTTGAAACTACTGAGATAAGGATCTAATGGTGGGGGCGTTAGGGGTTTATAAGTGCTTACATGCGTAGTTGAAGATGACGACATGGTACTAGCGCTGGAGACGGCGGGAAAAATAGGGTGGTGGACACGACGAGGACTCATTAATGCCGCAGATCTTTGACCCCCGCCGGTGCTGGTGCGAGAGACGAGAGATTGATGGAGCCGGTGCCAGAGATATGCGAAGCCGGAGCATGCGGTGGTGTAGATCTAAATCGCCGCCACTACCCGAGAGGATGTATTTTTCCTCCATTTGCTGGTGACCGACTAAGAGATCGTTGAGTCTACATTTCACGCCAAACCGCGGAGCCAATTTTTTTGCTCCCGCCATCATCAAGCATGCTCCCTCGCTCACGCCATCCCTTTCTTTGCACCCGCCAGGGCCTAACCATTGACAACACTCAAATCGAGCATGCCTCACGGATCTTTGTTGAGGGTGCTTTAAGGTTCAACCCAGCCAAGAACGCGCAATCCGGGTGGGGAGCAAACACCATTTTTTTTTACATCCGTGGAGCTAGGAAACGGGCTCACGAGCAACAAAACTCGCCCTTATTTGGACCAATGGGGACATATAAGACACTTTTTCGCATAAAAAATAGTAAATTAGCAATGCCAAGATTCAATCACTCGGTCCTTGTGATATCCTGTTAGAATTTTCTAGTTGCTTATGCCAATCATACACAAGAAACCTCTCTCGGTATATTAAAATATTTAATATACGTGAACACATACACAAAAACTACCATATATATATTATAATTCCCACACAAATTAAAAATTATTTTGTTCTCTCCTAAGAATTTTCTTGCTCTTATCTTCCCACATTTAAATAGATTTGATTTAATTAAAGATCCTTTAATGTGATATGTCGAATTAACTAACATCATTTTGGCTCCAAAATATGGTATAAATTTAGCGTAAATATAATTTTTAGTGGTATGCATCCTATATAAAATCAATTTTACGTCATTGTATTTATAAACATTGTATGTGTTTAATTATGCATATTAAGCACACAAAAATACGCTAGTAGACAACATACAAAAGTTGGTTCCAAGTTTCTAGAAATGTTTATAGAATCCACCAGGCATGTGTGAGAAATCGATATCATGCAAGATAAACTATGTAACATATTATAGTTGACAATGTTTGATTATATTTTAGTTGTAAATCAATATAGGAAATATGCAATACTTAAATAGATGATTATTTGGATACCAAAAAAATACATATGCTCCCTAAGAAGAAAAAAATCTTACAGTGCTAAAATGATGAAGGCATCATTATTTTCTCACGTGATATAAACCTTTTCTAAGAAGTGAACTTACATGTATAATATTTACTCAATATACAAAACATAGTAAGGGATACGTCTTTTAATACTTCATATAAACTATTTAAAATGATAGTGACCTCTATTTTAACAAAATTCCTGATATAATATGCATGGTAGGAAAGAAATTGGTGGAATCATCATTAGATTACGATCAAACAATGAGATAAATATAAATAAAATCACAAAGGTAAGAAACAAAAGATGTTGGTCTCACTTTCTTGCCAGTCAATCCCCCTCTTGCCATAGCGTCATGTAGTAGACACGAGAGCCCTTCTCCTGCTAGAAGGAAGAGATAAGGGGATATAGGATCCCCTTCCTGTATGCCTCTTGATGGTTTAAAGGAGCTAGTGCGAGCTCCATTAAAGAGAACCAAGAAAGATACAAATGGCATTCCCCTCATTATCGTATTATCAAACCTCGGAGAAAATCCTAACTTTTTCATAATTGCTTCCAGATAGTCCCACTCAAGACGGTCATAGGCATTTGTCATATCAAACTTGAGAGCACAATGGGAATTCTTCTTGCTTCTATTATTCTTCATGAAATGCAAACATTCATAAGCAATAATAACATTGTTTGTGATGAGGCGTCCTGGGACAAACGTCGCCTGCTCTTCTGACACTATCTCAGGGAGAATCTTCTTCAAACGATTAGCCAAAACTTTGGATGCAATCATTGCACAAACTAATCTGCCTGAATTGAGAGAGAAAGGTGATTCTAGTCCTAGGCCGAAGAGTGCTCCACCCAAAAGACCACAAAACGCTCACGTAGGAGAAGCTGGAGCCAGTGCACAACTTCTGCATTACCAGGCCACAAAAGAAGAGAGCGTCGATTGATTCACTGGAGTCACAAGTCAACTACAGTCGAGAGGGGGCAGGCCCCAAGTTCATGCTGCAGCGCCACGCTAGCTGCTGCCCCTTTGACCAAGCCCACGTCACACAAAAAAAGCCCATCAGGCCGTCACCCTTTTGAGCTCACCGGCGCTAGCTTTTGGAGACCCCGTGATGCGTTTGACCCGAGCCGCTGCATTTCCGCCCAACAACCTTGGCTCTAACCTGAACTGACGCATCGCGATCTTGACTCCCTGTACTGGTTAAGCTAGGGCAAGCACGGTACATCATGAACATGAAGTACTGCTGCTTTTACTCTCACCGCCTGAGCTCTACTTACTGCTCATGCAATACATATGTCTGGTACTTGCTTCCCCCAAGCCATTCATTCATCCATTCAATGGTGCCGTTCAATTCACCTTGAAGCTCTACTCGCAGTCTCAGGCTCTCTCGACTTGCAATTTGCAGTGCTCTTGCGAAGAAAAAGAAGAGTGGTTCGAGCTTCTATTGCGTCTTCTCCTCCCTCCTCGGCAACAATTTCAGGTAGCTTTTGTTCAGATTTCTTTGCTACATGTAACCAAGTAGATGACTTCCTTCCATTTCTAAATTCTAATGCTGAATTACGGAGCCCGTGTTCAGTCAGCAATTTAATTGTTCACTCTTCAGTGTTTTACAGTAGTCTACGACTACCACCTGCTGGGATTCACCTCATCAGTCACCATGTGGAAGCAATCATCCAGCAGGAACCACGGGGGCAAGAGGTTGACGCCAGGGCACTGCCTCCAGGTCTTTCTGCTGGTAGCCGTGGGCATCTGGCTCGTCTACCAGCTGGGACATTGCTACAAACGACGAGCAGTTGCAGTGGAAGTTAGTGGTAGCAGAGGCGTGGACGGTGAGCCGGTACGGCGCCGCTGGCTGGACAGGAAGAGTCTCATCAGATTTGCAGGTGTTGTGTCCAGGGAGGTCGCTTCTGGGATCAGTGGTGACGGTATCACTGCCAGGAACGATGACACAGTCGAAAGGAAGCCAAGGACGAACACGGTTAGAGAAGAGACGAACAAGGGTAGTGAAGACGAGGGAGACAGAGATGATGATGGCCTCTTTGGTTATGATAATGGCGATGACGGCCATTTCCATCCTGAGAATGGTGAAGGTGAAGAAAACTATGAACTGGATAGAAGGGCTGTTCGTCGGGTCAACACTACCGGCCGCGCAGAAGATGATGGTGCTGATCAGTTGCTGAATGGTGTCACAGATGCTAACAGATCTCTCAACACCTCCAACCTACAGTAAGAACAAATTCATCTTCGGCGATGTCTTACAATGCTAACTCGTGATGGTGCTGATTCTTTTCTGATCGAGAAGCTCTTACGAGACTGGCGTTCTTGCAGATTTTTTTTTAGTACAATTCAGATTAGCTAGTGATTTAGCTTTAGATTAGCTTGTGAGTCAGACTGTTCTTCTGGAAAAATTAACCTGATTGTATTGCCCCGGAGCCTTCTTTACTAGTTCTGAGGATCTGGTTAACTGCAAACACCATTTCCAAATTCACTGATACCAGTGAGAACGAACTCCAGTAATTCTGAGAATACCAAAGCTAGCAGCAGTCTTAAACTAAATGGTTATCTCGTCTAATATTAGTCGCCACATAAACAACTATCAAACTTGACAACCATGGAAGCAACAAAAGAAAATTAGAACAAAAGCATCGCAAGGATAAGGAGGTGAATATCAAGCTGAGAGCATTACACAAAAGTATGAGAATGACTGTTCTGTGAAACTGGACAAGACAACACAATAGCCGTATAATCATTGGTGCGAAAACAAGGAAGACACAACAATCGATTCTGGATTGTCAACATACGAGTTTGTCTTTCTTATTTCTTGCAGCAAATAGATCGCAATGAAAACAAAAAAAAATACTGGAACAACCAGAGAACTTTACTGAAGCATTCACCAACTTCTCATGGTGTAATTCAGTACTCAATGGTCGTGCTTGGTCTCAAAGAGGCCATTAGGTCCTGCAAAATAGGATTGTATGGATGTGTGAGAATAAGAAAACTACAACAGAATCATTTGAATAAACTGCAGCGACATGCAGACCAGATAGTGCAAGTAATGCAAGTGTGCAACCAAGAAATGCAACCCACGAAAAAGGATTAGGGTACTGTTTGTAACTTTGTACGTGAACATTTAAAAAAAAAGATTCAAGTACTATCTGAATTCAAGTTCTATGACACGTCATAGAAAATTGGTTGCCAAACAGTGGTAGCAAGTACAGATCACGTCTTAAAGTGTTTTTTTTATTAAAACGCACAAGGGGAGTTGTCAATTTAATATTTGAACTTGTTTAGCTATGGAACAATCAGTATTTGGTTATGTCACATCCTTATGTGAGTGAAGGTTCATTCATGTAATGGATGGGCTTAGACTCCTACTATCTGGTTTGATGTTCATAAAAATGAGACCTGGGCTTTATTTCTTAAATACCTATGGTCCAACATGGAACTGTACAGTGATCCTCGGCCTTTATTCATATGAAAAATTCATGAAATAGTATAATGTAGTACAAAAGATCAGAAACAATAAGGGTATCCAGCTGGATAGAAATCTTTACTATTAAATTGCAATCGGACCGTACGTCGTACGCCGTCAGCGATTTTTCATTTTGGCCCCTCGCAATTCTAGGAATCAACACGCGGTCCTCCGTCCTGTTCCCGAACTTCTACACAATTTTTTCAGACGCGCTGACCCCGACTGCCCGGGCGACGCTTGCAGTTGAGGAGGGAGTGGGCGGCGGGGCTTCAATCTACCATCTCCCACCTCGCGCGGTCGACCGCATCGCACACCTCGCGCGCCGAGGATGGGAGCAGAACGCCGACGACCCCGGCCGCAAGAGTCTGCTACTTCAAGGGCACTCACATCATCTCCGTGTTAGCCGTCTCCGGTCTTTGAGTGGGAAGCATGGGGTGGTCACCTGGGTCGATTCACGGCAGAGACGGCCAAATTTGAGGCTGCGGCGGCTTTGGACATGAAGTGGACAGAGAAAGGGGATCAAGAGTACGTGGTATGCCGTCGCGTGCTGTGTGTACAGTTGTGTGATGTCTGCTGTGTGCCCAGTGCGATGCGCGCTGTGTGCGCACTTGTGCCTTGTCGAGCATGAGGAGGCCTATACAGGTAGGTCTAGGACAAAACAAGAGAACTACGTACTTCTCGAATGCATTCAAGCCCATCATCTTCCTCAACTAACTATGATCGCTCAACCTACTGACGGCGTACAGTTGGCAACTGCAAAGGATGATATTACATGGAGATTTGGTATTCGGCGTTGGCGTATCTAGCTCAGTTTGACACATACAGACACATGAATTTTCACAGCCTTATATCGATACAGTGGTCTCAAAAAAAAAAGGCAATACATGGCTCAATCAACATGTCTAGCTCAAGGCCTTCGTCTCTGATTCCATGTTAGGTAAGTTTCTCTACTGATTTTTTTTTATCGATGTTACCATGTTTATTCAGGTCAACTGAGGGTAGTAGAAACGTCCTAAATTCAGATTACCTACTGCAAGGAAAGAATTACAGGGGTATAATAAGCATGAAAAACAAGCATGCCATTTCTCTGCTAGAAGAAAGCTAAAGAATAATCCTGATGATTCCATCTGAGTTCTTTAGTTTCTAACATGTTCCAAAGGAAATTTATATTAAATCAATAGTACCATAACCATGATGGATGCTAGCGAGCAAAGTTTTGACAAATAGTTATTTACAGTGCTCTTCATATTTTTATAGTTTTTCAAAATGGGCAGCAAGGGCCGCAAGATTAGTCATGTAGACCTAAGAGCAAGGTTGCCTTCAACAAAACTATAGGATTATTCGGCCCTTGTGTGGGGCAGAAGAAAGGCAATTTGTGAGTCCACTGAAAAGTTTCACCGAACAGAAAGCATATCCTGCCCTGATTGGAGCAGAAAAAAGCAAAGCAATTTATTCTATCATTTGATTTGTAGCTGCGATTAATTTTATTTCTATTTCCGTAGCAACGCACCGGTATTTAGCTAGTACTCATTAAGTTATAGATTAAATTCTTGCTGTGTCATACAACAGAAATTACAGTAATCATTTAAGGGCTCAGTAAAAATCGGACTATTTCTTCAAGACTCCCAGAATAGAGAAACAATATTACATGATAAAGCACAATACTGTTCTAAACACTCTCCCCAAGAGCTCAGAACAGCCTATACCGAACAATTCTTCTAATTTAGCACAACAGAACTGCTCATAGCTAAGTTCACATATGTATATGTCCCTCGTGAACATTAGTCAGTATTTCAGTGAGTTATCGGAAAACTGAACCCAACGATTTAATGAGACATCTTCCTATCAGGAAACTGAAACCCGACATTCAGGTACCACTACGTAGATAATATAATGAAGTTAACGCCCTAAATTACTTACCAAACGAAATGCAACTAACTCACTACACATTAGAACAATCAGCGTAGATAGATCATACCCCATCCAATAAAACAAAGTGACTTTCAATCAGAATCATACCCCAGGAAAGGGACAACATCACAGTAATACGTGTTGAAATGAACACAGAAAGGGATAAAAATCTACATACCCCAGGGGAACTCCTTGTTGCGGATGTGCAGATAGGGGTACGCCTGCAACACCACAAACCAATACCAAGAACCACACGTCAGATTAAAGACATGGGTAATAACACAACACCGGAAATACACCAGAGGGCGAGATCTGACCGGCGGCTCGTCGTAGTGGGGGTGGCCCTTGGAGAGGTTCCAGGCCGCCAGTAGGGTGCAGGACACGGCCGCGACGATGGTGATCTTCTCCCACTTGGCCGTCTCATCTGCGAGGAGAGATCAAATGCATAAATCCCACATCCACGTCAACGGCTGATCAAATCGAGATAGAGGGAGGGGTTCGCGGGGGTGCACGGACAGGCGTCGTCGTGGGCGGAGGAGGACATGGGGCGCCTCGCCGGAGCGGGGGCCTTGGCGCGCGCCGCCAGGGAGCGTAGGCCGGATCTCGCCGCCGCAGAAGCCATGGGGGTCGCTGGTTTTGGGGGAACGGGAGACGATTGGCTGGATCCTTTGCTTTCGGGTATCTCCCTTCTCGCTGCGCTCGCGTGGCTGACCTGACCTGTTTTTATTCCATGGGTTTGTGTGGGCTGCCTGGTGTTTGGGCTTGTTATTTGGGCGAAGCCCGTGGGCTGAAGATTAGTGGGCGCTGTTAGCAGTTAGTTATCTTTTTTATTTTCTGATCAAACGGCCCGCCACCAAGGAATTTTTTTTAGAGGCGGTTTATATACGCTCAAAAAAAATACGTGGCCGGCTCCGGAAAGTAGGTAGTTGGTTCATAACATGTGTCGCCGCAAAGGTTAAATTTTTAGAGGCAAGTTAAAATGTGTGCCGATTACGGAACCACCGAACATGCATATATGCTAGCCCATTTGAATCTAGCTGGCATATGAACCGCCACACTCACGAAAGCCGAGGGTTCCGAACAACCCCATGGAATCTAGATTTCAAGAGGTGCATCCATTTCCCCCTTATATATGGGTGGGGTGGCGGTGTGTGTTGGGGATGGTTGCGGTGGTTGTGGTGTGTGTTGGGGATGTCGGTGGTGGCGGTGGCGGTGGCGGTAGTGTGTAGGGCTGTTGCGATGGCGGCAGAGTGTGATGGGGCTAACATCGGCTGGTAGCGTGAGGATGAGCGTATTTGCATACATAAGGGATAAGAGGGGATCCCTGCATGTCAGAACTTGTGTCCCGATCCACGGTTTTTTTAGCGGGGAGTTGTGTGATAAGGTGCCATATTAGCTCAAAATTTTCAATGAATGAAATATATTAATTAATTGCGATGTACCAGATTATTTTTACTTTTGAACAGCAACATACCAACATAAGGCAAAGACACATAATTTATTTTAAATACATGGTTCAACACCACACTTAATTTGTGCCATAAATCTTGGTTTATACCTAATTGAGTATACGCCTACCTCATGTATTTTAAAATTCTAACATAGTGATGAAGACAGCGACTAGAATAACAATAGCACCGCTACCATTTTGTAGAAATATTTCCTTGTTGAAAGCATATATTTTAATCTTTCTCATCTTTATCATAGTTGCGTCTGCATTGATCTTGTGTTCATGGAGCACATCGGCCAAATGAAGTTCCATTTGCATATTTTCTTCCATGATTTTCTTCATTGCCTCCTCCATCTTTCGGATATCCTCGTGCATTGGTTTTGTCTTTTCTTCGGCCCACTTCATTGCTTCCTCCATCTTCCGGGCTGCCTCGTGTGCTAGCTCAACCTTCTCTTCCCCTCTACATTTCTTCCTCATCTTTCGGTTTGCCTCCTTAGCTAGCTCAAGTTTCTCTTCTGCATGTGTCCTGTCTTCAACGGATTTCTTCTTATAATCCCTTGTGAAGTATAAATCCTACAAGCAAGCAATTTGACATCTAGACAACATTGAAACTCGATACATCTCCCCCCACCGCCCAGATACCGCATTCACACGTAGATTCCTAGAAAATTCGAGAAATAAATCTATCCATAAAATCTTAAAAAGGTCACACTCAAGGATAACCTACAAAATCGGTACCTCATCGACTGAAGAGCACCCGACAACGTCAACATCCCCACTGACGTTGTTAGTATTCAAGAATGCCATGGACGACGGTGGCGGCGGACAACAGGCCGGGCCTAGACTATGGATGCCGTGGGGTGGGGGAGATTTGAGGTGGTGACGGGGTTGAAGGCAAGAGAGAGAGTGCAATGAGAAAAAGATTGGGGAAAGGGGGTGGATGGCCTTTAAAGAATTTTAACTCTGGGACCTCCGTGAATTGTCAGAACTTCGGACATTCCGTAACGTTCATGAATTTGCCTAGGCAATCCTTGTAATCAAGCTGATATTTTTTTAATCTATTTTCTAGATTTATATGATGCAACTTTTTTTGTCCTGATTTTGCATATGGACCGCCAGTGGATGTACCTCCAAATTTTTTGGATGTTGCCCAATAAGATATTCTCTCTCCATTCCAGAAAAAAAGTTTCTCAACTTTTTCTAGACATGGATGTACCTAAGCTAAAATATATTAATATACCTTCGTATCTAGATTAAGTTGAATTTTTTTTTTTTGGATGATGTGAGTAGTTTGTACTTTGTAGGAACGAACAATGGGCCAGCTGCCCATGTTTGCAGTGTACTGTATCTCTAAGCAAAGCACTAATCAAATATTAAGGGTACCTTGCTTCTCTCAATATTATACTCGTGATATCTGATCAACAACTCAAGTTCAGATATTAATGCATGTCATCTCCCTCCGGAGAGTCCACTGATTGTGCCCATGGTGATCATCGTGGCCGACGATGGACCCGACGCCGACACGACGAACGAGTCAAACCCTTC
Organism: Lolium multiflorum; assembly: GCA_030979885.1. Taxonomy (NCBI): domain Eukaryota; kingdom Viridiplantae; phylum Streptophyta; class Magnoliopsida; order Poales; family Poaceae; genus Lolium; species Lolium multiflorum. The sequence goes on from CM061750.1 coordinate 68,706,208, forward strand.
ACTCTGCATCAGGGCCAGCATACTGAAGCTCATCTGCGTGGGCGTCAGCTCGGGCAACGGCATGTCGCCTTCGAGATACTGCATGACCTGGCGCATGCTAGGCCTGGCGCCGGGCAACGGGTGCGAGCACATCAGCCCCAGCTTGAGCGCCATGACCACCTCGTCGGCGTCGTAGTCGCCGCCGAGCTTCGCGTCGACCACCTCGAGGAGTGACTCCTTCTGCCAGTGCTCGAGCACCCAGTCGACCAGCATCAGGCGGCCGTCATCCATGGTCTGCTCCACGGGCCTCCGGCCGCAGGCCACCTCGAGGATGAACGCGCCAAAGGCGAACACGTCTGTGAGCGGCGATGCCTTTCCCGTCCGCGCCAGCTCCGGCGCGAGGTACCCCATGGTGCCGACCACGTGCGTCGTCTGCGGGTCTTCGCCGTGGTCGTACAGCCTGGCGAGGCCGAAGTCGCCGAGCCGCCCGTTCATGTCGGCGTCGAGGAGCACGTTGCTTGCCTTAATGTCCCGGTGTATGATCACCTGCTCGAAGTCCTCGTGGATGTACAGCAATCCCGACGCGACGCCCTTGATGATCCGGAACCTCTGCGCCCAGTCCAGCGTGGCCGGCTTGTCCTTGCCGGCGTAGAGGTACTTGTCGAGGCTGCCGTTGGACATGTAGTCGTAGACGAGGAGGAGCTCGCCCTTCCGGCGGCAGTAGCCGAGCAGCTGCACGAGGTTGCGGTGCCGGAGGCGGCCGATGGTGACCACCTCGGCGATGAACTCCTTGATGCCCTGCCTCGACTCGTGCGACACCTTCTTCACCGCCACCTCAAGCTTGGACTTGGGGAGCACCCCCTTGTGCACCCGCCCGAACCCGCCGAAGCCCAGCAGCGTCTTGCTCTTGAACCCATCCGTGGCACGGAATAGGTCCTTGTACGTGAACCTGTGCGGCCCGAAGTCCGACTCCCAATCCTCCCGCACCTCGGCATACATGTACCGCCGCCGGACGAGCAGGATAACAACCGCGACCACGCCGAGGACGAAAGCCGCGCTGGCTATCGGCAGAACGATCTCTAGTACCTTGGAACGCGCCTTGGCGCCAAACGGCGGCAGCTTCGGCAGACTGCCGATGTTGATGGGAGGAGCAGGGCCGTCCATGGCGAGGCTCCATCCGAGCAGATAGTGACGCGACTTCACCGTGCCCGTCGCCGAAGAGAAGCCGGCGTACGCTGGCTCCACGAGCACTTCCGAGAGGTTGCTCTTGGCTGACACCAGGGGTGTCGAAGGCTTGGCGCCGTTCTTCAGGGGAGCCAAGAAGACGTTGATCTGCGTGGACTCGCTCTCGTAGTCCACCCACACCTGCATCGCCTTGCCGCTGATCAGGAGCAGGTCCCGGAACGCGCCTGTCTTGTCGTCGTAGTAGCCGGCGGGGTGGACGTCGATGGACTCGAGGCTGTTGACGTCGATGCCGACATGGTTATCGTTGGGGTCCTTGAACTCTTTGCTCTCGATGGTGTCGAGTTCCACGCCGAAGATGTGATTGGTGTCGTTGCCGTTGTTCGAGCTGTTGAGGAAGCCAAGGTACTGGCTCGGCAGCGCGCCCGAGAAGTTGTCCTTCCCGACGAAGAAGACGATGCCGTGGCCGCTCAGGTCGGAGTAAGGGGGGATGATGCCGAACACGAAGGAAGCAGAGAAGGAGCGCACGCCGCCGCCCGGCGACCTCCACAGGCGCAGCGGCGTCCGGTGGACCGCGTGGCTCGATCGCTGGGCCGTGCCGTTGGTCAGCTCGAGGAGCCCGCTGGACGTCACTGCCGCATTGCCGTCCAGCGACAACGAGGTGTTCGAGCCGGTGAAGCCGGAGTAGACGAACTGCTCATCGTCGCCGGCGCCGAGGACGGCGACGCCGAAGCCAGCGAGGAGGAGGCCCGCGACGAGGAATAAGCGGGGATTCTCCATGACAACCACCCCCACTATAGCAAATAGATGACCGTGGTGCGTGGCTGCGTGCACTGCAGCCGGCGCGCCGTGATATAGATTGCAGCTCGGCGTCGGAGCTAGCAGCTGCCACGTCAGTGTCCGGCTACTATTCAGCGCGCTTGACTTCGGTGCTGGGGTCTTCGCCGCCCGCAGCTGCGGCGAATCACGCTCGTCTCGTGCGGTGTTCAGAATCAACTGATTATAACGTCAGATCTATCTTCGTCCTGCTAATTTGGTCCAAGTCGGAAGTTTCCAAAGCTTGCAGGTGCATATTCACCCGCCAATCGCGACGAACTGACACGGACATTTAAAAACTGCAGACGAGATCGATAGATCGAGACTGCTCTGTAATTTAAGGTCGGCAAGTTTACTTTGCTGGCATGGGTAGGTAACATATGCGTGGTTTCGATGTTTCGTAAGAAAATATTTTTGCGAGTTCTAGATGAAAGTTTCGAATTACACAGAAAATTGGATGGCTGAGAATTGCTAGTTCTAGACCGACCAGAAACTAGATTTTCTTATGACACTAGATTGTGACCATCCAGACGATTCTCGTCATATATTTCATTTTTTTGTTTTCTTTTCTTTTTTTGATATTTCAAGAGGATTTTCTTTGCATAAACCAGTAAACCTTGAAATCTAGTTATCGGTAGGTGTCTTTTGGAATGTGCGCTAGTATAGATATAGTGGTGGTGAGTGAGTGAGTGACTATACGTTTGTAGGCTTGTAGCCGATGCTTCTAGAAAGTTAGCCAACTATGGGGGTGTGATCTATGAAAATTGCAAACGGAGGCCGAGCTACATGTAGCTCTTTATTTCAATTTTTTGGAATTATAATTTTAAGTTTTAAAAAAAAATCTGAAAAATATCCTGGATGTAGACAATGATGAAATCTACAAACCTGCAAAATCTCAATGTGAAATTCTTTGTATCGTAGACTACACAAAAATGACAAAATCTGATAAGTTTTATAGTTTTGAAATATGCACTATTCACTATTATCATATCCACACATTTATCATTTTTGTGTAGCCTAAAGTACTAAGAATTTCACATTGATATTTTGCATGTTTGTAGATACCATCATTGGCTACATTTAGGATTTTTTTCAATTTTTTTTAAACTTAAAACTATGATTTCTGATTTTTTGAAAATAAAGAGCTACGTGTAGCTCAGCCTCCATTTGTCCACTCTCGTGTGATCTACCTATTACTAGGATGTAGGACGGTGAATGTCACACACTCGTCTTTCCATTCATCTTTGCATCGCAAGTTTTGTTGTCTGCTTCCAAGAGAGGCGGCCACCCGTGTCACTCACGGGTGACACCGGGGGACCCAAACCCTAGCTCCCCCAGCCCTTCTCATGCCCCTCCTCGTTGCCGCTGTCGCTGGCTCTGGCCGCAGGCCCCGTCCCCAAATGATGGATCCTCTGAATGTGATCCGGCGGAGACCGGATGTCGATGCGGCGACCCCGTGCAATTAGGCTGCTTGCCGAGGAGGAGGCGAGGTGGAGCGACGATCGGGGTAAGCAGATCAAGCGAGGTCAATCCTTGGTGATGCCATATGCAGCACAACTGCCATGGCGTGCGATGGAGGTTGTGGTCCAATATAGGTTGGTGGGTCACAGCGACCACTTCCTGCATCGGCCAAATGGTTTACTATCCCCGTGTGGTGGTGACGCGGGCCATTTCGGGTCTGATCTAAGCCGGTTCTAGCGAGGTCGACAACGGTCTAGTTCATCTTCTCCTCCGTAGCTAGTTGGTAGCATGGGGCCGTGGCCGGTCTTTTTCCCTCCTCAGCGGATATCTAGGTCGGAATTGATCCGATCGTGCGTGCCCTTATCTTCGGACAATGAGGCTTCATGAGGGTGTGGCTATGCTCGAGTTTTGGTCGTGTCATGGGACATGTCTAAATATTGATGTCCATGGTACTAATAGTGGTGGAAAAAGTCATGGTGGCTCCGATCAAAGGCTTTTAATTGCGAAGAGGAGTGTTAGCTACGAGGAAGACTTCCGGGACATGTTTCCTGTGTGTCGGGTATTGAGGATTTGCAGCAGCGGCCTTGGCAGGTGGGGGTGGCAGCACAGGTGGTCAACATTTTTTTTGGTGCTTCTTGAGTACTGAGCCGCGATTTTTCAGGGTGAAAGTCCAAGATCTGGCCTTCGCTGGTTGTATCTGACAATCCAGGACCAACACTCGAGATCTTTGACTAGGCGACGATAATGTTTGTGCATTGTTTTTTTTCCTTCTTAAAGACGTCACTATTGGAGAAACTCTTTTAGGGTCCTACTGTTGTCTTTGGTGGTGTTTAGAGAGTGACTGTTGCAAGTGTTTCATCAGTACGATGGGATTTTTGTTTTTATTTCTCTCTTCTTTATTTTATTCTCGGACGTGTGCCTCCTTAATATCTTTCAGTATCTTGTTGGCCTTGAGACTAGACATAATTAGTATTTTTGTGATGTTAATATATTTTCTTTACCAATTTTTTTTATATGGGGTTCGTTTGGTAGATCGTGTTGGGAGTCTTGGGACTAAAGCCAAACGAGCCCCTAGCATCCTTCTCTTCCACATTTGCACATAAGAGAACAGTGAACTAACCTAGAAAATTCTAGAACACTTAGAACAGTCAATCCTATGTACGTAGCACTACTCTACTAGGTCCTTTTTTTTTTTGACAAGGCGGGTGTCTTTAACTCTTGGTCCGCTTCTCGCCACGCCGGCTCATAACTTCAGGTTTGAAAGTCTTGTCCATTGTCCAGTACTGTACAAGAGAGTAAGCAAAGACGAAGGTGGACGACAACGATCGGAGTGATGATCGCCGATGACTTGTCCTGCATGCGTGGCAGGCGAGAGGAGAATCGCTCCGAGACAGGATGTTGATGGTCAAAAACGTTGAAATGCTCGGTACTACTTACTCGTATTAGGAAGGTCTGATATTTTTTTTTGAGGATAGGAAGGTCTGATTTGATTCCAGTGGCCGTTCTTTCATCCAGCCGCTTGCTAGAATCGTCATCAGCCGCCGACAGTCAGACTCGACTTGACTGAGCGGTTGCTGTTGATTGCGATGCGAGGCGACGGGAGGCTGCCTTGTCCAGAGCCGTTGATTTGGGCTGCTGCATTCTTCAAGGCTGGGACCTCGGACTCTCGGAGCCTCCACGGCAGTCGGCAGCATGTCCAGAATATGTTTGCGCCTGCGGCCCTGCGCAGTTTCTGTCCAGTACTATCTCAGTTTCAATCAATTAGATTTATTTTGAAAAGTCAATCTCCGTAAAGTTTGACCAATTTTTTTTAAGTATACCAATAAATATGATATTTTACACATATTATATAAATGTATATTTGATGTTGTATCTAATGATTGATTTTGTATTTTACAAGTTAATATTTTACTAAAAATCTTGTCAAACTTTACATAATTTAACTTTTCAAAAATATAATTTTATTCATTGGAGCAGAGTGGGTAGCTAGGACGGGTGGCCAAGCATAACTTACCCATGTCTAGCTTACCCGTGCGAAAATGGCTACATTAGGGATTCAAGTATCCTTAGAATTAACCACACAACATACGAGCTTAATCATATTTTATAGAGATCACAAACAATCATATTGTTTGCGGACATAAGTTTATATCCATGGGTTAATATATGGTGATTCCTGAGACTTTAGAGTATGTTTTTTTTGCTAAGTTCAAAAAATATGATTCCACATGTACCATTATTCTGAATACCATTTTTCACATGCAGTATTCGAGACTGTATCAGCAACGCGGAAACCCTACTGCCTGGGGAGGGGAAGTGCTTCCACGGTAAAAAAAAAGTAGAATCACCATGTTTTCAGTAATATGTATCTTCTGTGTGGATTTGTTTTTTAAGTTATGTTTTGTTGATTTCATTCACCAGTGATGCATTTTTTTGGACCCAATGTGCTGGTGCTGGCGCGCTGCGTGAGCCTTCTTCTTCAGCTCCGCTGCCCTCCGTCCTTTCCGCTCCGCCGTCGATAGCTTCCGACGCAGACAATCTTGCTGCCATTGATCGTCGGTCCATCCTTCAGGCTTCTTCTTCGCAGCCGGCGCCTTCCGCGGCCCGCGACGGCGCTTTCGCCCTTTCGTCCCATTTCCCGGCGGCTTCTTGGCCGCTTTTTTCGCCATCTTTTTGGGGGATGTCGGCGGCGCCATGTGGAGAGGGTAGCGGCGGCGGGTGGACGGCGGGAGGGAGAAAGAAATCGGCGGGATAGGAGAAATGAATCGGCAGCGGGATATGTTTTGGGAGGCCTGAAATGCGTGGCGGGATAGGCGCGATTTGGCGGGACAGGCGGGATTTGGCGGGAGTGTGAGACGAATTTTCCCTGTGCCGCTGACGGGTCGGCCCCGCCACTCCCCGCCTCGTTTTTCGTTGTGTCCGGCGTGCCCGGCGTCCCGTGGGACGGGGACGGCTCGGGCGCCGGACAAAAATGGGCTTTGGGGGACGCGACTGGAACGCATTTTTTGTCCGGCGCGCCCCTAATCTCTTTAGGGGACGGTTTGGGAGACGCGACTGGAGATGCTCTTAGTGTTTTAGCTTTTGTCCTTGTTTTCTGGGGTTGAGCTTGTGGACCAGGAGAACGTATCAAGTGCAATGAAGGCGTTGTGGTGCAGCTGGTGCACCTAGCTTAAACGGCACGCATTAAAAGTTAAAGAAAATACTATCAATAATTTACTGTACACATACAACATATATTTACCATGTCGCAAAATTTTGAGTATGAATTTGATGCCCAACCCAATAAATAGATCAAATCATGTACTGTAGTTATATTGAAACTAGTTGATACTCCGCGCGTTGCGGCGGGATAAAAGATGATTTTCCTATATATAAAAGTAGCATAAATTCTGCTTGGAAATCATACTCTCCTCCTGAAAATAATTTTTTTTGGGTGTTGATGCAACCGCTAGAATATATTGATATATACCTTGATGAAAAAAAAAATCGGAAAATTTTCCACCATATTTGCGTAGATGCAGGCACACTTACTTACTCTGAAGAAACTACGAAAACCAAGAAATTAAACATGCAAAAAAACATAAATGGATATTTGAAAAAAATGTCAGGGTCAAGAGAAATTGTTGCCAACATAACAGTAGGTTAATTGTTTGAAACAATGGTACCAAGGATCGTTATGTGTGTACCATTATTGTATTATTTCAGAGCAACCATGTGAACTTCACATGATGTGTAGGAGTCCAAGAAGTGCAACTTTGTTACAAAGTTCATTGCTGAAAAGATGAGAGCCTTCAATCTATTGTTTGACATATCAGCTAGAAATGAAATTGCGTGCAGTATTTGTGCATACGGATGGAACCGTAGCATCCATCAAAAGTCATGCAAAAGGAACAATTAGAATAGAATCCATCAGTACACTAATCGTGAAAGCATGGTTTCAGCAGTAATGTTTTGTAGCACTAATAGAGGAGGAAGCATAAAATAAAGTGTGATGCCTTGAATTTGCAATAACAAAAGGTATTTAAGTGGATGAAGAGATACCTTGGCCAGCTATGTTTTGTCTGGCTAATGTCAAATATAATAACTCGCCCAATATATAGTGCATGGAACCGCAGCTTCCTTGCAGGTGTTCCCCCCATAAAAAGAATTTCCTTGCATTGCAGGTCTTCAACATTCTGGCGATAGTGATGTAACTCCTCTGATCATTGCTGAAAGATGTATACCTTGATAGCTTTGACCATACAAATCACAGTAGGAGGAGGCATCCATCTGGCTTCCTTCTGTAATAAGGATAAAAAACCGCTGCCTGATCAAACCATAACTTCAGAAAATATCTGTGGGTGTGGGATGTGGCAACGATTCATATGGGACTGATCTGATTCTGCTTCTGCCCCTAATGGAGCATGGGTGCATGTGCTATCAATTCCACACTATCAAATCTGATGAGTTTTTAGCGATCAAGTGGAATATTTCAACTGAGAGGAACATCAAGAAGACGTTGATGTGATTGTATCCATGGGTAGACAGGAGAGCCAGCTCTTTTCCTAGCCAGCTCTCGTGATGAAATGCAAGGGGCAGAAGATGAAGAGACAGGAAGTAAGAATGCGAAGTGGAAGGGGAAATCAAACGACAACATCTCTTAGTGCTAATTCTTCCGCTGAAAGTAATATTCGCGACCATCTCTAAAAAAGTAGTGATCACGTGACTCGGCCAGCGTTACGATGGATAATTAGGACCATGTGTTCCAAATCGGATGGATGGGAAGAATTAGGGTGATGTGGCTACATGACATTTCAGCTTGCAAACATTAAATGTTTTTTATTGGGGATGAACTTTATAGATATTATAGATGTGGTTGAGTTGAGCACATTAACAATACAGAAGCTGACTTTGTTATGTTTTTGTTTCTTGAGGTGTGATATGAATTTTTGTGACACGATGGATACTATAGCTCTATGCTAATTTAATTCTAGACTTTGTGATAGCTTTTATCATGTCTTCTACATATCCGGTGCACCACAAGTTTGGGTGCACCACATATACTCCATGTTGGTCTACTCTTACTAGACGGTGAGCCCATTGGTTTGATGTACACATCATGTATTGATAAGCTTCATTTCTCTAGGTCGATGCTTACAAATACTTCCTCCCTACTTTCGTCATGTTACAACAAAAACCCCCTTTCCAGAATTACTCCTGCACTCGCTCGTGCAGACCCGCATGCAAACATGCCCCATTTTATCCGGCGAATTTTATAGACGACACAAGTCGCAGTCGCCTGCAAAAATTAATATGACATGGGGATGAGTATTCCCTACGACAAGCAAGGACGATGTTTTGATAATCGTCGCCATTTTGTCCATTGCGGTGACTAAATGCACCGCAAAGCATGTATACAAGGGTCCCACCATGTTTTTTGGTATTTCCACAAGATTTTCGCTGGTCCCGCTTGAAATTTGACCGCCGCGCGCCCATCAACGGGTCCCTTTCCCCTCCCATTTCCAAATCCCCACTCCACTCTTTCACACTAGACACTAAACACTCGACCATTCGACACCCGCCCAATTCGTTGTTGACGGTGGTCGACAACATCCAAAGTCAACCCATCTGCCGCTGCCATACTCACGACCCACCGCCTCCGTGCTCGAAAGCCTAGCGACTCAACTCCTCCAGCTGGCGCTGTACTTCACCACATCACCGACGTAAGGGCAATGCCCCCTTCGTACTTGCAACCTTTCCTTGACTAACCTTTGATAACAAACATGATAACACCGAAGGTAGATACACAAAGGTACTTATAAGAAGAGTTTGAGCCGGTGTACAATCAGACAATTTTTTTTCACATTCACCAACCAGAAAGCCAATTGAAATCAGAATTCTGTGCTTTTGATTTGCTAATATAGCATCATGAAAATATATAACTGTAGATATAATCACTCAACTCTAGAATTTGACACGAAATAGTTTTCGCACTCGACTCAGCTCATCTATGAGGCCAACAACAAGAGCTGATGTTCCATAGAGAAAAGCACTTTTCCCATGCACGGGACATCCCATGCATGTATGGACCATTGATTTTCATTTGGTTGCTTTGAGATTTGCACTTGCAAAGAATCTTTCCCATGCACATGGTACAATGCCTACCCTACTCTAGTAGTACTCTCTCTTTTTGTTTAGTACATGGATTTAATTTCTGGTATAGGATTTTAAGCAGCCATATCTATTACATATATCAAATTTACAATTCGTTTAAACATGTGAATTTATTTCATTGATATCTTCTAAATAAGCCTAAAAATGGTTTGTTTCGACAAAATTTTAATTTTGAATTCTGAAACACATTTGAACCTAATGATACACAATAAAACTCAATTGTTCCAGACTAAAGTTTCGCCAAGTTTCACCATGTTTCATTGTGTTTCATCATGTTTAATTAAGTTTCAAAAGACGATTTTCAAAATTATCAAAATATATTCAATATGGAGTATGAACCAAAATATTCAAACGGTTTTCAGACAGAAACACATTTGAACCTAATGATACACAATAAAACTCAATTGTTCCAAACTAAAGTTTCGCCAAGTTTCACCATGTTTCATTGTGTTTCATCATGTTTCATTAAGTTTCAAAAGTCGATTTTCAAAATTATCAAAATATATTCAATATGGCTTATTTTGTAGCTCTCTTTAGTATGAACCAAAATGTTCAAACTGTTTTCAGACTGAACTTCTAGTTTTAAAGTTATAGATGTTTTAAGTCTAGAACTAAAGTGTGAAATGAGAGAGAAAAAAACTAACACAAATCTGAAAAGGTAGGAGAGAGTGGTGGGTCCTTTTTTTTTTTTGCGAAGAGTGGTGGGTCCTTGCACGGGAGGGTCCCGTGCACGGAACAAACGCCGCTCTCATATTCCATATCCTAAACAAGTAAACATCAATAGTCAGCTGACAGGCAAGTATGAGCAGGCTAATGAAAGTTAACTGGTTGTCCCGTTTTACGCCCACTGATTCTTCATTCTGCTCCTTACATAACTATTCAAACACACCACTGTACAGACTGACAGAAAACACACTCCAAAGCAATACCCACTAAATACTTATGCAATGAGATTAGCACCACGGTGCCGTCGCCACGCCGACATTCCAAGTACCGTACAAAAGCTTGGCTGACTTCATACTAGTACAGTAGATCAACGTTAAAGAAGTGTTGGTTGAAGGATGAACCAAGAGTAAAATGCAACGTATAAACTTGGGCACAACCTTTGGTATCGAAGAAAAGGATCGTCAGATTCTGGATAGATACATCATTAGCAATTTCTGAAACGCGTTCGAAATCTGTCACCGTAATTTCTGAAACTTGGGAAACCCGCTCTGGTCTCTTGGAAAGCTATGTTTCTGGAAGTTCTCTCATAATCTCTGAGAAGGAGTTTTCGTCCAGAATTGGCCTCGGAGGAACCCCACCTACAATTCTGAACGCGACTACGCGAGAACACAATCCAAATCCGCCTACGATCGATCCTGGGTTTTGCACGGCAGGCCCTATACCAGATCATGACCGCTGCAGCGCTCCGAAGGAGTCCCAGGCGTCCCATGACATGCCGACACTGCGCTCCCCCGCGAGCGTTACAGTGGACGTCAATCTCTCGCTGGCATCGCCGGCCGGGGCCGGCAGGAATCTCCCAGCTAGCATGAGGGCCCTGAGCTGGGACTCAGGTGCATCAAGGATATGTTCGCCGGCGAACAGTAGGAGATCGTCCACCTTCCCGAACCTGCCATGCCGGGGGAGGACGTTGTGCTGCTGCCGATGTCTCGGATCATGACCGCCGCAGCGCTCTGGGTGCTAATTCAGCACGCGTCACACTGTACGCAATGCAATGCAATCGGAGCAGAGGGGGAATATTGCGCGCGAACGCGATGGCCACGCGCGATCTCGCTCGGTCGCCGTAGCAAGCCCTTTGGAATATGTGATTAACAATCTCTTTGATCTTTCAAATTACAGCTTGGTTATAATAAACTGAAATGTGTCTACAAGACCGGTTTTCATGTCAATCAAAGAAAAGAAAAGCACACCCCTGAGCCTGAAACCGATAACCTCCTCTCAGTCCTCTGTCCTCTCTCCCACCAAACAGGCTCACCGAGCGCGCCTCGCCCAAACCGCCGCCGGCACGCTGAGCGAAGATCCCTACCCGCCGTGGCCGTGCCGTTGTTCCCACTTTCTGAGCATGCAAGATCCCGAGCAGGGGGAGGAGGCTGCCTTCGGGCAGCTCGGCGCGGGCCATGTGCAGGGGTCGGTCGGCGTCCCTGAAATTGCCGGCGCCCCGGCGCGATCCCACCTCCTCTGCCTCAAAATTCCCCTCCGCCGGCCCTCGAGCTGCGCTCTCTCTAGACTCTAATGTCCCCATGCCGCGTGCCGCAAGGCGACCGCCGCTGCCCTCCCCCCGCGCCGCCTCGTCTACAGGCGGTGAGCGCCGCGCACCGCGCGCTCCGGGATTTCCGGACGGCGTGGGCGTGGGCGTGGGCGTGGGCCTGGACCAGCGCCGCCTCCCGCTGCAAAGGCCACAAGTTCCTCGACAACGTGCTTCGGCCGAGCCAGCCCGAGATCCGGATCGGCTTCGACATCCCGGATGAGGGAGTGCTGGGTGGCCGTCGTCACCTGATCACCTCGGTGCTCGACATCCCCGGGAAGCCGGTGAACGAGTTCCTGCCTGTTCCCGCTGCTGCTCTGCGCCGTGTCACCGGCTCCCCTTGTATAGATGACCGACCTTGTGCACGGAGGGCGGCGCACCAGCGGGAGCATCGGAGGCTAGCTGCTCTGGATTGACCCGACCGGGTTGCTAGCTGCTCTGGATGGACAGGTACAACCGTGAGCCGAGGAGAGTTCGTCAGATGTTTGGTTGGATTGTCGGAGAGAAAACCGCCGGCGCAACGCTATCGGTTTACCTCTCACTCTCAGCAGCGCCGCGGAAGATGGCAAGAGTCTGGAACCGCATGGCAGGATGATTTGAACTGGGCCTGACTCCTTGATCCAAGGTATGAACACAGCACGTACCAAGCGTTTGCAGTTGACAATTTTTTTGAATGATGCTATTTATTCAGACAAGGGTACATACAGGTAGTTGCACTTCTTGTTTAGGGACCGATCAATCGTTTGATTGCTGTATCGTTAGGCTGCCTGTTGGTTTCTTTGTTCCTCTCTTTCTGTTTCTTTTTCATCTGATCCTGTGGAACCCATAATCCTTTCACCGTATGATTCCTCCCCCTCTTCAAGAACTGCAAGTGCATTCTCCCACTACTCATACCCATTTACAATCAAAATTATCTACTCCTATATGCATTTTTAATTCAGCCTGCAAGACTGATGCATCATAGCAAATATGCATCATCGTACTAATCTGGAAACCAGTACATATGTAACGCACGGGGACTACTGATGACAAGATCTTGGAACATCAGTACATATGGAGAAGAACATGGAACATCACTAATCCTAAATTTTGCATCAGTTACGAAGCTGAATAAACTCAGGGAGAACCAGCAAATAAGGGTTGGATCAGGATAACACGTAATAGCATTACATCGCCGAGAGCTTCAAACTGAATAAAAGAGCTTCGGTTCCTCACTGCCGCTGGAGCCATGCCATCATTGTCAAAGCCTGAAACATCGAAATTTAGACCACTCAATACATTGGAAATTTAGGGGCCAGAGTTAAATGCTGTAGAAGAGAGAAGACCACTAAATATGACAAGGTTTTTTTTGTTAAAAATAGGCGGAAATGAAGCTGATGTGATGGAATCCCTGCAAAAAAAAAAAAAAAAAAAGCTAATGTGATGGAACACATTTTCTTCCTATAACAAAAGCCATCACCTGTTCAATTGAATAGCATGGTTGTAAATAGCAATAAACCACAGATTATATAGAAGATTATCCTACTAAGATACAAATCAAAATGAACGCAATATGATTACCATGCTTTCCTCCGCGAAGCCTTTCCCTGGGTGCTTGGAGCATGAGGAGTAACAGCAATGCTTTGCAGATCAATTGCTACACTTTTTGACGAAGATGCAGCTTTCACTTTAGCAGTAGCTATCTGAGCTGAAATCCTCTGGTGCGCTCCTTGGCGAAGGTAAATCAGATCTCCATTAACAACAAACAGCTGGAAATTGCAAAACATGTCTCAGCAACAAGCAAAATCATATACTAATTATTTTTGAGAGCGGAAAGTACACCTCTTGATGGCTGGCCAAGAAATTTGCTAAGTTCCCGTGCTGACTATTGTAATACTCCAACTGAGGAGCAGATACAATTTTCCCAAGCCTTCTTATCAACTGCACAATATGAATTTGATTAACCATTTGGGAAAACAAACAATATACATAAAATTTCAATAGTGGGCAGTAACTCACAGATGAAGAAATGGCAATTCCTTCACCAGGTATTGATGGAACTGAACGAACAACAGAAGCTAATAGGTGGAGCTCATGTAGAAGGGCGGGCTCCTCTGGTTCCTGCTCCACACTCTGCTTGCCACATCTGACATTCTCAACAGAAGGATGGATGAAGTGATCACTTACTAGGATCTGGTTATCTGAGGGTTCTACATCTTCCTCAACAGCTGCAATCTGTACAGCACTCTTAGCAGCTACGCTCATGAAGTCTTGAACAGTTTGTGGAGTCTGCTTGCTCGCCGAGAACTCAACAATACTGCCAGACTGTGGTTGGACTTGAACTTTCGTACCCTGGTTGTGTATAAATGTAAACACATCAGATATTTATTTATATTTATCTGAACAAATCAACGCATTATATATTAAAACACAATACAGTAGAAACAAATAGATACAGAACTCAGCACATTCTAGCAAATTATACATTCGGTGGATCCAATGTCGATTGTTTCACAAATAAAAGATACATTACTAGAATCTGTCATCCTCTTGTCCATCAACAAATCCAGATATTTTCTCTCTAAAAACCAAAGATATCATAGTTTACTTTTTTCTACCAGAATCATAGTTTACTTCTCATAGCTATTCTACCTTAGATCAAAAGTGGTAACGATTTACACTATACATAATAAAAACTGAAAGCTTTAGTTAACCTTGCAGCTTTCTTTCAGCCAGAAGAAGCTTTCTTCGTTAGAAAATTTAGCCTCCACAATTCGCTTGCCAACCAGACTTCCATCAAGATGCATTTTTGCTTCAGATGCTCCTCTTGGATGAGAATATTTGACAAGTATCTTCTGGGTGCCGTCAACAAGGAAACCCGTCATGTTTCCATGTTTCGAGCACTCTTCCCATAATTTCCTTTCGACTTCCGAAATGTCAAAACGTTGGCCTTGACCCTGCACACACATTCCATTTTAATCCAGAGAATTCATCACATGCAACATTGAGAAAACTTAAAAGGTCTTTTACCAAAATCTGGAGCTCAAGTACTGTGGTTGGCGGATTGTCTTTTTGACGTTTCTTCAGTAGAGCTTCTACTTCCTCATCGTTGTAAAGCAATACACGAAGGTAACCATCAGCTCCCACAAGCTTGCTGAAACTCTCTGTTGTTGATCCTTCTGAGCAGAGCTGTAACTTGTACTGTTTTGCAGCTGTATTCAAAATCTGTACATCTTGGAGACGCCCGTATCTCAATGCTACGCGAGATATATTGCCCCAACAATTGACTAACGAAAGGGTCAGAGGCTGTCGTTGTTTCCTTAGAATCAGATCTCCAACTTCCTGTAAAGCATTTCCAAGGCGGAGAAGCTCACTCATCATGTACGGGGTGGTGTGAAAAACCAATTCCCTTTCAGCTGATTTGTCCAATCGGTTATAAATAGTGTAGCCGAGGAGAATATGGTATATGTCTCCGGTAACACCAAAGCCCAAACTGATGTCCTGTCTAAAGTAAAAGAAAAAAATATCATATATAAAAAGCTATTACAGGACTGGATAGTAGGATAAACAATTATAACACCCTAAGACATGACATTTATGAAAACCACACTTGGATAAACAATAACAGCACTCTAACAGATACTACTTAGTACTAAAACAAATAATAGATACTTTTCTGCTAAAAATAAAGAAACTTACGAGCTTTTATCATAGCTCACGGTGTAGTTGACTCTGAGATACTCCAGATAATCTGGCATCACCGCATCGAGGAACGCGAGCCAGCCTGTGGCATCTGATGGAGGAGGTTCCTCACTGTTTGTGGCATGTGACAGAGCAGGTTCCTCACTGTTTGTGGCATCTGAATCAGAGTCATCATTTCTTGTGGCATCTGAATCAGAGTCACCATTTCTTGTGGCATTAGATGGATCAGAATCCTCAGTTGTTATTCGGAATGCGATAAAGTATAGGTTATACTCTTGGAAAAGAAGCTCCACAGAAGGGCCACCTCCCTTTTTATCAGTTACCCTCACGATGTGGTAGGTCACAAAGCCCTCTAGATAGGGTGCTGTCACTGGTGCACCATTTACAAAGGTTGTTGCCTCCCTGCGGATATGGTTCACTCGGGCCTCCATGAATGCTTCGAATTCTTCTTTGGTGGCACTGATGTCAATTTCAAAGACTTTGATGTCCTATAAAAATGGTGAACTGATTTGATGAAATATGCTAATATAGGTACAATTGATATTCAGTTTACTCATGTAGAGGCGCTAATCAACAGTTTTGATGATAAAGACTAGAATAACTCACAGTCCATAGTTTGACTTTGCCATACCTTGATTCCATATTGTTTATGCATTCGCACACGTGCTTCCGCTTCCTGTTTCCATGGCTCGGGCATCTCCTTGGCCTGCTTTGATGACCCCGGTTGATTAGTTTTAGAGTTCAGTGTAGCCTTCTTTGCTAGATTCGCCTTCTTCGCTACCTTCTTATGGCCCATGATTGAGACCAGTGGAGTCAAAGGGACACTGCTGAAAGAAAATGAGTCACTGGACAAGCTGTAGCAAAATGAAAGGCTTCGTCAAAACACAAAAGTATCATGTTTCGATGCATTAACAGAAGAGACATTCTGTTGGACTAGAAAGTGCGTTTTTTGTACATAGTACAATAAATCTTCAGCCTATCCAGTATCTAGAAGAATCTCCCCAAACTCTATAATTTAGCAGTGCAAGATATTCCCTTGGGTCTACTTAAACTATGCATTAAATTTGTTTGTCTAACACCTAGCTGTATTTAATTTGTTTCAGCAGGTCAACTTTGGTCAAATTGTTGGAGAGGACTGAGGCTCTTGCGATCCCCTCCTGGCGAAGATCTAGCACCTCTACAGGTTGGAAACACTAGTGCAATTGCACGTTGCTACTGATGCAGTTCACATCACATATCGTTCCAAATATTATTATTTTTACAAAAAGACATGAAGCGATCTATACTAGTAGAACTAAACAATCTCCCACCCAAACCCCAACAAAAAGACATGAAGCGACCTATACTAGAACTAAACAATCCCCCACCCAAACCCCAAAGCGCAAGGTGATACGCATCCAAAGGCGCCAGAATTCCAATGTCCTACCCTACCCAAGAATTGTTAGATTTAGGTGCGCCACAAATGGTTCTTTTTTAAACAAAACTGTGATTCGGTTGTGGACTTTGCCAATGTCCCTGTACGTGCTAGCTCCGGCAAAGAAAAGTTCCAGAGGTTTGGATCTCGACAGGAAACCCCAAAAAAAATTCGACCTTGTGCTTTCGATCCTGTGAAGAACAATCCCTAACCCCACCAGGGATGAAAAATAATACAAAAAGGGAGCAGATTCGAGGGCGGGAGGTGGGGCATACCGGCTGGCGGTAATGTGGCTGGAACCGAGAGAGACTCTCCCGTTGATCACGGTGAGAAGCAGGCGTCGGAGAACTCTTCGCTGTAGGAGGCGGCGCCGCGCAGCGTGCTAGCCTCGTCGGAGAACTCTTCGCTGTAGGAGGCGGCGCCGCGCAGCGTGCTAGCCGGTGTGGGGAGGCTGTCTTGGCTTGGGACAAGGGGTTGGAAAGGAAGGTAGAAGCTTTCGTTGTCTTGTAGCTCTAGAGCCGGTAATAAAAACACAGTGCGCTTTTTTACTCTGCAGTGAAATATCTGGGTGTGCTCGTATACTTTAAAAGAGATGGTAACAGAAAACATGGAGTAGCATTTTGGACTTTGCCGTCATGCCGTGTATCAGTCTTTTAATTATTTTAAAAAAATGTACAAGGTGCTCACAGCGCGCCTTACGAGGAGAGCGAAGCACTGTTCGTAGCAGCTTAAAAACGTTCCAAAAAATAAGGCGAAAGTTCGGTCAAAAGGCAACGTCTTATAAATTTGACCAATCCTACAAATCAAATACTCCCTCCTTCCCAATTTATGTTGCGCATAATTTTTCTCAAACTTCATAAAGTTTGACCAATTATATAGTACTCGTACCTTAATATTACCAACTTTTATAATATGGAATCAATATTACTATTAGAATCACGGTAAAAACATATTTCATATATTTTATATCATAGATAATAATATTTTTTGCTATATAGTTGGTCTAACTTTAACTAAAATTTATATGCAACATATTTTGGGACGGATAGAGTATAAGCTACTCCCTGAACAGAGGAAGTCTTTACAATACTCCCTCCATTTTACAATTAGATCACGTTCGGGGTTTAGTTAAAGTTAAACTTGGTAAATTTTGTCTAAATATTTAGGAAAAAATATTGACATCTACAATGTAAAATCTATAGTATTTGAATCGTCATAAACCTTATTTTTATATTATATGAATTTGATATTATGATTGTTGGTATTTTTCATATATTCTAGGTCAAACTTGACAAAGTAGACACCAAATCCATCAATCAGTTTGACTATTCTTCTCAATATAAACGCTAGTGAGAAGGAAAAAACCCTAGCGCTCTTGCGCCGCTACCGCGAGCGGCCGGGAGGCCCTGGCGGCGCGCCTCCCCGAGCCCCCTCCCTCCCTCCGCTCCGCCGCCGAGAGGCGTCCCGGGCAAAGCCCATGCGGGCGCCGGCGCCCCCCCCTCGCGCGGTGGTGGCGGCGCGGGCCACCCACGGACGATGAGGGCATCGCGCTAGGCGTTGGGCGCGGCGGCATGGATCCTCGGCGTCGGCGTGGAGATGGCGTGCTCGTGGCGGCGGTCGCTTCCCGGAGTGGCCCTAGCGGCGGGCGGCGCGACCTCGACCCTGGCGTGCTGGTGGTGGTCGAAGGCGACGCGTGTGGGGTCCGGCGCTGAAAGGACACGGATGCCGCCTAGAGGAGGGTGAATAGGCGGTTTAAAACTTTTACGAATATGGCTTAACAAATGCGGAATAAAACTAGCGTTTAATTTGTCAAGCACAAAACCATTATAACTAGGGTTCACCTATGTGCACCAACGACTTATGCTAAGCAATTCAAGCAACTATGTGATAGCAAGATATATAACTTCAAGCATGAAGGCTATCACAAAGTAAAATGCATAAGTAAAGAGCTCGGGTATAGGAATAACCGAAGTGACGCAGAGACAACGATGTATCCTGAAGTTCACACTCTTGCGAGTGCTACTCTGTTGGAGCGGTGTGGAGGACAAGTCACTCCAAATGCACGAGGGCCACCGTATTCTCCTCGAGAATTCCCACCAAAAGGGATGTCCTTGATCCACTATGAAACCTTAGGGTGGTCACCGAACCCGCACAAAGCTTGGGGCTATCTCCACAACTTAATTGGAGGCTCTCAATAAATTGCCACAAAGACCTTGCCCTTGAAGAATCTTCACAACTTAATTGGAGTCCCCAAGAACACCACAAAGACCACAAAGACCACTAAGCCGTCTAGGGTCCAAAAGCCCAAGAGGAACAAGCTCCGGGAACAAGCTCCCGTAGTGAATATCTCACGAACTTTCACCTCCATGTATCACCGCGGAGAAGTCAAACCGACGCACCAAATGTAATGGCAAGAACACCACAAAGATGCCCAAATCCTTCACTCTCAAATTCCAACAAAGCTACTAAAGCTATTGTGAGAATAAGAGAGGAAGAACAAAATAAGAAGAGGAACACAAAATTTCTCTCCAAGATCTAGATCTAGAGATTCCCCCACAGAGAGGGGGATTTAATTGGTGCAAAAATCGATCTAGATCTCCTCTCTCTTTTCCTCAAATATGAGCAAGAATCATGGAGGGATTGAGGGAGAGGAAGAGCTCTCAAGATGCAACAATGGAGTAGAGAGAGAGTAGAAGAAGCCCAAAAAACATGGGGAGAGAGAGGAGGAAGAAGGACTTAAAAAGGGGTGAAAGATTTCTGCCCGTTGGGTCCAAAATCGCGACAGGCCGGTACTACCGGTCACGGTACCGGCCGCGGTACCGGTCGCGGTCACGAGGGTACTATAAGTTTGGCCATATTTTCGGTACCCTGGGCGGTACCTCGGGCGGTACTACCGGCCGTGCTCGGGCGGTACTACCGGCCGTGCTCGGGCGGTACTACCGGCCAGCCCAAACTCCTCTCGTTGGGCAAACTTAGAAAATCAATAACTAGAGTTTGGAAATTCCGATTGACATGAAACCAATTTTGTTGGAAAGAGGACGACAAGAGCTACCCAACAATGAGTGAAAATATGGAAAATAGTGGAGGATGATTTTCTATAATTTTTAGAGTGAACCCTCTAAACCCGGAGAATCGAGAAAAACTCCAAAATCGAAAACGCAACAAATGATATATGCGAAATCCGTTTTCGATGAACTAGGGCTTGTCATGGAAATAACCACAAGCTCTAATACACCACATGGATAAGATTTAAATAATAATCAAGAGATATGATGCAAGGATGCAAATGTTTAACCGCACTCCGAACGATACGATCGAGTTACTTACTCTAGAGCCCCTTGATAGTACGACACTTAGCCTATAAGTCGGTCTCTCAACTAAATCATGAGACCGGTGAGAAAGAAACCCTATCGAGAGCAAACCTTAACCTTGCGCATTCCACTTGAGCTTGATGATGATGATCTTGACTGCAACAAGGATGGAACGCCGTTCTTGATTGTGCTTGCTTGATGTCTTTCAGATTGCTCCCCCATAATCCACTATAGGAGAGTTTTTTCTTCGGTGCATCTTCACATATCGATGAGCACATATGAATGGCAAGCTTCAAGCATGTGAGCTCTTTGAGTTGACTCATCTTGAACTTGCACCTCATTTCTTCGTATTGCAATCTTGACGCCAACTAATCGTTCAAGCATTGCCTATGGATAACTCCTACACATATAACTCAACGCAACGATTAGTCCATAGAGATTGTCATTAATTACCAAAACCACACATGGGGGCTCTATGCACTTTCAATCCCCCCCATTTTGGTAATTGATGATAATCTCTTTTAGAGGGTTTATATAAGGAATTTAAGTAACAAATAAGTTGAATATATAGAGCAAACTCTCCAATAATATATGCATGTGTGAATGAACTTTGAATTCCATTGCATATATTGGCAATCAAAGCCTAGTGGAGTTTCCTCTAAATATTCAACCAAGCAAGGCAAAAAGACGCAAAGCATGAGGGGCAAATACTTTGACACAAAGTAAGAAGCATAAACCCAATTCCCTTAAACCCTCGAAACTTCTCCCCCATTGGCATCCATTGCCGATATGGGCGAAAAGTCTAGAGAGGTCAATATAGTGAGACTTCCTCCATAAGGTGTGCATTTCTCATATTGTTAGTAGAATCAAATGCACGTATCCAATGATGAATACTCGAAGGGATTCAAACTATATTTAGGATCAAAGATTGTAAAAAGATAACCAAGTCAAGAAGTTTCAACACATGAAGCAAGCAATCAAATGAACCCAAACATGGAGCCAAATAAAAGATAAATATTATGATAAGATCAAGTAGAGTCCTCTAAATAACATAAGGAAGCTCCCCAAGGGTTTGTGCACAAAGATAGACAATTTTTATTGGAATATAGGTGCACAACCATGGTATCATCACTCACATAATATTATTTAAAGAAAAAGATAGCAAGTGAAATAAAGTCTTATGATCACCACAAAATAGTGCTTTAAATAAAATGAGGAAGCTCCCCAAGGTACATGCATAAATTAGATTGTTGTATTTAAATACAATATGCATAACATGGACTTCTCACTCCCTCATTACCACTTAAAACACAAACAATTGCAAGAGACCATAGATAAGAATTTAAGTTTGACACTTGGAGTCAATTGATTGAGCAACAAGTAAGAGACACATTAATAAAAAGTCTCAACCAAAAAGATATGTGAGAGACATGACAAAGCATATTATAAGACTAATACAAGGATGAGAAAATAGCATCATCATAGTCTTCAAAGAATGATTTTGCTTAGCATGACAAATCAACACATATCAATTCAAAAGATATCAAATGGAGATGTATCCTCTCTCATGTATATAAGTTCCTCTAAGTAGACAATATCGCGGATATATATCCACAAAGAAACATGTACACGTAAAATAAATACACAAGAAGTAGAACATTATATCTATCATGAAGTCATGCAACATACCAATAAGAATTTTTGCATAACAACATGGCCAACGGGCAATTTTATCTTATTATGCATTAATGAACTTCAACCACAAACATATCAAAGACATCACAAATATCGACAAGGGATGAAAGATATTTGGGATGCTTCGAGAAAAGCAACAAGTATCACAACTAAAGGATACCAAAAGAGAGAACTCAATTTGCAATAAGGAGGTTTCATGAAGATATTTGTAAATATAGAGATTCATGCCAAGATGCAACCACAAGGTTGGATACAAGAACAATATGCATGAGAAGATACTTGTTACCAAGATAGCATTGGTGTGGATGTAATAGATATGAGTTTGTTGATCATCCTAGCTTGCCTCAAATAATCATTTAGTAACCACTTCTTCCTTATGAATTTGGCAAGCATCCAATGCATCTTCATGTGCCTAAAGCAAATTTAAGTACAAAATGGTCCCCAAACTAATTGGGTCCAAAGTAGTTAGACACTACAACATATAGGACAAACTCCACATAATATGTGCATATTGATATGAAATTGAATTTCATGCACATCTTAACCCATTTAGGATTTGTTGGAGTTTACCCTATATATTGGAACAAGAAAGCAAAGCATGCCATATAATATACATATATTAAATATGAATGCATGAGACTCTCAAGAACCAAACGGAAATACAATTTGGATGAAAGACCAATTAAATCAAGAACAATAGTTGTCCAAATTATATCAAAGAATCAAATCAACACAAAATTTATTCCAAAGACTTATCTCATTACAAGAAGCTAATTAAACCCAAAACAAGCTATGAGATAACCAACTCCCAAGGAGAGCAAGGTTCCAACAAATAAACCAACCCCTCAACACTTTTCATGATGGCATAAAGTACAAAAAAGAAAAGGTTTGTCTTCCAAAAACAAATACTTGATAATGATCAAGTGATGTTAAGATAGTATTATAAAGGTAGTATTCTTAATAAGTATAGGAGAGCTCCCCCAAAATTAGTGCATTATTTAAGATTTTGCATTTGGATACAAAATGCACAAGAGTGGGATCATCACTCTACTTATATCTAACAAAACACTAGAAAAGTTCAAGTAGATAAAGGATCCATAAGATGCAAGGAAGACACATGGGGGTCAAACGGAAAAACATTTCATGGCAAGGAATAAACCAATTAAACACAAGAGCTATTGTAAATATGGTCAATAAATATCTACCTAATAATAGATTACCAATTGTCCTAGGACAAGACATTTTTCAGAACTATTTCTCGGTGGTAGTTTTCAAGTATCCAAGATCATCTTCACACCAAAGAATGCATATGGTAAAAGATATGAGTTAACCATCATGCAACGAGTGTTTCTTGATACCTTCAATTAATTACACCATCATGCAAAGCAATAAATAGCATAACTTAAAGCACATGATTTCCCAAAAAAAGATATAAGACACACATTGTGGAAAAACATGCCAAGAAAAGCTCTCACAAATAAGATCCACAAGGATATTAGCAAAGAAGCCATTTAAGCAAATTTGGACTTGTTTGAGCAAAACATGCCACATCGGAACGAGATAATTTACAATATCAATACTATGTGACACAACCTCAAATATACACATTTTCACGGCTTGTAATATGCACAAAGCATAATACTCCCCCATAATGTGATATAGAATTTATTTTCACAAGAGGCAACAAGGAACCAACAAGAGATAATTAATGGACATTATGGAATTTGAATTTCTCATAAGGATGACATACCACATAGAGACTAGATAAACTTGCAATATCAATTCTAAGTGGTATTCCTCATGTACACACATTTTTAGGGTTGAGACATTTCCAAGGGCATATCACTCCTCCAAAATGGGATAGTCCATTAATCACTCCCAAGAGCCATTATAAGATACAAAAAGATGCAAATAGGCTCCAACACAAACACAAATACATGGTGCGCAACCTAACATTCATAGACTTGATTTCTCAAGATAAGTCAAGTAGGAAGCACAACATATACAAGCATATGCAAGGTACAAAACCAACACATGCAAAGGGGGCGAGTAACTTTCAATGTAAATAAGTTGAATACAAGTTACCGCAAGGAGGAACATTGGATATGATAGAAGTGAGATAACCTAAATGACTTGGCTTGAGACAATATAATTGATAAAGATCCCTTATTTCTTTAGATATAGCTAAGTCTCCAATGCCCTCCAAACTCCACCTATTGATCAAGTTTTAGCTTGTTGATCCCCAACCAAGTTGGGTCCTAAGAGGTTAGTCACAATAGGCCCGGCAACCCAAATGGTTCTTTTCTTGACACCACTTTGAGCACCAACATATTTGCAAACACATTGCCACCCTCATCCTTACGAAGAGAATAAACATCATCAATGATGATAGGGTTGGATGAGATACCAATAGTGCAAAAGAAGGAGATGTGGCCCTTCTCACGGCATATGTAGCAAGTTCTTCTCTTGTTCTTCTCACTTGATTTCTCCACAATGGGAGTATTAGCTTCATACTTCTTGGGAAGTATCTTTTCTTCAACCCGAGGTTGGGCATTGCCTTGAGCTTGAGGCTGCTTCCCTTCTTGTTTCTCACTAAGATGCTTCTTCTTTAATGGGCAAGATCTAACATGATGCCCTTCAATTTTGCACTTGAAGCAAGTAATCTTGGTCGGGTCTTTGACTTGTACTTGGCCCTTCTTGTTCTTCGAGCTTTTGGATTTCTTCTTGTTGTTGGAGATAAATCCAAGTCCGCTCTTGTCACTGGGGAATTGTTACACACTCAACATCTTGTCAAGTTTGCATTTCCCTTCATGACCTTTTTTCAAGTCTTTCTTCAAGGAAGTGACTTGAGCCTTGAGCTCTTTGATTTTATCTACATGATTAGTAACAACAAAAATACTAGAGGAAGTAGAAACTTCATTATTAGAGCAACAAGACAAGGAAGATAATTCATCACAAGATTTTACAATAGTATGAGTAGATGAATTAATAGGACTAGCACATGGCAATATAGCATTTTGAGAAATAGTGCTAGTATCCACATGAGGGTCACAAGATGTTACCTTTGACATGACATCCTCATGAGCTAACTTTAGCTTCTCATGGGAACTAGAGAGCTTTCCATGACTTTCTTCCAAAATCCCATATTTGCTAGTTAGCAATTCAAGTTAAGCCCTTAGCTCAACATTCTCCGTTAAAATGGATGCTTCACAAGATGTAGGGTCAGTAGCACAAGCATCATCATTAATAGAAATAGGAGAAGGCAAGTTGGCATGCTCTTTTAGATGAAGCTTTAAGTTGCTCATGTGACTCAGTGAGTTTGGTGAGCGCACTCTCAATGACCCTAGAGTCATTTTTTAGTTGCTCAAAATCCTCAAGGATTTTATCATTAACAAACACAAGCTTATAATTTTTTAGCTTTAGATTATTTGCCACTTCAAGATCTCTATCATGGCTTTCCTTTATTCTAGACAATTCTAGAGAAAAGGTCTCCTCAAGAGATTCTTTGGTGGTTTGTTCTTCTTCAAGTTCATTCTTTAGAGAGCCTATTTCATCGGCATACTCACGTTCAAGAGCACCATTTTTAATATGGTGTTCTCATGCATCTCAATAAGCTTTTGGCTCTCAATAGCACAAACTAAGATTTCAACAAATTTAGAGCAAGCAATTTTATTTTTGCGAAGAGCACAATGAACAACCTCACCCTTGTCATGTAAAGAGGCAATCAATTCCTCTTCTTCTTCATGTACTTCATCTTCATCATTATGAGAAAGATTAGCTTCTGAGGTATGAGATACCGTAGAAGCCTTGGCCATAAGGCATATATGAGAAACTTGAGATGATGGAGAGGAAGAGCTACTTGAATCTCCATTCAAGATCTTGTCATTGCCAATGGATTCTTCAGTTTCCTCTACATTGTTAGACACACAACAACTAGAGGAAATAGAAGCATTTGTGTTATGGCGACAAGAAATAGCAAGCATATCACCATGGCATTTAGATGAGAATTTAACACGTGATATGCAAGGACTATCAACACAAGCATGTAAATAAATTATAGTGCAAGATGTGTTTAAGTACAAAGATGAAGCATTGCAATGAGATAGAGATGAAGGATCATCAAGAATATCCTCACCATCAATATTGTAATGGTCATCACCACTCACCTTGGAATTTCCTTGTGTCTTGCAACACAATGGTGAAGTGGAGAAAGTTCATCACGGCCGGAAGTGGAGGGAATACAATCATCCTCAACAATGTTGGACACATCATATTTTTCTTGAAGCTTTTTCCATAAATCATGAATGCTCCGGAGGGGCAAGATTTCAAGAATATTTACATTGCTCGAGGCTTGAACAAGCACATTAGAAGCTTGAGCATTGAGATATAAATTTTTCTCATCCTCTAAAGATAGATTTTGTGAATCCATCGGAGGAGAAAAACCTATATCTACAATTCGCTCCATATGAGGGTCAATGGCCCGAAAATGACTAAGCATGCGAATTTTCCATAAATCATAGTTTGTGCCATCGAATATAAAAGTGTGATCATGCACTAAATCTCTAGCCGACATCCTTACTCTCAAGGCGGTGAAGCCTAAAATGAGAGACCGGGCTCTGATACCAATTGAAAGGACATGGATGCCGCCTAGAGGGGGGGTGAATAGGCGGTTTAAAACTTTTACGAATATGGCTTAAGAAATGCGGAATAAAACTAGCGTTTAATTTGTCAAGCACAAAACCAATATAACTAGGGGTTCACCTATGTGCACCAACGACTTATGCTAAGCAATTGAAGCAACTATGTGATAGCAAGATATATAACTTCAAGCATGAAGGCTATCACAAAGTAAAGTGCATAAGTAAAGAGCTCGGGTATAGGAATAACCGAAGTGACGCGAATACAACGATGTATCCCGAAGTTCACACTCTTGCGAGTGCTGCTCTCCGTTTGAGTCGTGTGGAGGACAAGTCACTCCAAATGCACGAGGGCCACCGTATTCTCCTCGAGAGTTCCCACCAAAAGGGATGTCCTCGATCCACTATGGAACCTTAGGGTGGTCACCGAACCCGCACAAAGCTTGGGGCTATCTCCACAACTTAATTGGAGGCTCCCAATAAATTGCCACAAAGGCCTTGCCCTTGAAGAATCTTCACAACTTAATTGGAGTCCCCAAGAACACCATAAAGACCACAAAGACCACTAAGCCGTCTAGGGTCCAAAGACCCAAGAGGAACAAGCTCCAGAGGTGAATATCTCACGAACTTTTACCTCCACGTATCATCGCGGAGAAGTCAAACTGATGCACCAAATGCAATGGCAAGAACACCACAAAGATGCCCAAATCCTTCACTCTCAAATTCCAACAAAGCTACTAAAGTTATTGTGAGAATAAGAGAGGAAGAGCAAAATAAGAAGAGAAACGCAAAATTTATCTCCAAGATCTAGATCTAGAGATTCCCTCACAAAGAGGGGGATTTAATTGGTGCAAATATCAATCTAGATCTCCTCTCTCTTTTCCTCAAATATGAGCAAGAATCATGGAGGGATTGAGGGAGAGGAAGAGCTCTCAAGATGCAACAATGGAGTAGATAGAGAGTAGATGAAGCCCAAAAAACATGGGGAGAGAGAGGAGGAAGAAGGACTTAAAAAGGGGTCTCAGATTTCTGCCCATTGGGGCCAAAATCGCGACAGGCCGGTACTACCGGTCACGGTACCGGCCGCGGTCACGAGGGTACTGTAAGTTTGGCCATATTTCCGGTACCCTGGGTGGTACCTCGGGCGGTAGTACCGGCCGTGCTCGGGCGGTAGTACCGGCCGTACTTGGGCGGTACTACCGGCCAGCCCAAACTCCTCTCATTGGGCAAACTTAGGAAATCAATAACTAGAGTTTGGAAACTCTGATTAACATGAAACCAATTTTGTTGGAAAGAGGACGACAAGAGTGAACCCTCTAAACCCGGAGAATCGAGAAAAACTCCAAAATCGAAAACGCAACAAATGATATATGTGAAATACATTTTCGATGAACTAGAGCTTGTCATGGAAATAACCACAAGCTCTAATACACCACATGGATAAGATTCAAATAACAATCAAGAGATATGATTCAAGAATGCAAAGGTTTGACCGCACTGCGAATGATACGATCGAGTTACTTACTCGAGAGCCCCTTGATATTACGACACTTAGCCTATAAACTGGTCTATCAACTAAACCATGAGACCGGTGAGAAAGAAACCCTATCGAGAGCAAACCTCAACCTTGCGCATTCCACTTGAGCTTGATGATGATGATCTTGACCGCAACAAGGATGGAACGCCGTTCTTGATTGTGCTTGCTTGATGCCTTTCGTATTGCTCCCCCATAATCCACTATAGGAGAGCTTCTTCTTCGGTGCATCTTCACATATCCATGAGCACATATGAATGGCAAGCTTCAAGCATATGAGCTCTTTGAGTTGACTCATCTTGAAATTGCACCTCATTTCTTCGTATTGCAACCTTGACACCAACTAATCGTTCAAGCATTGCCTATGGACAGCTCCTACACATATAATTCAACGCAACGATTAGTCCATAGTGATTGTCTTTAATTACCAAAACCACACATGGGGGCTCTATGCACTTTCAGGCGCGACGTGGTGCATGTCCGACGTCGGCACAACACCTGCTCGGCTCGGCTGGGAGGGTTCCCGGTGCAGTGGTGGGTGGCACGGCTCATCCAGGCCGCCTCGAGTTCGGGCCGAGGCAGGGGCCCCAGGCCCCTTCGAGCTCACATCTGTCCTAGATCTGTTGGCGACTGAAACCATGGGGGATGAAGGTGGCCGCTTTTGCTGGGGGTTGACTCGATGGTGCAGATGTGCGGTGGCTGGCTTGCGCCTCGGTTGGCGTTTGGTGCCCTCACAACGATGTTCTGCGGTTTCCCTAGGTCAACAGTGTGCTTTGGTGGGTTGCCGGGGTGGCGACCCTGGACGGTGGGAGTCCTGTTGGTTGGCGGGTGTGCCAAGGACTCTGATGTTGGTCGGTGTCCACGGTCGTGTGGGCGGCGTGGTGCCGACGAGCTGCGTGGAGTGACGATGGTACGACTGTTGCGTCTTGCGAGGGCGACGGTCGCGACCCCGTGTGGCATGTTGACTGCATCTGCCGGGGGAAACCCTTGCCCGTCTGGGTCACGATGGCGGTGTCCGCAGACGTCGTTCCCTTCTTGGAGGCGTCCCGGTGGTCGTGCGGTCACTCCACAGTGTCCGGTTGAAAACCCAAGATCCCCGGATTGGGTGGCAGCGGCGCATCCGTGTCGTCATCTTCTTGAAGATGCCACCTTGGATTTCTAACGTTGTGCGGCGCATCATGGTGTGGGTGGTGGAGGTCCGCATCGGTCCGCCCTCCTCGGCAAAGCTTCCTTTCTGTTCTGCACCCGCGGTGTTTCTCGAAGTGCTTGTCCTTGGTGTTCCTTGTTGGCGGTGAGCTTTGTTGGTCGATTCCTGATGGTGGCCGGCCTCTTTGACGGTGGTGCTACCCCGTCAGTTGTGGTGGTTGTCGGCTCGCCTGTGCTACGATGAGCATCGGTCTGACAACGTGTCCTACCCCGCGCTTGCGCTTCCTCTTCGTAGAATGTAATAGTCGTGCCGGCTGCTCGCGTTGTCGGTGGGTGTTGCCTAGGATGAACTTTGTCTTGTGTGTGTGCGCGCCGTTCTACCTTGTAAGCTGAGCTCATTATCGTGTATCTGTTTCGCCGTTAAGGGCATTATTAATTTAACGTCGGACCTTTTAGCCTTTTATCTAAAAAAAAACTTGACAAAGTATGACTTTGACTAAACCTAAAATGCGGAGTAAATAAAAAAGGCTGGAGGCAGCAAATCATTATATGTGGATCCACCATTGAACATATTTTCATAGTATAATTATTGAGTACTGTAAATGCTTATGCTTTTGTGTATATGATTGGTCAAACTTACAAGCTATTGATTTTTGACTAAAAAAACCTGTTCTATGAAACAGTGGTAGTATGTTCAAATCTTGATCTGCTCACATTGTATTTCTAGGAAGATATTCATAATTATGACTTACTCAAATTTATTTTAATAGAACATAATGTTGTTTTTTTTATGATCTTGTTATTTGCATAGGCATGTGTTAGCGTGGATTTGGGGCGCTATGAACGTCCCCGCGTATCAAATTCCCCGATCCCAGGTCGCATGCCGTTCGATTGGGCCGAGCACACATGTTCATCTCGGATCAATGCTCGGGTGCAACCCGACAAAAAAGAAAAAGGAAACACCCGTAGGGATCTAGCAGCGCCATCCTCCCGGGGATTCCCTGTCACATCTCGAATTTTTTTAAATTTTAGAATGTAAAATATAAATAAGTTTAATGTTTAATTGTTTGAACTTGATTGAAAATTTACAAGGAATTAATTTTTTTGTAGTTATTTAAGATTAATTTACAAAATGAGGTTTTTAAAGAATTTTGGTTCTAAAGTATTTTGGCTTTCAAGTTTTCAAGTCCTTACTGGATTTTTAAGAAAATAAAACCCTAAAAAAATTTACTTGCAAAATACTGCCAAGTGGCCATATAGTCCAAGACTCCAAGTGCATATAAATATTATTTTACTTTTACAAATGGATTTTAAACAGATTTCTTGTTGTCCTAAAACACTATTTTGATTTTTACAAATTTTTATAAACTTGTTTAGTATGCACATGTTGAAACTGTCTCACATAACCATAGTGGCAGAATTGTAATAAAATAATATAAAATAACAACTTGTAAAATTTAAGTTATTAGATTATCATATACTGAGCATAATAATTTTTACAATCTTTACTGTGGTTGGGGAATTTAGGAGCCGTTCAAGCTAGTTGATCCAACGTTGGAAAAATCAGTGGTACTGAAAAGTACTAGAAATTAAGTACCGGAAAGTACTGGAAATTCTCGTTTGTTTTAATTTAATAGATAGAAAGGTAGTTTAGTAAAGTTCGGATGGCATTCCTCATCTGACTTGCCGCTCGATTTCCTCGCGCCATGGAGGAGGCTGCCCTGCCGCCTCCCCGCGTCACCGCCCCGACGCCCGCGCCATCTCGCATCCGAACGCCACCCCGTCCTCGCCGACATACTTCTTCGCTGCCCGTTTGTGCTCGCTCACCACGGAAATCCCCCAGCCCGTGCAAAAATTCCCCTTCTTCGGCAACCTCCGCCCGCAACTCCGGCACCGTGCTGGCCGGCGTCCGCCCCTCATTCCACGCCGTGCAGATCCGCACGGGATTCTTCGCCTAGGACGGCATGCTGCGGCTCCCCACCTTTGCCCCCAACTCGGCCAAGCTCGTGACCGCCAAGGCTTCAATTTTAAACAGAAGGCACGAATGCCCAGCCTTAAATTAATAAAGCCATACGGCCGATGATACAAGGATGCTGCAAGCAGCTTACAACACCACGCACGCCCCAAGCACAAAAAAGATAAGAATCAAGCCCAGCTTGAGGTAGACGAAGACCTCCAAGCTCGAAGCCTAGCCGAAAGCTGACGGCAACAGAGGAACGGCCAGACGCCATTGAAGCCAGCACCAAGTGAGCATCTTCCAGTGACTTAGGTAGAGCACCATCCTCCTTCCTCGCTGAAGAGGGTCCCTACCCTCTCGCCCTGGATCGAGGGCGCCGAACCGTCAAACGAGGAGCTGCTCACCCTTGAACAAGGAGGCTGTACCGACCCGGAGACCAACACAGAGGGATGCGTCACAAGGCCATTCTCGCAGCGACGAGCACACCACAGCCGCCACCAGCACGAACAGGACCAACCGAGACGGAGGGAAAGCTAGAGGCAGACACATCTCACAGAGGATGCAGGGGAGCCAAGCGCAGACGACCAGCGCCTCCAGCAGTAGCACCCCAACCACAGAATCCACCACGCCCGGCATCACTCACCGGCATCCACCGCCCCCAGACGGCGCCTCCAAGGAGGGTACGACGCCCATGGCGCCGTCGCCGTCCAATCCGAAGGATTTTGAGCGTTCGCTCGGAACGGAGGTGGGGGTGGGGGTTTTGGGACCTCGACAGCGCCTCCAGGAAGGTGAGCGGCGCCAAAGGCGTCGCCGCCGCAGTGGTCAAAGAACAAGAATTTCTTCCGGCCCCAAAGCGCCCCACCAGCTCCCGCACAGCGTCTACTCCGGCGCCAAGGACGCCAAAAGATGAGACCTGCGGGCAGGAGAAAGCCAAGACCGAAGGAACTGACCTTCCAGATCTGGCGCGAGACGGCCGCAGCCGCCGGCGCAAAGCCTGCACCCATCGAAGAACTGCCGCCCGCACGGCCAGATCCCCGGGCCACCGCACCCGCGGACGCCGCCGGCCGCGCGGTCGACGCCGCCTCGCCGCCTGAAGCCTCCACGCCAAGCGCAGAGGGGTAGAGCCCCCACCCAGGAAGGAAGGCCACCGCCACCAGACACCTCCTACACCTCCGACCGCGCCAGAGCCCGGCCCTCGGCCCAGGAGACGCCCGATGACCCCGCCTAGGCTACAGCGACCCGGCACGGAGATCCCCCAGCCAGGAACCGCGCGGCGGGCTAGGAGCTCAGATCCCCGCTGCCCCCTTCACCGGCGTCGTGGCCTTAGGCCGGCGACGTCTCTAGGGGCGTGATACGTCTCCAACGTATCGATAATTTCTTATGTTCCATGCTACTTTATTGATGATACCTACATGTTTTATGCACACTTTATGTCGTATTTGTGCATTTTCTGGAACTAACCTATTAACAAGATGCCGAAGTGCGAGTTCTGTTTTTCTGTTTTTGGTTTCAGAAATCCTAGTAACGAAATATTCTCGGAATCGGACGAAATCAACGCCCAGGTTCCTATTTTTCCCGGAAGCTTCCAGATCACCGAAGAGGGGCCAGAGATGGGCCAGGGGGCCCACACCACACGGGCGCGGGCCCAGGCCGCGCGCCACTGCTGGTGAGGGCACCCTGGTGCCCCTCCGAGGCTCCCCTTTCGCCTATTTAAAGGTCCTGACCTAAAAACCCGACGGAGGAAGCCACGGTACGCGAAACCTTCCGAGCCGCCGCCATCGCGAAGCCAAGATGCGGGGGACATGAGTCTCTGTTCCGGCACCATCGGACGGGAAGTGCCCCGGAAGGCTTCTCCATCGACACCGCTGCCATCTCCACCGCCATCTTCATCACCGCTGCTGCTCCCATGAGAGAGGAGTAGTTCTCCATCGAGGCTCGGGCTGTACCGGTAGCTATGTGGTTAATCTCTCTCCTATGTACTTCAATACAATAATCTCATGAGCTGCCTTACATGATTGAGATTCATATGATGATGCTTGTAATCTAGATGTCATTATGCTAGTCAAGTGAGTTTTACTTATGTGATCTCCGGAGACTCCTTGTCCCACGTGTGTAAAGGTGACAGTGTGTGCACCGTGTGGGTCTCTTAGGCTATATTTCACAGAATACTTATTCACTGTTATGAATGGCATAGTGAAGTGCTTATTTATATCTCTTTATGATTGCAATGTGTTTTGTATCACAATTTATCCATGTGCTACTCTAGCAATGTTATTAAAGTAGTTCTATTCCTCCTGCACGATGTAATGGTGACAGTGTGTGCATCCGTGTTAGTACTTGGTTTATGCTATGATCATGATCTCTTGTAGATTGCGAAGTTAACTATTGCTATGATAGTATTGATGTGTATTATTCCTCCTACATAAGCATGAAGGTGACAGTGTGCATGCTATGTTAGTACTTGGTTTAGTCGATTGATCTTTCTTACACTCTAAGGTTACTTAAATATGAACATCTAATTGTGGAGCTTGTTAACTCCGGCATTGAGGGTTCGTGTAATCCTACGCAATGTGTTCATCATCCAACAAGAGAGTGTAGAGTATGCATTTATCTATTATTATGTGATCAATGTTGAGAGTGTCCACTAGTGAAAGTCTAATCCTAGGCCTTGTTCCTAAATACGCTATCGCTGCTTGTTTCTTGTTTTTGAGTTACTACGCTGCGTTACTGCTTGTTTACTTCCCGCAATATTACTACCATCAATTGCACGCGCAAGCACTTTTAGCGCCGTACTCTGCTCATACTTATTCATACCACTGTATTTCACTATCTCTTCGCCGAACTAGTGCACCTATTAGGTGTGTTGGGGACACAAGAGACTTCTTGCTTTGTGGTTGCAGGGTTGCATGAGAGAGATATCTTTGACCTCTTCCTCCCTGAGTTCGATAAACCTTGGGTAATCCACTTAAGGGAAACTTGCTGCTGTTCTACAAACCTCTGCTCTTGGAGGCCCAACACTGTCTACAAGAATAGAAGCACCCGTAGACATCAAGCACTTTTACGCGCGTTGCGGGAGGAAAGGTAAAAGGTACTCACACTCCGGTTCAGGCTTTTTCTGGCGCCATTGTGTGTGTACTTGAAGCTATTTCCTTTATACTCTGCAATTGCGACATTTGGTTTCTTGTTTACACTAGTTAGGCATAATGGACAACAATGACCTTTTTATTCTATTTCCTGATTTAAGACATGGATGGTTTGATGCGAAAATTAAAAAACCCATGGAATATATTAATATGAATGCTTTGAACACTATTGTTGCTAATGCTATGGAAAATTCTAAGCTTGGGAAAGCTGGCTTTGATGAGCATGATATTTTTAGTCCCCCAAGCATTGAGGAGAAAATTTACTTTGATGATACTTTGCCTCCCATTTATGATGATTATAATGATAGTAGTCTTTTGTTACCACCTGTTATGGAGGATAAATTTGATTATGATTACAATATACCTCCTATATTTGATGATGAGAATAATGATAGCTACTTTGTTGAATTTGCTCCCACTACAACTAATAAAATTGATTATGCCTATGTGGAGAGTAATAATTTTATGCATGAGACTCATGATAAGAATGCTTTATGTGATAGTTATATTGTTGAGTTTGCTCATGTTGCTACTGAAAGTTATTATGAGAGAGGAAAATATGGTTGTAAAAATTTTCATGTTACTAAAACACCTCTCTATGTGCTGAAATTTTTGAAGCTACACTTGTTTTATCTTCCTAAGCTTGTTACTTTGCTCTTCATGAACTTGTTTATTTACAAGATTCCTATGCATAGGAAGCATGTTAGACTTAAATGTGTTTTGAATTTGCCTCTTGATGCTCTCTTTTGCTTCAACTTCTATTTCTTGCGAGTGCATCATTAAAACTGCTGAGCTCATCTTAATGGCTATAAAGAAAGAACTTCTTAGGAGATAACACATGTGTTTATTTTACTACAGAAATTTTTGTTTTGTTGAGTCTTGGAAGTTGTTTACTACTGTAGCAACCTCTCCTTATCATGTTTTCGTGCCAAGTAAAGTTTCTATGTTAAAGTTGATGTTATATTTGGGATCGCTGCGCAGAAACAGCATTGCTGTCTGTCACGAATCTGGGCACAAGTCTCTGTAGAAAATTCGAAAAAATCTGCCAATTTACAGCGTGATCCTCAGATATGTACGCAACTTTCATTAGTTTTGAGTTTTTCCATTTGAGCAAGTCTGGTGCCATTTTAAAATTCGTCTTTACAAACTGTTCTGTTTTGACAGATTCTGCCTTTTATTTCGCATTGCCTCTTTTGCTATGTTGGATGAATTTCTTTGCTCCATTAATGTTCAGTAGCTGCAATGTCCAGAAGTGTAAAGAATGATTGTGTCACCTCTGAACATGTGAATTATTAATTGTGCACTAACCCTCTAATGAGTTTGCTTGAAGTTTGGTGTGGCGAAGTTTTCAAGGGTCAATAGAAGAGGGTGATATAATGTGATCGAGAAGAGTGAAAGGTCTAAGCTTGGGGATGCCCCGGTGGTTCATCCCTGCATATTTTAAGAAGACTCAAGCATCTAAGCTTGGGGATGCCCAAGGCATCCCCTTCTTCATCGACAAAGTATCAGGTTCCTTCTCTTGAAACTATATTTTTATTCGGTCACATCTTATGTACTTTACTTGGAGCGTCTGTGTGTGCTTTTATTTTTGTTTTGTTATCTTAGTTCTCTGAATAAGTTCATCCTTGTGTGGGAGAGAGACACGCTCCGCTGGTTCGTATGAACACATGTGTTCTTAGCTTTTAATTTTCATGGCGAAGGTTGAAGCTTCGTTAATTGTTATATGATTGGAAACGGGAAATGCTACATGTAGTAATTGGTGTAATGTCTTGAATAATGTGATACTTGGCAATTGTTGTGCTCATATAGATCTTGTTTAAGCTCTTGCATCATGTACCTTGTACCCATTAATGAATAATTACATAGAGCTTGTTAAAATTTGGTTTGCATAATTGGTCTCTCTAAGGTCTAGATAATTTCTAGTATTGAGTTTTGAACAACAAGGAAGACGGTGTAGAGTCTTATAATGTTTACAATATGTCTTTTATGTGAGTTTTGCTGCAGATTCATCCTTGAGTTTGCTTCAAATAACCTTGCTAGCCTAAACCTTGTATCGAGAGGATTACTTCTCATGCATCCAAAATCCTTGAGCCAACCACTATGCCATTTGTGTCCACCATACCTACCTACTACATGGTATTTCTCAGCCATTCCAAAGTAAATTGCTTGAGTGCTACCTTTAAAATTCCATCATTCACCTTTGCAATATATAGCTCATGGGACAAAATAGCCTTAAAAACTATCGTAGTATTGAATATGTACTTATGCACTTTATCTTTTATTAAGTTGCTTGTTGTGCGATAACCATGCTTCTGGGCACGCCATCAACTATTCTTTGTTGAATATCATGTGAGTTGCTATGCATGTCCGTCTTGTCTGAAGGATCTATCACCTTAATGATTGGAGCATGCAAATTGTTAGAGAAGAACATTGGGCCGCTAACTAAAGCCATGAATCATGGTTGAAGTTTCAGTTTTGGACATATATCCTCAATCTCATATGAGAATAATAATTGTTGCTACATGCTTATGCATTAAAGAGGAGTCCATTATCTGTTGTCCATGTTGTCCCGGTATGGATGTCTAAGTTGAGAATAATCAAAAGCGAGAAATCCAAAATGCGAGCTTTCTCCTTAGACCTTTGTACGGGCGGCATGGAGGTACCCCTTTGTGACACTTGGTTGAAACATGGCATTGCAAAGATCCGGTAGTCCAAGCTAAGTAGGACAAGGTGCGGGCACTATTAGTACACTATGCATGAGGCTTGCAACTTGTAAGATATAATTTACATAACTCATATGCTTTATTACTACCGTTGACAAAATTGTTTCGTGTTTTTAAAATAAAAGCTCTAGCACAAATATAGCAATCGATGCTTTCCTCTTTGAAGGGCCTTTCTTTTACTTTTATGTTGAGTCAGTTTACCTATCTCCCTCCACCTTAAGAAGCAAACACTTGTGTGAACTGTGCATTGATTCCTACATACTTGCATATTGCACTTGTTATATTACTTTATGTTGACAATATCCATGAGATATACATGTTATAAGTTGAAAGCAACCGCTGAAACTTAATCTTCCTTTGTGTTGCTTCAACACCTTTACTTTGATTTATTGCTTTATGAGTTAACTCTTATGCAAGACTTATTGATGCTTGTCTTGAAGTACTATTCATGAAAAGTCTTTGCTATATGATTCACTTGTTTACTCATGTCATTACCTTTGTTTTGATCGCTGCATTCATTACATATGTTTACAAATAGTATGATCAAGATTATGATGGCATGTCACTTCAGAAATTATCTTTGTTATCGTTTTACCTGCTCGGGACGAGCAGAACTAAGCTTGGGGATGCTGATACGTCTCCAACGTATCGACAATTTCTTATGTTCCATGCTACTTTATTGATGATACCTACATGTTTTATGCACACTTTATGTCGTATTTGTGCATTTTGGAACTAACCTATTAACAAGATGCAGTGCCAGTTTTCTGCTGTTTTTGGTTTCGAAATCCTAGTAACGAAATATTCTCGGAATCGGACGAAATCAACGCCCGGGTTCCTATTTTTCCCGGAAGCTTCCAGAGCACCGAAGAGGGCCAGAGATGGGCCAGGGGCCCCACACCACACCTGGGCGCGGGCCCAGGCCTGGCCGCGCCACCTGGTGGTGAGGGCACCCTGGTGCCCCTCCGAGGCTCCCCTTTCGCCTGAAGGTCCTGACCTAAAAACCACGACGGAGGAAGCCACGGTACGCGAAACCTTCCAGGCCGCCGCCATCGCGAAGCCAAGATGCGGGGGGGAGTCTCTGTTCCGGCACCCTGCCGGACGGGGAAGCCCCCGGAAGGCTTCTCCATCGACACCGCTGCCATCTCCACCGCCATCTTCATCTTCTTCTGCTCCCATGAGAGGAGTAGTTCTCCATCGAGGCTCGGGGCTGTATTGGTAGCTATGTGGTTAATCTCTCTCCTATGTACTTCAATACAATAATCTCATGAGCTGCCTTACATGATTGAGATTCATATGATGATGCTTGTAATCTAGATGTCATTATGCTAGTCAAGTGAGTTTTACTTATGTGATCTCCGGAGACTCCTTGTCCCACGTGTGTAAAGGTGACAGTGTGTGCACCGTGTGGGTCTCTTAGGCTATATTTCACAGAATACTTATTCACTGTTATGAATGGCATAGTGAAGTGCTTATTTATATCTCTTTATGATTGCAATGTGTTTTGTATCACAATTTATCCATGTGCTACTCTAGCAATGTTATTAAAGTAGTTCTATTCCTCCTGCACGATGTAATGGTGACAGTGTGTGCATCCGTGTTAGTACTTGATTTATGCTATGATCATGATCTCTTGTAGATTGCGAAGTTAACTATTGCTATGATAGTATTGATGTGTATTATTCCTCCTACATAAGCATGAAGGTGACAGTGTGCATGCTATGTTAGTACTTGGTTTAGTCGAATTGATCTTTCTTACACTCTAAGGTTACTTAAATATGAACATCTAATTGTGGAGCTTGTTAACTCCGGCATTGAGGGTTCGTGTAATCCTACGCAATGTGTTCATCATCCAACAAGAGAGTGTAGAGTATGCATTTATCTATTCATTATGTGATCAATGTTGAGAGTGTCCACTAGTGAAAGTCTAATCCCTAGGCCTTGTTCCTAAATACTATCGCTGCTTGTTCTTGTTTTTGAGTTACTACTGCTGCGTTACTACTGCTTGTTTACTTCCCGCAATATTACTACCATCAGCTGCACCGACAAGCACTTTTCTGCGCGTACTACTGCTCATACTTATTCATACCACCTGTATTTCACTATCTCTTCGCCGAACTAGTGCACCTATTAGGTGTGTTGGGGACACAAGAGACTTCTTGCTTTGTGGTTGCAGGGTTGCATGAGAGGGATATCTTTGACCTCTTCCTCCTGAGTTCGATAAACCTTGGGTAATCCACTTAAGGGAAACTTGCTGCTGTTCTACAAACCTCTGCTC
The DNA here is from genome assembly GCA_030979885.1 of Lolium multiflorum. Classification (NCBI taxonomy): domain Eukaryota; kingdom Viridiplantae; phylum Streptophyta; class Magnoliopsida; order Poales; family Poaceae; genus Lolium; species Lolium multiflorum. The sequence continues at coordinate 68,745,566 of CM061750.1, forward strand.
TTGGAGGCCCAACACTGTCTACAAGAATAGAAGCACCCGTAGACATCAGGGCGACGAGGGGAAGGAGGGATGGAGGGGAGGGGCGGCGACGGCGGGCTAGGGTTCGCCTCCTCGGTCGCCTGGGGGTGGGGGACGACGCGAGGAGAGCGAAACGGTTTCGGTATCGTCCGCCTAGCAGACTATTCAGCTGGTAAAATCGGGTTGCATCGCCAAGGCTTCAATCGCCGAGCTCGGCCTTTTCGTGAGCAACGTGTTCGTGTGCAGCGTGTCCGGCGGCGAGCGGAAGCTCGTGAGCATCGGGCACGAGCTGTTGGTCAACCCGAGCCTGGTGGTCCTCGACGAACCCACCTCCAACTCCACCTCCGCGTTCCGCCTCTTCTCCACGCCGTCGGCACTTACACTGCGCAAGGGGTGCACGGTGTGAGCTCGCGTGAGCAAGGGTGGCGTGGACGAGCTTGATAACACGTGAAGCACATGTCCGTTGGGAACCCCAAGTGGAAGGTGTGATGCGTATAGAAGCAAGTTTCCCTCAGTATGAAACCAAGGTTATCGAACCAGTAGGAGTCAAGGGCCACGTGAAGGTTGTTGGTGGAGGAGTGTAGTGCGACGCAACATAGTGAATCCGGCGCCAACGTGGAACCTGCACAACACAATCAAGATACTTTGCCCCAACGTAACAGTGAGGTTGTCAATCTCACCGGCTTGCTGAAAACAAAGGATTAAACGTATGGTGTGGAGAATGATGTTTGTTTGCGAAGAACAACAAAGAACAGAGATTGCAGTAGATTGTATTTCAGATGTAAAAGAATGGACCGGGGTCCACAGTTCACTAGTGGTGTCTCTCCAATAAGATAAATAGCATGCTGTGTCGTCGTGGCGAACAGACAGATGCCATGGGATGGCTTATGTTGGGGCCGAGTTGGGCGCTAGAGGATTCGGGAGGGTTTTTGATCAGATAGGATGAACCTCCGGATGCTTTCCTCAAGAACTTGGCCAAGGCCAGAGGTAGAAGAAAAAAGACACAAGGAAGAACTCTGTTCTAGATCTTCTCTATTCCATGATCAAACAGGGTTACAAGTTTTTGGATACAAGGTAGCTCATGAACGTGCCCGCGAAGGAGCATGCCCCCTCTCCTTATATAGGGGAGAGGGTGGCTTACAGGGGAAGAAACCCTAATGGCATCTTTGAACATAATAACTACTTTACAAAGCTACTTTAATCATAGGTGACGCCGGTATCTTCTTTAATCAGGGAGGCTGATGTCCTCCGGTTGCTTTAGGCGTCACCTTCGTCTTTTACGTCATGGCTTCGTTTAAAGCTACTTTGCTTAGCTCATCTTTGTCTTCTAGCTCCCAAGAGAATCTTTGACAAGCTTTGCTTATACCGGTAGTCCGGTATCTTCTTAGCTCATTCCGGCATACCCCTTCTGGGCATACCGGTATTGGTTTCCTTAGCCAAATGCTTAAGTTCACAGTCCGGATTAACCTTTAAACCGGTATCTTGATATGCCAAACCATCCGGTTTGGCATGCCTTTGGCATACCGGGGGTTATCCCCCCAACATTAGTCCCCGAAGCTGGTATAGTCTGGTGGATCTCATCCGACGGGCTATGCCAGGTTCCTATCTCACAAGCTACCGGTTTTAATCTTTCCGGCAGCCTGTTCGAAGAAACCGACATCTTTGCCATACTTTCTCTTTCTTCCGTTCCGGACTCTTCCGGTATCTTTGACATTAAACTCCTCCTCGGTGAAGTCGAGGATTTCTCGGGTACAGTGCCTGTCAGAGACATGCGCACTATTTCTGACGCGCCAGTGTCAGGGGTCACTTCCCTTCGGCTTCTGCGCCAACATTAAATGCGCCACACCGGATCCCTCTGGCCATTCCGGATCCATGCGGCGACCCTGTGGCATATTGATTTACCCGCGTGTATCTCCGCGCCACGTGGCGGTCCACGAGGCGAACCGCCGCGGCCCGGCGGTTTCCGGCCCACTTCTCCTTCTTCCTATATAATGAGGGTGCGGTTCCACTTCATCTTCTTCTCCGCACTCGCCCCCTTTTCTAGCGCACTTAGAGCTCCTCGCCCCTTGCATTCTCGCCGCCGCCGGTCGCCGCCAGAGCGTTGCTCCCGATGAACTTGCGTCGTTGCTTCCGCTGCGTTGAAGGTCTCCGCCGCGCAGAGTTCCTCCGACGCTCCTTCGCCGCTGCTGCTTCAAGCTTTCTTCGGCGGCTTTCGCCTCTCTTCGTCGCCGGCCTTCGTCGACGACCACGAGTTCGCCGCACCTCCAGCGAGCCTCTTCTCCGCGTCTCCCGCTGCCTCAGGTGAACCCCAATGCTCATTTGCCCTCTTCTTTCTCGTTTTCCAGATCTTGGGCCGGTAGAGTATTTACTCTTTCCTTTCTTCTGCTTTTTCTCTTACTCATAGATCTTCGCGCAAGGGTAGATCTTGGGAAATCAGTTTTTGGGTAGGATCCGGCGTCTCTCAGATTCGTATGTCTAGCGAGGAGTATCTTTCCGAATCATCCTCTAATAACCATCAGAGAAAAGCTTCCGACGGCCTTTCCGCTGAACTCCTCCGGATGGAGATTGATACCGGAAAAGACCAAGAGGCCAGCAGCTCCGGCCAAGCTTCCGGGGTAGATTTATCCGGTGTCACCCGTGGAGCCTAGAAAGGTTCCGACATGACGCAGCATGAAATAGATTGGCTGTACCGCTCCCGGAGGATACCGGCTGAAGTATCCTGCCGGCTTCCGGGCAACAAGATTGAACCGGTGCTTGAAGCCGGTGAAGTTGTCGTTTTTCTTGCTCACTTCGAGCGCGGCTTCGGTCTTCCTGCTTCCGACTTCTTTCGTCAGTTCTTGGATTTTTACCAACTCCACCCTCACCACCTTCCGGGCAATGCCATCTTCTACCTTTCTTGTTATGTTTCCTTCATGGAGGGCTACATAGGCCTCCGCCCTACTCGCGAGACTTTTGCTCGCTTCTTTTCCCTTCGGATCAATTCCGTTCAGGGCAAAGAAATTCCTAACCCCAAGCCCGCCGTTCAATGCGAGTCTTGCATCATCGGCTCCCGGCAAGGGAGCCCCTTTTTTAAATTCTTCGGTCTCGAGTCATGCCGGGCATGGCAAGAGACCTTTTTCTATGTGAAGAACACCGGCGCCACAGATCTCATCAATCTGCCGGCTTTTAATCCGGCGGTGCCCACCAAGGCCAATTGGGGCTACAATCCGGGGAACAGGCACATCGAGACCAACCGGATTGTTCGCTTCATGGAACAAATGATGAAGGACTCGGACATCTGTTCCGACGACATCATCCACACCTTCATTTCACGCCGGGTGCTTCCCCTCCAGCGTCGGGATCATAAGATAAGTGAAATGTATGGCCCTCGCGACCCCACCAGGATCACAGGCCTCCCTCTCAGCAAGGAGGGCGTAGTCCTTAAGGCTAGGCACATCTGCCAAACCTCTATGCCGATGGACTGGGAATGGGGCAAGATTCCTCTTAGCACCACCAATCCTCCAACTGACGAAGTAAGAGATTATGTAATCCGGGTTATTTTACCGATATCTTTTATGTTGTGGCTAACTGTTTTTTCATTCTTTTTCAGGCGAAGCAGCGTTTTCCTCGCATCGCTGCGGAGAAGCGAGGCCCTCGCCGGAGGCGAGCTCTGGACACGGAGGACCCGGATCCTTACGTGCACTGGACCGACCTCAAGATGGGCCGCACGCACACCCCGCGCCCCGGTAACTTTTCACCCAAAGACCCCGGTTCGGACGACGAGGTTACTATACTTGAGGTACTTAGCTTTTTCTTTTCCTCATTGGTTATCTTTTTGTAGACGCTCCCTCAGCCCGCACCAACCCGCAGGTCCTGGAACGCGTGGTTCCTCTGCAGGCCGAGGTCGGCGATGAGTTTATCGAGAAACTCACCGTCCGCGGCCAAAAGCACAAGGCAACGGAGCCGGAGGCCGGCTCGAGCGAAGCGCCGCCCGCCAAACGCCCAAAGAAGCCCTCTATGAGGCACTACAAGAAGCAGGAGATGCCGGTCGCTGAGGGGTAAGATTCCACTCTTTCTTTCGTTATACAAACTTCTTCTTCCGGATGGTTTTCCCAACTCTCTTTTTTCTATCTTTTTCAGCCCAGCGCTCAAGATTTCCAAGAGCACCTCTGGCATCCCTCCGGAAAGCTCTGAAGAAGCCGCAAGGCCTTCTCCTCCTCCTCCTCAACAAAGTCCGGTACCATATGGTGCCGGCAACTCTTGTGCCTCCCCTCTGGGGGGTACAACAAGTGCAGGGTGCGTGGCCCCTGAACTTCCAGATCACCGCGCGGAGGAGGACATCGTCTCCCCTCCAGAGAATCCTGACACCGGCGCCGACACCGAAGCTGCCGGGAGGGTGGAAACTTTGGTTTCCACCATTCCGAAGAAGAAGAAAGCTTCCGCTTCCTCCCCTTCCAAGGCCGTGCCGGAAACTTTCGCGCCGGCCAAGACCACATCCATGCCTCCTCCGGCAAGTTCAGCCGGAGGACCTGCTGCGGCCAAGCCGCCAAGCCAAGAGCCCACAGCGGCCAAAACCAAACCTGCGCCAGCGCCCGTCTCCACCGGCTCCCTCGCCTGCGGCGCGCAGCCCATCGTACTGCACGCCGGCCACGCCGCCATTGTTGCCGGGGAAACGGCTCCAGCTCCGCTGGGCCGGATCATCGAGCTGAGCCACGGTGGCGCCAGCCTGGGGCACCTGCTCGATTACGCTGAGAAGTGGAATCGGGCAGATCTATCCGCGGCGACGCTCGGCCTGGGCAAGGACAAGATGCCGGCCGTCGATCCCACGGGCACCCGGAACACCACACAACACTTCAGCCGGCTGCGGCGCGCGGTCAAAGAATTTGACACCGCGTGGCACGACGCTACAAACAACGTGGTGGTAAGTTTCACCAAACTTCAAACTTCTTTTTTACAAACCTGTCGGTTTTTACTCTTTCACAATTATGTATATCTTCCCAGTCCCCGAGTTTCGGGTTGAGAGCGCAGCTCTGAGCGCGAAACTTCCTTAGATATACCGAAAACCGGCATCTTCACACTTTTTTTTTACTTAAACAGAGCACGGCGGACGCCGGAAGCGCCTCTTCGAGGAGCTTCTGTGGGAGCACCGGGATCTTGCCGAGGCCCACAGCCACTGCCAAGGTTTGTTTTCTTTGTGCATCCGACTTCTTTCTTACGTATAGATTTTCCCTCTCAACACTTACGAATTTTTTGCGTAACAGCCGTTCTGGAAGCCTCCATCGAGGCCCTCAAGACCCAGCTCAGCAACCTTCAAGGTATCGCTCTTTCTCCAGTTGGTTTGTCTTTTTGTGCTTTACCGGTTACATACTTGTTAACATTTTCTTTTCCGGATTCCAGCTGAAAAGGAGCAGCTCATCCGGGATCACCGGAAGGCCCTGGACGCCCAGGAGATTGTCTCCAGGGGCTCAAGGACCAGGCTATCCAGGCTGGGCTCCGGCATGAGCAGGAGCTGAAGGACGCCCAAGAGGCAGCCGAGGCCAAGCTGGCGGAGGTTCTGGAGGACTCCACTAACTCTAGCGTAGTGCTGCGGGCAGAGCTGGAGGAGATGAGCAATGGGCGGAAAGCGGCCGAGGATCAGGTCGCCCACTTAACTGCGGAGCAAAAGGAGTATGACCAGCTGGTCATGCAAACCGATGCGCTCGCCCTTCATAAGTTTCTTTTCTATCTTTACCGGTTTTTGCTTATAAGCTTATATCTTCCGGTATCATGTCCTTATCTTTTCTTCTTTGTTTTGCAGGGATCTTTCTGGATTCGCAGGTGCACGCTTAGAAGAAGGTGGCAGACCGCCGGGTTGCCCAGGCGTTCAAAAATCTGGCTGCGCCCTGGGATCCTTATGATCATCTGGTCGCGCTCTTCGCCTGGGTCCAGCACATGCGCGCGGTGGACCGGCATCTTGCCGATCTGCCCGACGTGGCGCTCCAGCTCTTCAAGGTGCTGTGGCCCGAGGAAGCGGTGCCGGCTAACCTGACACTCGCCTCCGAACGCCTGAAAGGTGCCGGACGGAGGATCCGCGAGTGGCAGTGCTCAGCTGCCCGCGCCGGAGTAGATCATGCGCTGCGGATCGCCTGCTCTTGGTATGAGGACCTGGATCGACTCCTTCCACAGCCTCTGCCGCGACGCTCCCACTGACACGGACCCGGTCCTCACCGCGAAGCGGAAGGACCGTGCCTACCAGATAGCGGAGCATGCGCCAATCCGCACCTTCATCCCTGCTCCTCCCAACGTCCAAGACTACCTCAGCGATTATGATGAGGAAGAGGAGGAAGATGAGGATGCCGGAGAAGGCGACGCTCCCCGGGAAGCTGCTGGAGCCGGCGACGCACCTCCTGAAGCCCCCGCTGCTTAAACGTTCCCTGCTGTGTCTGTTGACCTGAAACAATGTGTGTTAAATTCTACCCCAGTATGCCGGGGTTTAAGATGTAAGATAAAACTTAGCCTTTTGGTTGGGGTACAACTTTTATGCCGGTGTCTTTTTAACCGATAGCTTATCCAATTAAGTTGGTTTGTTAACTTAGCATATTGCCTTTGTTCTTTGCCTTTATCTTGCACTGTGAAGATTCCGGAATCGTTTCCGCATCCAATTCGATGCACACTTGGTTCTTTCCCTTTGCCTCTGCCTACCTCTTTGGGTGTTTTGGCGTACGAGTTACAAAGTTCTTTTGCCAAGCGAACACTTTCTTGAACTTAGAAATAATTCAAAAAAATTCACAAAAAACCGGTAGAACCGGGGTTAGTTGAACTTTTCCGGATTGTTCGTTCCCACTCCCTCTTTTCGTAGTTCACGTGCTTAATTCCTACCGGTTTATCTTGCTTGCCATGAAGCCGGTTTGCGGACAGCAGCAGAGTCGAAGACTCCGGTAGGTTTAGCACGTTACTAAACCGGAAAGAAAAAATGTTCAACAAGCAACCGGTAAACTGAAAAAATAAACATATTTCATGCAATTTTGATAGAGGCAGTCCCCAAGAAACATTCGAGGTGCCGGAGTCTTTTATTCATAACATAAGGTACAAAAAGGAACTTCTTACAGTACAACTTCAGGAGTAGAAAGGACGCAACAACGCTATGTTCCATGGACGCTTGGTCTCATCTCCGGATTTTTCCGCCTTTCCTTCTTTCCATTCCTGTGCATCAATCAAGTAGTAGGCATCATTGTGTAGAGCCTTGCTCACAATGAATGGCCCTTCCTAAGGAGGTGAAAGTTTATGCCGGCCTTCAGTGTGTTGCACTAGGCGTAACACCAAATCTCCTTCCCGGAAAACTCTCGGGTTAACCTTCCGGCTATGATAGCGTCTGAGGTTTTGCTGGTAGATGGCTGTTCTTGCCAATGCCAGTTCTCTTGCCTCTTCTAGCAAGTCCACATCGTTTTCTCGGGCCTCTTTTACCTCTTGTTCGGTATAGAGTTGCACCCTTGGTGAGTCATGGAGAATGTCGGTTGGTATGACCGCTTCTGCTCCGCAAACCATGAAGAATGGAGTGTACCCGGTAGACCGGTTTGGAGTCGTTCTTATGCTCCACAACACTGACGGTAACTCATCGAGCCAACATCCCGGTGACTTTTCGAGTGGTTAAATAAGCCTTGGTTTTATGCCGGAAAGCACCAACGCATTGATTCTTTCAGCTTGGCCATTGCCTTGTGGGTGTGCCACTGAGCACAAATCCAACCGGATGTTGTTAATCCTCACAGAATCGCTTGAATTCTCCTTGGGAAAAGTTTGAGCCATTGTCAGTGATGATGCTGTGTGGGTATCCATACCGGAGAATAACATCTTTCAAGAACTTTACTGCGGTATGCCCATCACATTTTGCGATAGGTTTTACCTCCAACCACTTGGTGAATTTATCCACCATGACCAAGATGTGGGTCATGTTTCCCCTTGCAGTTTTGAATGGGCCAACCATGTCAAGGCACCATACAGCAAATGGCCAGGTTAACGGTATAGTTTTTAATCCGGATGCTGGGGTATGGTTCTTCTTGGCGTACCTCTGGCACCCATTACATTTTTGTACCAAATCCTCAGCATTCTCCAGAGCAGTTGGCCAGTAGAAGCCATGCCGGAACACCTTTGCCACCAGCGCCCTCGATGAAGCGTGATGCCCACATTCTCCTTGGTGAATCTCCCTGAGCATTTCTTTTACTTCTTCCGGTTCCACACATCTTTGCAGGACACCGGTAACACTTCTCTTGTACACCTCGCCATTGATGAAAGTGTATGCTTTGGCTCTCCGCTGGATCCTTCTTGATTCGTTTTCGTCAACCGGCAAGGTGTCGTTGATCAGGAATTCCTTAATAGGTTTAACCCAGGATGGTGCTTCTCGAACCAGAAATACCGGTACGTCTATCTCCATACTATCCACAAGCATTGCTTCTTCCGGCATGGACATCGCAGTCCCCGTGTTTACCGGAGCAGTCCCCGAGTTTGCCGGAGCAGTCCCCGGGTTTCCTTCGTCAACATCCATTGGCACCACATGTGATTCCGGTACAAAAATTGACTCTGGTTCCGGACTCGGTTTGATTGATGGTGTTCTTAAGTGCGCCAAGGCTATTCCAGGAGGAATTTCCTGCCTGGACGAGCCTAGCTTGGACAAAGCATCTGCGGCTTCATTTTCAGCCTGCGGCACATGGTGAAACTCAGCCTTGAAGAAGCGGGCAATCTTTTGCACATGAAACCGGTATGAGGCCATGTTGGCATCTTTTGCATCCCAATCTCCAGAACATTGTTGCACCACAAGATCTGAATCACCGTAGCAAACGATCCGGTGTGCACCGATTTCTTTTGCGACCTTAAGCCCATGAATCAGTGCCTCATATTCAGCAACATTGTTCGATGCCCTGAAATGTACTTGCAAAACATACCGGAGGTGATCTCCCTTAGGCGAGGTAAGTACCACACCGGCACCCAGACCCTCTTTGAGCTTGGATCCGTCAAAGTGCATCTTCCAGTATTCCACTTTATGCTCCGGTGGCTTGTACTGCATTTCCGCCCAATCGACTAGGAAATCAGCCAAAGCTTGTGATTTTATGGCATCTCTCCTTTCGTATACCGGTACGTAAGGTGACAGCTGAATTGCCCATTTTGCAATCCGGCCGCTAGCATTTTTGTTGCACATGATGTGTGAAATTGGTGCTTCACTCACCACTTTCATCGGATGCTCTTCAAAGTAATGCTTGAGCTTCGTGGCGGCCACGAACACGCCGTAGGTCATTTTTTGGAAGTGTGGGTAGTTTTTCTTTGAAGAGGAGAGCACCTCGCTCAGGTAGTATACCGGCCTCTGCACGGTTTTCCTTCCTCATCTCGTTCTACCACAACCACAACACTTACCACCCGGTTTGTTGCCGCTATGTAAAGCAACATGGGTTCTCTTTCCAAAGGTGAGGCCAAGATAGGGGCTGTGGCAAGCATAGTTTTCAGCTCTTTAAACGCCGCGTCTGCCTGAGGGGTCCAGACGAAGGTATCGGATTTTTTCATTAACGCATAGAGCGGTAGAGCTTTTTCTCCCAACCTGCTTATGAACCGGCTTAGCGATGCCAAGCTTCCGGTAAACTTCTGCACATCTTTTAGTTCTCGCGGTATAGTCATTCTTTCTATTGCCGGATTTTTACGGATTCACTTCAATGCCCCAGCTTGATACAAGAAAGCCAAGCAGCTTGCGGAGGTTGAAGTGCATTTTGCCGGATTAAGTTTCATTCGGAACCTTCTTAGGTTGTCAAATGTTTGCCGGATATCATCAATTAAGGTGTCTTTTACCTTGGTTTTTATCACGACATCGTCCACATAGACTTGTACATTCTTTCCAATTTGATCAAACAAGCATTTTTTGCATACAGCGCTGGTACGTTGCACCAGCGTTGCGCAAACCAAAAGGCATAGTAACATAGCAATAAGCCTCGTGCGGGGTAATGAAGCATTTTTTTGATCTTCCTTTTTCAGGGGAATCTGGTGGAAACTGGAATAAGCATCCAGGAAAGACAACAACTCACACCCAGCAGTAGAATCTATCACCTGATCGATCCGGGGCAAAGGGAAAGGGTCTTTTGGGCAAGCTTTGTTGAGGTTGGTGTAGTCGATGCGCGCCACACCTTTGGAGCTTTTGCTTCCAGGTTTTCTTCTTTTTCTTTTCGACCATCACCGGATTGGCTAGCCACTCGGTATGCGTCACTTCCACGATGAAACCGCAGCCAAGTAACTTGGTAACTTCTTCTCCAATGTTTTCTCCTGCGAACCGGCGTAAAGGTTGTCGCCGGCACAGCATCCTTCCGGACGTTTAGAGAGTGCTCAGCCAGCTCCTCGGAACACCTACCAAGTCATCGGTAGACCAGGCAAAGATATTCCGATTCTCAGGGAGGAAGCTGACGAGCGCGCTTTCCTATGCTTGATTCCGGCACAATACGATGGTGCGCTCGGTAAGCCGGATCCACACAATGTCCTTTGTTTCATTTGTCGGCTTGAATGCGGTGTGCCCAAGTTTCCACTCATTGCCGCTAAGCTCAACTGTGAAGACTGAGCCAGCGCAACCGCGGTTTGCATCCTCCTTTTTTCCTCTGCAATTACCAGCGATTCTGCCAGGTTGGATCCGGCGAAGGCGGTTTCCAGTCAGATCTTGTAGTTTCCCAACATGGTTAAGGGTTCACGAGGTGCCGGCATCTTCATCTTGAGATAAGCCATATGAGTTGAAGCCATGAAGGCCGCCAGTGCCGGTCTACCAAGCAGTGCATGGTAAGGACTGTCTAGGTCCACCACTTCGAACAAAACATTTTCCACCCGGCGTTTCACGTCCTCCGAATGACACATCCACCGGACTTTTCCTACCGGTGCACAGGACAGGCCGGAACGATTCCATGGAACGTTGTGTGAGTTGGCTGTAACATGTTTCTGTTATCCCCAGCGTGTGCATTGTATGCTTGTACATGATATTTATCTGCTTCCATTGTCTATCAGCACTTTCTGAACTTGACTCGAGTTTCCGACCCTTGCATGATTGGGTCCACAACGAGAGCGTAACCACCCGATTCGGCATGATCTTGGGGTGATCCTTGAACGACCAGGTGATTTCTGATCGACCACAACATGTATCTGGGTATTGCCGGCATTCTGCGTTCACCTCCATGGAGCAGCGATGCATGCTTTGCCTGTCGGTTGGCTCGATGTGAACACAACGCAGCAGAAGTGCGGATCCTTGTAAACATTCCGGCCCAAAGGTGCCGGTGGTGGCGGTTGGCCATTGCCATCTTCCACGATGAACTTGCTGGTTCTGTGAGGTTGTACCGGTAGAGCGTTTGCCCCGGTAAGCGGTGGTGGCGGTGGTAGCGGATGCTGGTGCAACATGTCATGCGAGGGTTGCAGTATTGTGGAACAGCCCTGTGCTTGCGCATCTTTTACCGCGCCTCTTAGCATCAAGTGCTTGATCCAGGAGCAATCTTTTGTCAAATGGTTCGCCGGCTTTGATGGATGTGGAGTATGAAGCTTGCACGGCTGCTCCATTGCCGCTTCCATGGTGTACCTCATATGCTCTTGCCAATCTTTTTCTGTCCCCATTTTTCCTTTTCAACCCATTTCTTCTTAGGACCCGCCCATGGCCGCGATCCGGTTTTTGCCTCTGGTTTCCGCTGGGGCCGGAATTTTCCTGCACCGCGGCTACTTGCTGCGGACCATACCTTCGATCCGGAAAGTCTTCCCTTCTTTTGTTGTGCCGGTTATCCCGGTGTTGATCCTGCCGGGGTTGGCTTGTTTGCGCCGGTTCAGCTTGCACTGTCGGTTGCATTGGGTCTCCCAACGCATAATTTTCCGCCACCCGCATCATTTCAGCCAATGTGCTTGGCATGTTCCTTTGTAGCCTTTGCCACATCGGTGATCCTCTCCGGCATCCCTGACTGAACCAAGCAATCGCTTGTGCTTCTATCACTCCTTCACACGTGTTTCTCATTGAGTTCCATCGGGTGAGATAATCCCGGTCTGTTTCATTCGCACGCTGCTGGCACAAAGCGAGCTGCTGCGGCCTGTTTGGCCTCTTGTAGGTACTGCTGAAGTTGCTTACAAAGGCTTCCTCAAAGTCCAACCATCCATTTATGATTCCTGCCGGCAAGTTGTTAAGCCAAATACGTGCAGGTCCCACTAGGAAGGACGGTATGATTCTTACGGCTCAACGCCGGTTTACTCCGCCACCAGCAACGTAAATAGCTGTGACATAATCAGCCAGCCAATCTTCCGGCTTAGTTGTGCCGTCATATGTTTTTGTATCCCGGGGCAATTGGAAATTGCGTACCGGTGGTTCTTCTCTCATGATCCGCGGGCCAAAGCATTTTGGGGTAGGAGGACCCTCAGATTCAATCATTTCGGAAAGAAACACTCTATCCAGCCTGTGCCTCGCATCCTGGCCTGGTAGGCATCTTTCCCCCACACGTTCCCCCAATGGGTTCCGGTAGGCTTTGGTTCGTTCCACTTCGGAATCTCCTTCTTCATATCTTGCCGGTTCCGCGGCTCTTGCCTGCCGGTACCTTGGTGGTGGCATTTCCTCTTCAACATACGCTGCCCTTGCAGCTCGATAATTTTGCCCGGTTTCGTGTCTACCGACACGATTGTTTCCGGCATAACCGTTTCCGGTGTAGCCATCTCCGGCATAGCCATTTTCGGCATATCCGCGACCTGCTCCATAGCTTTTTCTTCCGGATCATGTGGCTCGGCTTTTTGTTTTCCGGCAAGAACCGGATCGTAGACGGTCATCTGCCGCGCATTCATCTCTTTTTTCCTTTATTTTATCCGGATGGGGGGACAATGCCTGCCCATGGGATTTGCTTCCGGCAACTTTTGTCGACCGGGCTGATTTTGACTCGAGCGCTGCTTTGTTGATTCTAGCAAGCTCATCATTTTGTGCATGTATCATATCAAGCAATTCTCTAACTCTATCCTGTTGCTTTGCTAATGCATCTCCGGATAGCGACTCACACATCTCCATAGCGGCCTTAGCAGCTTTTATAGTTTTATCCGGACTACTGTACTTGGGTTTCTCTACGATGCTCACAGATGCAGAGGTGCTTTTGCCGGCAAGAATTTCCTTACGCAAATCCTGATCTAGATTGCGAGCCTTAAGCCGGTTCTCCGGTATCCTAGCAGCCTGAGCGCTAACAGAAGCTTCTTGGGCAGCGTTGTACTCACATAGGGTTAGGTTCAGCTCGCGCTGAGCCCGGATGATGTCTGCGCCCCCGGAAAGCAGCTTCTTGCGCGTTGCCTCCAGCTCCGCTTGTGCCGCCGCCGGGTCGATGTTCTGCGCGATGGGCGTCGCCAGCATGCTCATCGCCGCTTGAAGAGGAGTTTTCGGTGGTGCAGAAGATGCTCCCGCAGCGCCCATGTCGCGCTCCAGCGGTGGCTTTGTCGGACGGGTCGATGCCGCGCGCCCAGCTCCTTCTTCCACAGCTTCTTTGCCAGCGCCGGCCGCGCCAGCCATCATGACCTCCACGCTGCTGGCGGCGCGGCCAGCACATAGCCACCTTGGCGGATCCGGCGCCACCAGCACCGGCGAGAGGCGCTGGCGCACAGGGACGATGTCGAAGTAGATGCGGTGGCTGCCGAACTCGATGATGCGGCCGTTCTGCGGGAACTTGACGCCGTTGGCGAAACAGCCCGCGTTGTCGTTGAAACAATTTTCGAAAATTGGTTATCACAAGAACTATTCTATGGGAAAATTTGTTCATCATAACAATTCCTTTCATGGAAAAATCCGTTCACCAGAAAAATCATCAGTTTATGTTCATCTTCTCCACAAGAATCCGTTCATGGGAAAAAAGATTCATCGTAAGAATCTGTTCATTTAAAAAACAGTTTTTTTATGATAAAATCATTTTTGTGCCAAGTTTTTTTTGTTCATAGCAACTTTACGTTCATAGAAAAATCTGTGCAACATGAAAAGTTTCTTATGTCCATAAACAAAAATTTCAATGACAAGTTTTTTTTGTTCGTGAAAAAAAAACGTTTTTAATGAAAAAATACAGTTCAATAACTCAATATGATAATTCGTTCCAATAAATAGAACCCATTCATGCAAACATCAGTTGATCACAACAACCGTTCTATCGAGAAATCTGTTTAGCATAAGAAATCGATTATCGTATATAAAAATCTGTTCCATCATAACAATCCGTTCATGGGAAAAAAAATCATCAAAATAAATTTTTTCCTTGAAATAACAAACAATTCGTAGGAAAATCAACATGAGAATTATGATGCGCAGTTCAACAATTTTTTTACTTCTTTAAATCTAAAACTATTTTATACAAATTTCTTCATAAAAATTATTTTGCAAAAATTTGAACAGTTTGTGAATATGAACAGTTTTTAAATTTGAACATTTTTTAAACTAAACAATTTCAAATTTGAACCCTTTTAAATTTTGAACAGTTTTTTAAATCTAAACATTTTTTAAATTTGAACATTTTCTCGTTTTTTTGAATATGAACTTTTTTTTTGAATTTTTCAAATATTGTTCATCACAACAGCTATTCTATGGAAAAATTTGTTCATCATAACAATTCCTTTAATGCAAAAAATCGTTCACCATAAAAATCATCAATTTATGTTCATCTTCTCCACAAGCTGTTCATGTGAAAAATGATTCATCGTAAGAATCTGTTCATTTAAAAAATAGTTTTTTATTATAAAATCATTTTTGGGTCAAGAATTTTTTGGTTCATAAAAAATTTACGTTCATGGGAAAATCTGTGCAACATGAAAAATTTCTTATGTACGAAAACGAAAATTTCCAATGACAAGTTTTTTTGTTCGTGAAAAGAATCCATTTTAACGAAAATAACAGTTCAATATGATAATTTGTTCCAATAACTAGAATCCATTCATGCAAACATCCGTTGATCTCAACAACCGTTCTATCGAGAAATCTGTTTAGCATAAGAAACCGATTAACGTATATATAAAATACATGCATCATAACAATCCCATTTCATTAGAAAACTCAGTTCCATCATAACAATTACGTTCATGGAAATTTTTATTATGGTTCATGATCCGTTCATGTAAATTTGAACATTTTTTAACTAAACAATTTCAAATTCGAAACCGTTTTTATTCTGAACAGTTTTTAAATCTAAACATTTTTAAATTTTGAACATTTTCACGATTTTTTAATATGAACATTTTTTTTACCTCAAACAAGTTTTTGAAAATTGTACATCACAAAAGCTTCCCTATGGAAAAGTCTGTTCATCATAACAATACCTATCATGGAAAAACCTGTTCACCAGAAAAATCATCAGTTTATGTTGATCTTCTCCACAAGAATCTGTTCATGTGAAAAAAGATTCATCGAAAGAATTCGTTCATTTAAAAAACAGTTTTTTATGATAAAATCTTTTTTGGGCCAAGTTTTTTTTGGTTTATAGCAAGTTTACGTTCATAGAAAAATCTGTGCAACATGAAAAGTTTCTTATGTCCGAAAACAAAAAATTTCAGTGACAAGTTTTTTTGTTCGTGAAAATAATCCGTTTTATTGAAAATAATAGTTCAATATGATAATTCGTTCCAATAACAGATTATTTTTTAAACGAGAAAATGTTTAAAAAATAATCTGTTCAGAAACTTATTATGATGTGTAATTCAACATTTTTTCTTTAGTTTTTTAAATCTAAATTTTTTATTAAAATTTCTTGACAAAAATTATTTCACAAATTTTTGAACAGTTTTTGAAAATGAACAGGTTTTAAATTTGAACATTTTTTAACTAAACAGTTCCAAATTTGAACCGTTTTAAATTTTGAAGAGTTTTTAAATCTAAACATTTTTAAAATTTAAACATTTTCTCAATTTTTTTGAATATGAACATTTTTTTAGCTCAAACATTTTTCGAAAATTATTTATCACAAGAGCTATTCTATGGGAAAATCTGTTCGTCATAACAATTCGTTTCATGGAAAAACCCAGAAAAATCAGTTAATATCAGAGAATGCTTTTATTAGTTTTTTTTTGAAAAGTTTTTTTTTATCATGTTAATAATCCGTTGATGGAAAAATCCATTCAACCCAAGAATCCATTCATGAGTTCTTTTTCGTTCAAGTGGAGTAATTTTTTGGTTTTCTAGTTAATAGAAAAAATTCAATAACATTTTTCCATCAACAGATTAATCATTTTCCCTTTGTTAAGAATTTTAATATTTTCGCTAGCTCGCTTTTTCCATCCCTCAGTTCTGCACAAATCTCAACAAATATTCAAATTCAAAAAAAATTATTCAGTTGTAAAAATGGAAGGTCTGAAAAAGCGTTCAATTTCGGAAAAAAATTACATATTTTTTAAATAAACATTTTGCAAGAACTAATTTTTTTAAAAGTTTTAAACTTGTTCAAAATTCTAGTTTAAACAAACTTTTTAATATGCTTGTTGCAAATATGATTAAAAATTATCAGATTTAAACATTATCAAATAGAAAGGGTATGGGATCAACGGTTCCATCGCGCGGGAATCAAGGACGAGATCCTGCATGAACTAGTGTCCCCTTCTGGTGTGAGGACAACAAAAAGCTTTACGCGGTCCTACACATATATGCCCCTAAATGAACGAAGATCTACTTAAAACTAAATACATCCATTGATCTGCTATAGAATCACATCCAGTTTGGGCACATGGGTAGAAAAACATCCAGGGGGAAAAAGTTACTCAAAAATGACACACCTAGTTACCACCTGGATGGTCTATTGGGAACATTCAGTTTCTTCTGGCTAATATCTCATTTTCCATTACTACATCCATAATATTATATACACTAAGATACACTCGAGAGATATAATAACCTAGGACATGTAACTGCTCAGAAATACAGATCCTGTAGGTGAATACCAAAGCAGAATAAGTAATCTGCTATTGAAAAATAGCATCCAGTAGGACAATAATAAACCCCTGACAGAGAAGTACCTGCACAAGCTAACATCCATTTTATTTTCAATAAGTATGTAACAGCATCAGGATGCACCGATAGGAGGTACACATCCCATTTGATTTTATTGGAAAGTAAACATATAACTTTTTTGTATGAGTAACATCCAAAAAGTTGGATTCCACATGTTTCACAGTATTTGTTTAATCAAATACTATATATTACAGTAGCTTAATACGTGCCAACACGTCAAAATAACATCCAGCTTTGTTTTCCACATGATTCACAGCGTAGTTGCTCCCTTATTTGCTCTGCTGAACTGAAACACTGTGAGAGGTTCAAATGTTGAAGGCATTGATTGCAACAGAGATGGAATTTTGATCTTCTTTAGTTTTTGATTTGCAATAGACCATGAACGTGCGTTTAATATAGGAAAAGACAATGTCACTACTGATTCTGTGTATTCCTTTTTCCTTCTAGAATTCTTCTCAGACTGGGGCTTCATTCTATTCCCTTTGATGACTGAAATAGAACTGCTTACAGGAGGATCCTTCAATGTAGTTTCTTCTCCGTCAGTCTGCTTTTTCCGTTTCCTTGTTGTTTTCGGCTTTGAACTAATCTGTTCGGATGGTTTTGAAACACTACCATCTTCATTCACCCAAACATTCAGATTTTTCAGAACTGGTGCTCCGGAAGTTTCAGGAAGTTTTGCTGTGTTCTTTTGTTTAGCTGACGCCTTTTTTATAACTGGAGGGTCCTTGAGTGTAACAGACAGTGCATCATTTTGCTTCACAGTATCATCAGCCATCAACCGCTTATGAAGTTTATGAACTTCCTCAATAAATTCTCTACTCTTAGCTGTATTCCTACTCAAATCTGCACAAATATCATTGACGCTGTTCATTAGCATTGCATATCTCAATGTACTCTCAGAGGCTTCTGCACCATGAACCTCTATGCATTGCTGTTTATGCTTTATCAGTTCTTCCTCCCTGTATTTGATAGTCCACCTTGGCATTATGTATTCTTCTGGAATTCTCACAACATCAAATTGAGTGAAAAGTCTTAATATGTGGCAACATAGAATTCCATCCTTCTCAAATTTAGCACACTCACACTCATATGTGTAACATCCCATGATTGTTAATCCAATAATGTTGCTAAGTTGTTCATAAGCATGCATGCATCTGCATTTGATTTGAGAAAATTTGCACTAAAAAGATTTGCAACAATGTTGCCAATGTTGTAGTTTGCTATATTTAAATATTTGGTGCAAAAGCCCCTCAAAATTTTGGGTCAAAACACCCTAAAATTCCCCTAATTCTTCCCTGTTTAAAATTTCCAGGAATTTTACTAAAAGGCAGGGGGTTTTGGAAAAAATCCCTTTGTCTTCTTCCCCAGGCAGGCAGCTGCCTGAGCTGCCTGGCTCGCCCGCCGGCCACCTCCTGCCGCCTTGCGAGAGGATGAGGACGCCCTGTCCTCCCTTCTCTCCCTCCCGTCCTCACTTCCCCCCCCCTGCGCTCTCTCCCTCTCTCTCCTCACCCCCGACCCAAACCCTACCCTCGCAGACGCCGTCGGCCGCCGCTTCGCGCCGCCGCTACCGGCCTCCCCAAGCTCCCCCACGACCACCATTAGAAGCACCTCGTCGCCCTCTCCTACCCTGCAAAAGGAATCGGCCCGGGTCGTCGTGAATCGCCGCCGCCATCGCCATTTCTGACCACCGCCGGCGGCCACGTCGTCGTCGATTTCTCCGTCTGCAGGCCTCCTCCGGCCTCGCCGCCAACCTCCTCGCGCTCGTGGTGAGCCTCTGGTGCTCAGGCGCCTCCTCGCTCCCTCCCTCGCGCTCTGCAGCGTGCCTGCGACGCGCGGCTTCGTCCGCCGCCGTTCGGCCTCGTCGCCGGCGCCATTCTGGCGACCTAAAGTGGGCGGCGCCGCCTCCCAGAGGTAGCCCGCGCCGAGGCGCGTCCGACGTGCCCAACAGCGCGCTCGGGGACGCCCTGGAACGGCCACGCCGTTCGCCACTGCCGCCGTGGTCAACCACCGGCGATTGACTCCGGTGGGCCCCGGCTGTGAGGCTTTTCCTTTTTTATTTCCTTTTTGTTTTATCATTTCTGTAAATAATAAATCCATGATAGGTGGGCCCCATCCGTCAGATATTTATTCTTTTCCTAAATGTTTATAAATGATTAAAACCCTGACAGTGGGTCCGACTGTCATATTTTTATTATTTTTCAGAAATTCCAGAATTTGATTAAACCTTGTTTAATTCATAACCATTACATTTTAAATCAGAAAAATGTGTATAATATATCAAAATCTTCATAAAAATGAGATCTACACTTTAGTAGCACAATCATGCATGATTAAGCAACTTTGAACCCTGTCCTTAATAGAAGAACAATTGAACCCTCTTCTTTAATATGCGGGGTTTATGGAATTGCAAAGTATTATGCATTCCAACCCTATTTAAATTGATGAGCATGTTATAGGATCAATTTCATTACTATTAACATGTCATATCATCATTCTTGTATGCTCATTGCATTTATGCCATGTGTTGATTGTTCTATTATCTTTCCGGTGTTTGCTTCTTCGCGATCGATAGAGCAAGTGCCGAGACGATGAAGATCCACAACGACGCAGATCAATAATTGTCCATCGACGAACAAGTCAAGCATGGGATCTCCGAAGATCCATATTGGTTTGTCAGGAACAAAGGCAAGCCCTAGCCTGGTTCATATATGATTTCGAAATGCTTTTACTCTGGTTCCTTCATATTGCATGCGATTCAACTGTCTTTTATCGATAGATAGAGTTACCCTATTTATTGCATGTCCTACCTTTGTAGCCTCAAATCCCTGATCCACTGCTCCTAGCATAACTAGGTTTGGCATGTGTGCATCGCTAGAGCCTTTATATCTTTATGATTAGCCATGCTTAGTATGTTACGCTACTACTCCGGTCTTCGGACTGGAGCCTTGCAATGAAATGAATCTAGCATGACAGGTTGACGTGGTAAGTGTAGAGATGTTGTTAAACATGTTTAAAGGCTCAGACGAGAGGCCACATTGGGATGTGGTGGGTTGTTTCGTTTCTGCCGACCCTAGGAACCGAGTTCTCGCCTCTTGAACCAAGATCGAGCGTACAACCACACGAGGCCCTATTATGGTACCCTCTCGACTCACTAACTTGCCTAGTAGATTCCATGAGTCACATAGTTTGCGCGTTATTTGGACATATGCATTGAAAATATTTGTGAAAAGGTGCATAGCATACAGGTAGGTAAGCGTGGCCGAGGTGGCTTGGGTTAGAGTCCCTGGTGAAACCCACCTCGCCTCACATCGTTAAGGACCGACTTCGGGACTTGACCCGTTACGGCGGAACAATCCTTAGCGCGTGAGTCATGGTCTCGGAGACAGCAAGGTAAAGGTCGTGGTCAACCACCCTCTGCCGGCTTTCCAAGGAAGAGAGCTAATGATTCCAGCATTAAGAGTCGGTTGGTACGTGTGGATAAAATTGTGCACCCCTGCAGGGTTAAATCTTTTCGAAAAGCCGTGTCCACGGTTACGGACGACTTGGGAATGGATTCTGTGATCATAGACAACTTTAACCTGATCGTAAAATTTGGCAAACAATGTGTGTTTACGGATACCTTCTCCGGGTGTTGAGGGGTGATCCGAGGATAGTGGTTCGAGCTGATGATGAATTGGTGGATACAATATGATGATCAATAGAGATAGAGATATCGCTCTCTTATCCCCTTTTAAAGGTTCTGAGTAGTCGAGTTTCTCTTCCCTCTTGTTTAACAAAGGACTGGCTTTATGCAAAAGAAGCTCCATAGAAAGCCCGCATACCCGCTTTGCTAAAAGGTTGTACTAAGTCTTGCTGAGTCCCTGTACTCAGCTTTGCATGCTTTTGTTTCAGACGAAGTTGCTCCGACGGATGGTGGTTTCTAGGTCGACATCGATGAGTAGCTTGGGGTTCCCAGGTGGCAGCCTGGAATCTATGGGCTGGGACGTCGCCGTTATGCTCCTGGCCTCTTAGGCCTTTTGCTATCTTGCTATGTCTAATAGCATAACTTCGCTTTCGTTGATTGATGTATGCCAGGTCAGTGACCTCTGCTTGTAATATTTTGGTTCTTCGCTCAGTTATGAGCTTGTAATGCCTCTTTGAGTCGTAGAGTCACTGTTGTGTTACTGATTCTCTCACTGTATTCTCTCGAGCTCTAGGTTAGGCTTATGTCAGACGAAGATCTGGTATTTGTCTAATCCTGATCCCGGGGGTGCCACAGGTTTTGGTATCAGAGCAGGACTACCTGTAGGAAAACCCTTTCTACTGGTCGATGTTGAGTCTAGTGTTTGTGAAAACTATTTGGAAGCTAAAAGTATTTGCAAAAATATGAGTAGGCTTCTTTTTACTCCTTATCTGGTATCGCTCTAGTTCTAAGGTGCCTTACCTTTGAGTTGATTTGAAAGTTTTTCTATCTCTTCTAGTCTTTCAAACTTAGGTGCCTCAAAGGCAGGTCGTTTGCAAACCAGTTGACCTAGTGCAGAGTTCTCTAGAGTTGTGTGTGTTCCGTGCTTCCTCTTTGTTTTGTTTTGTTTTGTTTTGTTTCAATAGAGAGATTTCTTTCCATCATGATCTCTCTATTTTGTGGGTTCCACATCATTCTGTTCTTGGCTTCGAGGTTTCCTTTTGCCTTGTATGCCTCCTTTTTATTTGCTTGGGTACTTCGGAAGTTATGCATTGCTTCTAAATGTTACACCGTGATTCGCAGTGTCCTCTGTGTCACTCATCTAGTAGTTACTCCATTCTCGGTTTCTAACCCTTGGACTTGAACCGAAGGTCCCCAATTGTGCTGGATTCTAGTATACGAATCTTAGTACATGAAGCTGGCCTTTAACCCAAGATCCATGCCCTTGAACACTAGTGTTAATGTTCAAACATTACATCGGGATGGCTAAATTAAAATTAAGCTATCCTTCAAGCTTGTGGTTATTGTCGTGTTGAATTGCGGCAATAAATATCTTTCACTTCCACTAGCTATCGCATTGGTTCTTTCATCGAACCAAATGGATCACAACAGAAGTGCTCTTTGTGAGTCTCTGATATATGTCTGTGACTCTGCCACACCTCCTTTTTCAGCATGAGTTTCACAAAAGAGTTATCTTGTGCATCTACATCTTCGGAATTCTGATCCTCATCATGTTCCTCCTCTGTAATGCCTTTCTGGCCTTTGTGTGCTAGTTAGCAGCCAAGTGGTAAACACGCATTGGTGTTTCCCACTGCATGTTACTCTTGTGGCCCGTCAAGACCTTTCACTTCGGTATGTCAGGAGAAACAGACTCCAGTACCTCGTCTGTTTCTAAGACTTGGTCAAAGTGTTGTAATCCGCAGATTAAGAGGCCTCGTTAGCTTCTGTTCTGTTCTACCTTAGAGTATCACCCTCTTTTATATTATGAGGTCGTGCTTTGTATCATGGTCTTACTGATGAAGTGATGCTCTTTCATATCTTTACTCACCCTTTCTCCGAGTTGTCTATGCTTGAGAATGTTGGCGTTTGCGTACTGATGTGGCTATCTGAGATTCTTAGCAATTGTTATTGCTTGGAGATCCAAGGACATTTGTGTCATTCTTAGCCTGATTGGTTCGCCAACTAATTAAGCGAAGTTTGATCGTGCTGCCAAGTCCATTTGTTCAGGCGCACATTTTGGTCAAAGAGTTAGGTCAATGCCAAAGCTCTCAAGACCACATCGGTTGCTTTGTAAAGCAAGATCCCCTCTCGAACTCAGTGATATACCGGTGGTTCGTGATATTCTAGTTGTCTTTCTAGAAGTATAACTATGTTCCATGACCGTGTTGTCAGGTTCGTGAGTAAGTTGGTTCTTTGAACTACTCATTTCTTCAAGAAACCATGTTGGATAACCCTGGACTAGTTGGTTGAGCTTAAACAACAACTTGGAGAGTTGAAAGACAAATGCTCTACTCGACTTTGATCCTTGTTAAAGGGATATCTAGTTTCTTCGTGTTGAAGCAAGATAGTATATTCTCTTGGATATGATATCTACCTAATCTTTGATTTGAGTTTGGGCTATCGCCAAATCAAAGTCAGTTCCAATGACTATCTTGATGATGTTTATACTCATGGTGTCTCGTCTGAGTATACCTTCATGTCCTTTGATCTGACCAATACTTCTGCCTCGTTCGTGCAAAATATGAGTTCCTCATTGGAGTATCTTGATAAGTTTGTTATTGAGCCCATCGATGACATTCTTATTTCCTCCATGTTTAAAGAGATTCATATTGAACAACTGGCACTAATGTTGAAAACTTTTGAGAACCATCTTTTTGTTATCATGAAGTATGTGTTCTGGATGTTAGAAGTAACCTTCTCTGGTTCACGTGCATTTGCTGAAAGATGTCGCCGTGGATCTGAGTCGAGTTCCCTTTGTTTTCCTCGGGAATCATCGCAAGTCGGTCATACATGTGCGAAGTATTCTTGAGATGGAAGGTTGTTACCTCCATTCCTTGAAACATTCATCTATGCACACTAAGCCAGTGACTGGTTTGTTCAAGAAAGAAAATAAGCTTAAGAACTTCAAAACCTTCTTTGATGTCCCCATAAGGACACACTTGTGTTACACTGCAAGTTCATATGCACGCAATTGTCTTCGACAGTTTCAACCATATGTATTACGCAATCTAGCTCAATCCTTTGGAGCTTGACATTGTAGTCCATATCTTGAGAATCTATCGACTTTACCTTGGTGGTAACTGTTGAAAATCTTCAATTCGGACATTCTGAGTCTGAAATATCGTTACACATAACCTAAGCTGAATCTCAAGCGGCAATGATGGTTAGTGTTTGTCAAGGATTTTGACATAGGTCTCTTTGTAAATCCGGCAAGATTGATGTCGTGGTTAACACAATTAGTCGGAAGGTCTAATGTCATAATCCCTTGAATCATCAAAAATAATCCCTCTCCATGAGGATCTTGTGTAACCTATTCTAGGAGTGGCCCTTATGATGTCTTTTCAATTCCGAAGTCCGACCTTCACTTGATGACTTATTAAACGCTTTTCAATCGCCTGATATTAGTGTCTATAACATCAAGGAGAACATCATAAGCAGTCTTGCTAAATGTCTCTTGGTCAATCCCTCGAAATCATTTCTCCGGTGGCAACCACTTCGTTCGGAGAAATTTCAATCCCCACTGATCCTTGGCACCTCCCTAGAAAGTACCCTTCTCTTTTCTTTGGTTTGTACTTGAAGTTCTAACAAATTCACACGTTGTGTGAATTCGTCAGCCATCTAGGCCCCGACCTTTTGAGCAGACAATAATCGTTTCTTATATCCTGGCCGAAGAGTGACTATGATTTTGAATTCTAAGTTGCTCTCGTTGGATAATCATTCGTGCTTCTACAAGTCACCCTCTCTAAGAGTACCTCGTCATGGTAACCAAGGCAGTTTAACTCTTCGCTACCTTGTTCTTTGTATTCTTGTCAAGCATGGAGCAATTCCCTAACAAAATTTGAAACTTCTCACGTCTCCTTTACCTTGACGTGTTTCATGTCTGTTAACTCAAGAGTTGTTTTTAAACACTCCTTCCATGAGTTGACCATGAGATACTCGATCTTCTAGAGATCCTTCGTTCTAGAGTTATTCCCTCTTTCCTTTAGGTGCAGTTGAGCAACAACCTCAAGGGAAGAAAATGAAGCACTTCATTCATGGTGTTGTGGGTCAACTTCTTCATTGTGTCGTGGATTAACTTTCTCAACAAAGAAGATCGGTGTAGTATCAACAAGCTCGTTGAAGACCATCGTAGTCTTTGTTACCTTCTCTTTTCCTACTTTAGGAATCTCGGGGACGAGATTCTTGTAAGGGGGGTAGAGTTGTAACATCCCATGTTTGTTAATCCAATAATGTTGCTAAGTTGTTCATAAGCATGCATGCATCTGCATTTGATTTGAGAAAATTTGCACTAAAAAGATTTGCAACAATGTTGCCAATGTTGTAGTTTTCTCTATTTAAATATTTGGTGCAAAAGCCCCTCAAAATTTTGGGTCAAAACACCCTAAAATTCCCCTAATTCTTCCTTGTTTAAAATTTCCAGGAATTTTACTAAAAGGCAGGGGGTTTTGGAAAAAATCCCTTTGTCCTCTTCCCCTTCCACAGGCAGGCAGCTGTCTGGCAGCTCGTGGTGGCTCGCCGGCCAACTCCTGCTTCGCCTTGCGAGAGGATGAGGACGCCCCGTCCTCCCTTCTCTCCCTCCCGTCCTCACTTCCCCCCCCCTGCGCTCTCTCCCTCTCTCTCCTCACCCCCGACCTAAACCCTACCCTCGCAGACGCCGTCGGCCGCCGCTACCGGCCTCCCCAAGCTCCCCCACGACCACCATTAGAAGCGCCTCGTCGCCCTCTCCTACCCTGCAAAAGGAATCGGCATGTGTCATCGTGAATCGCCGCCGCCGCCGCCATCGCCATTTCCGACCACCGCCGGCGGCCACGTCGTCGTCGATTTCTCCATCTGCAGGCCTCCTCCTGCCTCGCCGCCAACCTCCTCGCGCTCGTGGTGATCCTCCGGTGCTCAGGCGCCTCCTCGCTCCCTCCCTCGCGCTCTGCAGCGTGCCTGCGACACGCGGCTTCGTCCGCCGCCGTTCGTCCTCGTCGCCGGCGCCGTTCCGGCGACCTAAAGTGGGCGGCGCCGCCTCCCAGAGGTAGCCCGCGTCGAGGCGCGTCCGACGTGCCCAACAACGCGCTCGGGGACGCCCTGGGCCACGCGTTCGCCCTGCCGGGCCGCCGTGGTGAACCACCGGCGGTTGACTCCGGTGGGCCCCGGCTGTGAGGCTTTTCCTTTTTATTTCCTTTTTGTTTTATCATTTCTATAAATAATAAATCCATGACAGGTGGGCCCCTTCCGTCAGATATTTATTCTTTTCCTAAATGTTTATAAATGATTAAAACCCTGACAGTGGGTCCGACTGTCATATTTTTATTATTTTCCAGAAATTCCAGAATTTGATTAAACCTTGTTTAATTCATAACCATTACATTTTAAATCAGAAAAATGTGTATAATATATCAAAATCTTCATAAAAATGAGATCTACACTTTATTAGCACAATCATGCATGATTAAGCAACTTTGAACCCTGTCCTTAATAGAAGAACAATTGAACCCTCTTCTTTAACATGCGGGGTTTATGGAATTGCAAAGTATTATGCATTCCAACCCTATTTAAATTGATGAGCATGTTATAGGATCAATTTCATTACTATTAACATGTCATATCATCATTCTTGTATGCGCATTGCATTTATGCCATGTGTTGATTGTTCTTCTATCTTTCCGGTGTTTGCTTCTTCGCGATCGATAGAGCAAGTGCCGAGACGATGAAGATCCACAACGACGCAGATCAATAATTGTCCATCGACGAACAAGTCAAGCATGGGATCTCCGAAGATCCATATTGGTTTGTCAGGAACAAAGGCAAGCCCTAGCCTGGTTCATATATGATTTCGAAATGCTTTTACTCTGGTTCCTTCATATTGCATGCGATTCAACTGTCTTTTATCGATAGATAGAGTTACCCTATTTATTGCATGTCCTACCTTTGTAGCCTCAAATCCCTGATCCACTGCTCCTAGCATAACTAGGTTTGGCATGTGTGCATCGCTAGAGCCTTTATATCTTTATGCTTAGCCATGCTTAGTATGTTACGCTATGATACGTCTCCAACGTACCTATAATTTCTGATGTTCCATGCTTGTTTTATGACAATACTTACATGTTTTTCTTGCACTTTATGATGATTTCATGCGTTTTCCGGAACTAACCTATTAACAAGATGCCACGGTGCCAGTTCTTTTTCTGTTTTTGGTTCCGAAAGGCGTTCGGGCAATATTCTCGGAATTGGACGAAATCAACGCAAAAGATCTTATTTTCCCGGGAGACTCCGAACACCGAAGGGAGTCGGAGGAGAGCCAGGGGCCCCCACACCATAGGGCCGCGCGGGCCGGACCCTGGCCGCGCCGGCCTAGGGGAGGCCACCCTGTCGCCCTCTGCGCCGCCTCTTCGCCTATTTAAGCCCTTTCGACCTAAAAACGGTACCAATTGACGAAACTCCAGAAAGACTCCAGGGGCGCCACCGCGAAACTCCAATTCGGGGGACAGAACTCTCTGTTCCGGCACCCTGCCGGGACGGGGAAGTGCCCCGGAAGCCATCTCCATCGACGCCACCGCCTCCATCATGTTCCGTGAGTAGTTCCCCCATGGACTACGGGTTCTAGCTGTAGCTAGTTGGTACACTCTCCCCCATGTACTTCAATACAATGATCTCATGAGCTGCCTTACATGATTGAGATTCATCTGATGTAATCGGTGTTGTGTTTGTTGGGATCCGATGGATTGTTACGTTATGATTGTCTATCTACAAAGTTTGTGAAGTTATTGTTGCTGCAATCTTGTTGTGTTTAATGCTTGTCACTAGGGCCCGAGTGGCATGATCTTAGATTTAAGCTCTATACTTATTGCTTAGATTGTATCTACAAGTTGTATGCACATGTCTATGTCCGGAGCCAAAGGCCCCAAAGTGACAGAAATTGGGACAACTGGAGGGAAAGGCTTAGATATGAGGATCACATGTTTTCACGGAGTGTTAATGCTTTGCTCCGGTGCTCTATTAAAAGGAGTACCTTAATTTCCAGTAGATTCCCTAGAGGCCCGGCTGCCACCGGCTGGTAGGACAAAAGATGTTGTACAAGTTTCTCATTGCGAGCACGTATGACTATATATGGGAAACATGCCTACATGATTAATAGACTTGATATTCTGTCTTAATGCTATTTCAATCCTATCAATTGACCAACTGTAATTTGTTCACCCAACACTTGTTATTGGAGAGTTGCCACTAGTGTAGATAGCTGGGAACCCCGGTCCATCTAGCATCATCATATACTCGTTCTACATGTCATTGGAAGTAGTATCAACTATTTTCTGGTGCCATTGCTCTCATATTGCTATTACTGCTGCTGTGTTCATGTTAATACTGCTCTCATATTACTGCTACTTTCACATCACCCTGTTACTAGTGCTTTTCAGGTGCAGCTGAATTGACAACTCGGTTTGTTAAGGCTTATAAGTATTCTTTACCTCCCTTGTGTCGAATCAATAAATTTGGGTTTACTTCCCTCGAAGTTGCGATCCCCTATACTTGTGGGTCATCAAGACTATTTTCTGGCGCCGCCGGGGAGGCATAGCTCTACTCATAAGTTCACGGGAGTACACTCTACCTCTCTCTGCTTTTATTTTATTTTGTTTTGCTAGTTTACTTTTGTCTAGTTTATTTGTGCTTGGTTTATTTCTCTAGTTTTATTTTGCTTAGTTTACTTTTGTCTAGTTTATTTTTGTCTTGTTTTATTTTCCCTATATACCCGAAAATCCATAAAAATTTGAAAAACCTAAAAATTAAAAACTGTTGTTATGGGAGAACCAACAACCTACTTGGAGCTTATAGAATGTTATAATAATTATAGAGAATCAAGAACTGGTAAAATAATGAGTGCTATGATAGAAAAATTGAATACAATGGCTAGAATCTTGCTTAGACGCCATGATATAAACTGTTGCTCTCAACATGATACTAAACATCTTAAATTTCAATGTGGCTTTAGTGAGGAATTTTTAATTAAGAACTATAATCGGAATTGCTATATTCATTATGGGTTCGAAGAGGTAGAACAATTTGTCTTATTTATGGGAGCCTCCGAGATAGAATCCTTCATGGTTGAGAATTATGAAACTTGTGCTATTTGTAAGGACCTTAAAGATTATGTCTCTACTATCCTTAATTCTTGCATAGAATGCTACAGTAGAAATCCTTATATCCTTGATTATAAAGAGAGACACATTAATGCACAAGAATGCACTCACAATTTGCAGGAACCTGTGGAAGAAGAAATTGATGAACCTGAAAGCTCATTGGATGAAAAAGAGGAGGAAATTGATGAACCTGAAAGCTCATTGGATGAAAAAGAAGAGGAGAGTGATGAACAAAAGGAGGTAGAATGGATTAGCTACCCATGCCAACCTTCTAATGAGAGTAACTCTTCATCTCTTACACTATTTGATTGTCCTCCATGCTTACCGAAAGAGGTTGAATGTTATGTTCCTGTGGATTCTCTTGAAATATTTCCTATAAGTAAAACTTGTGAGAATAATTATGCTGCTGTTATATATGATAATCCATGCTACTTTGATAAATCTTATGATAATGCTTTGTTTGTGCCTGATGTCGAAATGCATGGTACTAAAGAATTTTGCTTGGCAAATGTTTATGATAAAGCTCTAGATGATGGTCCTATGTTACTTGATAATATTAATTGTACTACTAATGAAAATGGGATTGGAAAAGTATTGACTTTATTTAAGAGTCCCATATCTCTTGAGATTGATCGATCACCTTGTTATATTATTGATAAAAGTGAGTTTGGAAGTTTTGATCCTACTATATTTGAGCTTGATAAAAATTATGTGTTTGGAAATCATGAAAAGTATGCTGCATGTGATAGTTATATTGTTGAGTTTGTTCATGAAGCTACTGAAAATTATTATGAGAGAGGAAAATATGGCAGTAGAAATTTTCATGGTACTAATACACCTCTCTATGTGCTGAAATTTTTGAAGCTACACTTGTTCTATCTTCCTTTGCTTGTTACTTTGCTCTTCATGAACTTGTTTATTTACAAGATTCCTTTTCATAGGAAGAATGTTAGGCTTAAATGTGTTTCGAATTTTCCTCTTGATGCTCTCTTTTGCTTCAAATACTATTTCTTGCGAGTGCATCATTAAAACTGCTGAGCCCATCTTAATGGCTATAAAGAAAAGAACTTCTTGGGAGATAACCCATGTGTTATTTTGCTATAGTACTTTATTTTATATTTGTGTTTTGGAAGTTGTTTACTACTGTAGCAACCTCTCCTTATCTTAGTTTTGTGTTTTGTTGTGCCAAGTGAAGCCTCTAATCGAAGGTTGATACTAGATTTGGATTTCTACGCAGAAACAGATTTCTATCTGTCACGAATCTGGGCTTATTTCTCTGTAGGAAACTCAGAAAAATCTGCCAATTTACGTGCGTGATCCTCAGATATGTATGCAACTTTCATTAGTTTTGAGTTTTCTGATTTGAGCAACGGAAGTACCATTTTAAAATTCGTGTTTACTGGCTGTTCTGTTTTGGCAGATTCTGTCTCTGTTTTTGCATTGTCTCTTGTGGACTTTAAGTGAGGCTTTCTAGACATGGAGAGCTGTAGCTAATGTTTTATTGAGTTCTTGCAATGTGTCACTACAGGACCAAGGTGGATTCAAGTTTTTTGAGTACTAACCCCTCTAATGAAGTTTATGAGAAGTTTGGTGTGAAGGAAGTTTTCAAGGGTCAAGAGAGGAGGATGATATATGATCAAGAAGAGTGAAAAGTCTAAGCTTGGGGATGCCCCGTGGTTCATCCCTGCATATTTCAAGATGACTCAAGCGTCTAAGCTTGGGGATGCCCAAGGCATCCCCTTCTTCATCAACTTATCAGGTTTTTCTATTGAAACTATATTTTTATTCGGTCACATCATATGTGCTTTACTTGGAGCGTCTGTGTGTTTTTATTTTTGTTTGTGTTTGAATAAAGATGGATACTAGCAATCCTTGTTTGGGAGAGACACGCTCCGCTTTTTCATATGAACACTTGTTCTTCGTTTTACTTTTAATGTTCAATGGTAAAAGTTGGAAGCTATTTGCACTTATAGATATTTGGTTGGAAACAGAAAATGCTTCATAATATCTTGAATAATTTGACACTTGGCAATTGTTTTGAGCTCTCAAGTAGATCATGATTAAGTTTTTTTTTCATGTAGTTTAAACCTATTAGTGGAGAACTACCGTAGAGCTTGTTAAAATTGGTTTGCATGATTGGTCTCTCTTAAGGTCTAGATATTTTCTGGTAAAAGTGTTTGAGCAACAAGGAAGACAGTGTAGAGTATTATAATGCTTGCAATATGTTCTTATGTAAGTTTTGCTGTACCGGTTCATACTTGTGTTTGCTTCAAATAACCTTGCTAGCCTAAGCCTTGTATCGAGAGGGAATACTTCTCATGCATCCAAAATCCTTGAGCCAACCACTATGCCATTTGTGTCCACCATACGTACCTACTATGTGGTATTTCTCCGCCATTCCAAAGTAAATTGCTTGAGTGCTACCTTTAAACAATTCAAAATTTATCACCTCTGATTTGTGTCAATGTTTAATAGCTTATGAGGAAGTATGTGGTGTTTATCTTTCAATCTTGTTGGGCAACTTTCACCAATGGACTAGTGGCTTCATCCGCTTATCCAATAATTTTGCAAAAAGAGCTGGCAATGGGATTCCCAGTCCCAAATTAATTAACAAAAATAGACACTCCTCCATGGTATGTGATTGTTGGACGGCACCCGAAGGATTCGGTTAGCCATGGCTTGAGAAAGCAAAGGTGGGGAGGAGTGTCATCATAATAAAACTAAAATAAAAGGCACTCCTTCATGGTATGAGATTGTTGGCAGGCACCGAGGATTCAGTTAGCCATGGTTTGTGAAAGAAAGGTTGGAAGGAGTGCCACCCAAAAATAAAATAAAATGGGAGCCGCTCTTTGAAGGTTTGTCTGGCAAGGGGGTTAGAGTGCCCACTACCATTCGTTGACAACAACAAACACCTCTCAAAACTTTACTTTTATGCTCTCTTTATGTTTTCAAAACCAAAGCCCTCTTGCGCCGCCTCTTCGCCTATTTAAGCCCTTTCGACCTAAAAACGCAGTACCAATTGACGAAACTCCAGAAAGACTCCAGGGGCGCCGCCACCATCGTGAAACTCCATTTCGGGGGACAGAACTCTCTGTTCCGGCACCTGCCGGACGGGAAGTGCCCCGGAAGCCATCTCCATCGACGCCACCGCCTCCATCATGCTCCGTGAGTAGTTCCCCCATGGACTACGGGTTCTAGCTGTAGCTAGTTGGTACACTCTCCCCCATGTACTTCAATACAATGATCTCATAAGCTGCCTTACATGATTGAGATTCATCTGATGTAATCGGTGTTGTGTTTGTTGGGATCCGATGGATTGTTACGTTATGATTGTCTATCTACAAAGTTTGTGAATTTATTGTTGCTGCAATCTTGTTGTGTTTAATGCTTGTCACTAGGGCCCGAGTGGCATGATCTTAGATTTAAGCTCTATACTTATTGCTTAGATTGTATCTACAAGTTGTATGCACATGTCTATGTCCGGAACCAAAGGCCCCAAAGTGACAGAAATTGGGACAACTGGAGGGAAAGGCTTAGATATGAGGATCACATGTTTTCACGGAGTGTTAATGCTTTGCTCGGTGCTCTATTAAAAGGAGTACCTTAATTTCCAGTAGATTCCCTAGAGGCCCGGCTGCCACCGGCTGGTAGGACAAAAGATGTTGTACAAGTTTCTCATTGCGAGCACGTATGACTATATATGGGAAACATGCCTACATGATTAATAGACTTGATATTCTGTCTTAATGCTATTTCAATCCTATCAATTGCCCAACTGTAATTTGTTCACCAACACTTGTTATTGGAGAGTTGCCACTAGTGTAGATAGCTGGGAACCCCGGTCCATCTAGCATCATCATATACTCGTTCTACATGTCATTGGAAGTAGTATCAACTATTTTCTGGTGCCATTGCTCTCATATTGCTATTATGCTTGTGTTACTGTTACTACGCTCTATTCTCTACTTTCACATCACCCCATTACTAGTGCTTTTCCAGGTGCAGCTGAATTGACAACTCAGTTGTTAAGGCTTATAAGTATTCTTTACCTCCCCTTGTGTCGAATCAATAAATTTGGGTTTTACTTCCCTCGAAGACTGTTGCGATCCCCTATACTTGTGGGTCATCACGCTACTACTCCGGTCTTCGGACTGGAGCCTTGCAATGAAATGAATCTAGCATGACAGGTTGACGTGGTAAGTGTAGAAATGTTGTTAAACATGATTAAAGGCTCAGACGAGAGGCCACATTGGGATGTGGTGGGTTGTTTCGTTTCTGCCGACCCTAGGAACCGAGTTCTCGCCTCTTGAACCAAGATCGAGCGTACAACCACACGAGGCCCTATTATGGTACCCTCTCGACTCACTAACTTGCCTAGTAGATTCCATGAGTCACATAGTTTACGCGTTATTTGGACATATGCATTGAAATTTTTTGTGAAAAGGTGCATAGCACACAGGTAGGTAAGCGTGGCCGAGGTGGCTTGGGTTAGAGTCCCTGGTGAAACCCACCTCGCCTCACATCGTTAAGGACCGACTTCGGGACTTGACCCGTTACGGCGGAACAATCCTTAGCGCGTGACTCATGGTCTCGGCGACAACAAGGTAAAGGTCGTGGTCAACCACCCTCTGTCGGCTTTCCAAGGAAGAGAGCTAATGATTCTGGCATTAAGAGTCGGTTGGTACGTGTGGATAAAATTGTGCACCCCTGCAGGGTTAAATCTTTTCGAAAAGCCGTGTCCACGGTTACGGACGACTTGGGAATGGATTCTGTGATCATAGACAACTTTAACCTGATCGTAAAATTTGGCAAACAATGTGTGTTTACGGATACCTTCTCCGGGTGTTGAGGGGGTGATCCGAGGATAGTGGTTTGAGCTGATGATGAATTGGTGGATACAATATGATGATCAATAGAGATAGAGATATCGCTCTCTTATCCCCTTTTAAAGGTTCTGAGTAGTCGAGTTTCTCTTCCCTCTTGTTTAACAAAGGAAAACTGGCTTTATGCAAAAGAAGCTCCACAGAAAGCCCGCATACCCGCTTTGCTAAAAGGTTGTACTAAGTCTTGCTGAGTCCCTGTACTCAGCTTTGCATGCTTTTGTTTCAGACGAAGTTGCTCCGATAGATGGTGGTTTCTAGGTCGACATCGATGAGTAGCTTGGGGTTCCCAGGTGGCAGCCTGGAATCTATGGCTGGGACGTCGCCGTTATGCTCGACCTCTTAGGCCTTTTGCTATATTGCTATGTCTAATAGCATAACTTCGCTTCGTTGATTGATGTATGCCAGGTCAGTGACCTCTTCTTGTAATACTTTGGTTCTTCGCTCAGTTATGAGCTTGTAATGCCTCTTTGAGTCGTAGAGTCACTGTTGTGTTACTGATTCTCTCACTGTAGTCTCTCGAGCTCTAGGTTAGGCTTATGTCAGACGAAGATCTGGTATTTGTCTAATCCTGATCCCGGGGGTGCCACAGGTTTTGGTATCAGAGCAGGACTACCTGTAGGAAAACCCTTTCTACTGGTCGATGTTGAGTCTAGTGTTTGTGAAAACTATTTGGAAGCTAAAAAGTATTTGCAAAAATCTGATTAGGCTTCTTTTTACTCCTTATCTGGTATCGCTCTAGTTCTAAGGTGCCTTACCTTTGTGTTGATTTGAAAGTTTTTCTATCTCTTCTAGTCTTTCAAACTTAGGTGCCTCAAAGGCAGGTCGTTTGCAAACCAGTTGACCTAGTGCAGAGTTCTCTAGAGTCGTGTGTGTTCCGTGCTTCCTCTTTGTTTTGTTTTGTTTTGTTTCAATAAAGAGATTTCTTTCCATCATGATCTCTCTATTTTGTGGGTTACACATCATTCTGTTCTTGGCTTCGAGGTTTCCTTTTGCCTTGTCTGCCTCCTTTTTATTTGCTTGGGTACTTCGGAAGTTATGCATTGCTTCTAAATGCTACACCGTGATTCGCAGTGTCCTCTGTGTCACTCATCTAGTAGTTACTCCTTTCTTGGTTTCTAACCCTTGGACTTGAACTGAAGGTCCCCAATTGTGCTGGATTCTAGTATACGAATCTTAGTACATGAAGCTGGCCTTTAACCCAAGATCCATGCCCTTGAACACTAGTGTTAATGTTCAAACATTACATCGGGATGGCTAAATTAAAATTAAGCTATCCTTCAAGCTTGTGGTTATTGTCGTGTTGAATTGCGGCAATAAATATCTTTCACTTCCACTAGCTATCGCATAGGTTCTTTCATCGAACCAAATGGATCACAACAGAAGTGCTCTTTGTGAGTCTCTGATATATGTCTGTGACTCTGCCACACCTCCTTTTTCAGCATGAGTTTCTTAAAAGAGTTATCTTGTGCATCTACATCTTCGGAATTCACGGTGAACATGTCTCTTCTATATTCAGGTTTCTTGTAATAAAACAATTTCCGCACCTCATACAACCTATCTTTGACAATTTCATCAACTCCAAATGCAGTAGAGTTCAATAACTCTATAAGAAACTTTGAGTAGATGCCCCTGGTATAAATTTTCGCTGCATGTCGCTCAATTGGTTGATGGCACCAAAATGTAGGATCCTGTTGAGTCAAATTATAACGGTCTTGATTTTCAACCTCAAGAACATTTTCTTGGAAAAGCTCATACTGTATAAGGAAATTCTCAATAGTATCTTTCCGAAGAACATATTCCTTGAAATTGGAGTTGAAACTCTCACTACGTCCTGTTGAGAGTGTGAACGGACAGAAAGCCCCTCTGAAATAAGCAGGAACAAACATCTCTCTACAACCCCACATCCGTTTGATGTGCTCATGTTCCCCACAGTTATAGGTATTGATCATCTTCTTCCAACCAGTTTCAAACTCCAATACATGCAAAGAATCCATGATCAAGCTTACTATTGTTTCTTCCATGCCTTCTCGTTCCGCCATGTAAGCACTTGTGTTTTGCTTCAGGTTTTGTAGCATGTGCCAAATGCAATATCTGTGGAAAATATCCTAGAAAACTCTCTCAATTGCAGATTTCATAGCAGCATCTTGATCAGTCAATATAAGTTTAGGTCTCTTTCCATCCATGATCTCAAGAAAACTTTCAAATAGCCATTGGAAAGTGTTTGCAGTCTGATCCTTCAGAAGAGCCCAGCCAAATACAATTGTTCTGGAATTGCCATTTATTCCAATAATTGGAGCAAAGGGCATATTGTATTTATTAGTGCTATAAGTTGTATCAAAGCAGATTATCTCACCATAAAGTTTGTAGTCCATTCTTGATCTGGCATCTCTCCAAAATATGGATCTAACAACCCCTTCCCCATCAACATCCATCTTACAACAAAATCCAGGCTTGCTTAACTGAATTCTCTCAATATATTTCATAGTGCATGCAATGTCTGTATTCCTCTTCAGTTTTCTTTCAGCTTGCTTCAGGTTATCAATCTTCTTCTTACCAAACATTATGTTTCCGAAGCTCCCCTTCAATCTTCGGAATACAGTCATTATCCTGTGAGGCTTGACCCTGATCTCTTGTAATAACTTGGATAGCAACATCTCTTCGTCAGTCATATTTCGGTGGCTCAAGAAAAACTTGGTAAGTGAAGGAGAAGGAGCTAAATCATGATTGTGATGCAGGGAACAAGATATAATATGCCAACTTGTAACCACTAGTTTTACTCTGACATGCATACGACAGTTCATCTTGGCTAACACATTTCTCTTTCTCTGCCTTTCAGTAGGATTCTTTGTTCTGGTTATCCTACTTTTGTTGCACTCTAGAGTAATCTTCCTTGACTTATAGTTCCTTCCTTTCATAACTGCAAATCCAGCTATTTTTCCATAAACATTGACATATCTGACAGCTGCATCCAGTGTTGGAAAAACCATACCAACTTCTGGTGGTTTCACATTATTAACTTCTTCTGGTGTAGGGAATACATATTCCTCCTTGCGACTGACAAATCATCATCTGAGTCACTTTGTTCTTCACTACCACCACCTAGTTCTTCACCAAGAATCTCAGTCACCTACATTTTATTAAGAATAACTAGACCATTATAGCGCGCGTTGCCGCGCTCGTCCATTTTAACAAAGTATAATGTTTATTTTGGCAATAAAGTGATTGGAAGTTCAGTAAACAAACACAGGTAATTAAGACATTATCTAAGGCTGGTGCCAATGGGGGCGGTAGTGGAGGCGGTATCGCCCGGCTTGGGGCGGGAGGCGGGCGGGAGAGGGGCGAGAGGCTAGCGGCGGGCGGTGGCGCTGGCGCCCGGCGGTAGGGGGCGGTACCGCCCGCCTATAGCCCGCGTTGGAGGCGAGAGCGGGGCGAGAGGGAGGCGATAGCGGTGCTAGTGGGGGCGGTAGGGAGGCGGGAGGGAGGAGAGAGAAGTGAGAGTGAGGACTATAGCCCATGCATTGGCAAGATGGGGTGAGAGTGGGGTGAGAGTGGGGTGAGAGTGAGAGAAAAGCTGACGTGGCGGGGCGGGAGTCGGGCGGTGCATTGGCACCAGCCTAATGTGCCCGTCAATTTTCACTTTGAAATAACAATATGAACTCATATACATAGCAAATTGCTCCATGAAATACTTGACGCATTGAAATGATGAATATAATAGCCTATTGTATCATGTTGAACAAAATGGACCTTAAAATTGTTGTTAACAAATGTGATGAAAATCTTGTTTGAACGCAAAATATATTTTTCTTACGACCTTTCATTTAAGAAAACACAAAATATAAAGCAAATTGACAAAAAAAATGTGTACTACTGAAAATTGCATCACTTCGTGCTTGTGGAGCCAAACCGAAGGAAGAGCAAAAGGGCGAGGCCACACCCGGCTTCGAATAGGAGGGGGGCTTAGCTCTGGATCCCGCCTGCTTGCAGAAATGAATGGATCAGAAAGGGGGCTGGGTTCTATTTCCGGGCCAGCAAAAACTTTCAAGCAGCCACGTGTTATCCATCTATGTTGCATCAGCGGCAACTCGAGCATCAGAAATGACAAAATATCTCCATCAGTACCGACTCGATCCTGAATGCAATTGTGTGTTCAACAGATTGTTTGCAGCCAAGACTCCAAGTTGATACCTAATCTGTCATTCAAAAGTAAAGAGACTTAAGTGATGTTTTCTTTTGTTACCCATAAACATTTGGATTAGAAGTCTGCAGAGTGAATCTCGACCGGGAGCATCATTTATTTATAAATTTGAAGACAATATGAGATTCGATTGCAGACCAACATATATGAACTATAAAAGCCATGCAATAATATCAATTATCAATATTGTTAAAGGAAGGGAAATCCTCTAGAAGAAATGAATCATGCACAAAACTACAACTCGTGAACTTAAGACCAGATTCTAACTTCGCTCCAAATAGTGAAGTTTCCATTAACGACACCATCACCCTTTGGGTATCTGTGAAAGAAAATATATAAACAGTAGTTGTACTCATAAAATAGCAGGAACAACTAAGTAGTACAAGCAATAAAACCATGTGTTTTCAGATAATATCTTTTCAACACATGGAAAAAAGACTGCTAGGTGCAGGGGAAGTTTAAAATGCATGAACTGCAAAAAGAGAAGAACGACGCAAGACTTTCATTGTGGCAGTTGTAACAAACAAAGATCAGCCTTAAAAATCGGAAGGAACACCTCGTGGATATGCTCTTCAGAACGCTAACTATATTTATCGATATTGTGGCATCTATGTCTTGTTGTCAAAATACCAGTTTCCAAGGAAATAAGCAGCGTATCGCCACTCGATTGTTTCCTAGTAGTTGTTACACCATATCATAAGAAACTTGAAGGCAAGGATATACCTGAGATGTTAGACTGAACCCATTTACCATAGTTCATAGCTTTTCTGTTGTGAAGTAATATAAATATACAGATTGAGTTGATAGTCTCGCAGCTCCTCAATCCTGTAAAGTAGACCAAAACAGTAGAGGAACAACTGAAAGCATGTTGATGCACCACATTTGGGAAATGCATGTTACATGGATCGGGGAGTCTAATATGAGTAATACCCATTATTGACAAACTGAAACTTCTTTTACTTTGAACCAGTAAGAGACAAACCATATATAAGCCATGCTTGTAATTAACATCTTTTTGTTTGAAGAAAATGTATCTGTGAAAATCTTAGAAGAAACCGTAATGTTTGATAAAATTTCCAGGTGGTGTGATATCTATGATACGAAGTCACACCATAGTATTGAGCTAAGAATGTATTACCTTTCTTCCAGTGTTGTGCAGGCAGATAGTTCCTGACATGCAATATATAGGTGATCACATTGAAGTTTCCCATCTGCAAAAAGCAAGTTTGGTCACCGTCAAAATCGGGGGAGCTGGAGATTGGCAACTGAAGCCTCAGTTGTAGTTCAACTCGCCCTCCCCTCCTCTTGTGCTAATCCTCTCGTCTCCCTCCCCATCTGTCCGGAAAGGAGCAGGCTGGGATGAGCAGAGTTGGGACAGTGTCCAGATTTGTGATGGACGAATAGGCAAAACAGAAATACCGTAGCTATCCTAGAATAAACTGATGCACACAAACTTGCAATTTTATCAATTAGCATAAATCAACCTGAGAACGGAAAAATTAGTCTAAATCATCCTAATGTACGCTAAAAAATTTAGAACAACATATATACTTATTCAATAAATGAGCACCAGTCCTTAGAATAAGAATACAATAGAATGACAAACATGCAAAGACTATCGAGCGAGTTAGACTTGCACCAAATAACTGGGGAAAAAACTGCTACCTCATGGAGCTAGCTAAGAGCTACGTCATGATGGTGTACATGTGTCTGCTATGTTCAGGTAAAGGTACTGTCCTATTGACTTGACTACATCTTCAAACAGATGATAGCAAGCTAGCTAAAGAATAAATTAATGCATCAGCAGAGGAAATAAATTTAAACTTTTATTTGCACATTGTGTGATCGCCATGCATACTTTCTTGATCCCGAATATCTCAAGCACTTCGAAATTAAATATTTGTAAATATACTGCCTGTTTGTTCATGTAAGTACATAATTTTTAAGAAGCTACTTAATTAATTTTTTCAAATTCCAAGTAAATCACATCATTTAGAATACCTTCATAATTTTCTACAGCTTTCTTCAGTTGAGGAGAAAACTTTGTATACTAAGCAATCCCTCCTACATATTTTCAGAAGAAAAGAAATAAAGAAATGCATGAGCTAATTGGTTTGTGATTCAGAGACAGCCTTAGATGGATATGCCACAAACTGCATGAGGAATCTACTCTCATAACATTGTGCTTGAGACGTAATCTATACGCAATTAACAGAGTGGTAATACAAGCATTACATCGCCCACATTTAGTTCAGACAGATAAGTCCAGTGTGAGGACGACTCCTTGTCCTTCGGCCCGACCTGTCGCTCCCCGCGGGCGACGGGCGGGCGATTTTCCGAACCCTAACCCCACCCCCTCCTCCCCGCTCCCCCCCACCGCCGCCGCCGGCGTCAGCCGCCGGGCAAAGCCCGGGCGGTGCCGGCGGCGGCGGGCCCTTGGATCTGGCTCGTGTGGAGGTGGCGCGGGGCCTCTCCCTCGGGCGGCGGAGATCCACTGCGAGGGATCGACGGCTCCTCGCGCGGCGGGCCGGCGCGCCGCGGCGAGGCGGTTCCTCAAGGTCGAGGCGGCGGAGCTCGGCGGCGCGGTCGCCTTCCTCGCGGGCGACGGCTGCGACGACGCAGCTTTTACGGGACGCTGAGGCGGCGGCCTCAGGGTGAGGCGCGGCACGGCCTCAGGGTGAGGCGCCACTGGCTTGTGCGCGTGGATGCGGTCCAGCACCCTCGGTCGTGCGGACGGCGAGGTGTTGTCGGGCGCTGGTCGTGGCGTGGCGGCGGTTTCGCGAACGCCGGCGCCAGATCTGAAGGCCGTCCTCCCCACTTCGTCCGAGGCCCACCCTGCATCTCCGGTAATGTCCTTGGCGACCCTCGTTCGCCGGATCTCTGGCCGGGTTAGGTGCTGGTTCTTGGGTTGTGAGAGAGGGAGAAATCCCTGGTCAGCCTCGCTGGTCCGACGGTGACGACGCCTGGGGGCGCCGTGTATCCTTCTTGAGGTACCGTCCTTTCTCTCCTCCCCTCCCCCTCCCCCTCCGTCTCCCGGGTGAAAACCCCAACTTTGTTGGGGCGGCGGCGGCGCTGGTAGCGTCGTGACCTTCTTGAAGGCGCCGCCTTGGGTTACGATGGGGCGGTGGGTGTGGCTCTGTGTTGACTGGTGGTGGCGGCGGCAGTGTGGCTTGGGGTGGGTCTTGGTTCATGGTGCACCTTGGTGAGCTCCTAGTCCTCTGCAACTTCTTCATCAACGATCAGACCCGCGGCTTCGGTTCGGCGTGAGTGGATCCATGGCGGGCGGCAAGGCGTCTCAAGGCGAGCTCGGTGCATTGTGTAGCTCGTCTCTGTCTTGTCCAATGGGCAGTCTGGTTCCTGGACGGGTCTCTGCTCAGGGTGAGCTTTTCCAATGACGGCGGTGCGGCGCCCTTCGAGCCGGGGCGAGGGGGCAGGGGTCCCTCTCCGGTCATGGAAGAGAATGCTCAGGCGATGGCTTGCTCCTCCTGGTGCAGGCAAGGACGGCCACTCTGTTGACGACGCTTCTTCTTCGAGCACTCCCTTCGACGCCCCCTGGTGCTTCGCTCTCGTTTGAAGGGCATCGAGGACTCCAGCTGCTTTCCTTGTGTTTATCCTTTGTTTTGCTGTTGTCTGTGTTGCTTGTAAGTTGGTTCTCTACATCCTGTAACAAACCTGGCCGTATGGGCTTTATTAATTTAAAGCTGGGCACTTTGTGCCTACTGTTTAAAAAAGATAAGTCCAGTGTTAGAATAAAAAATTAAGTTAAAGAGAGGCCCTACACAACCCTAGCATTATATTGAATACAACACCATGTACATTAATTTTTTACCATTTTAGATATTATAAAATCAGCTTGCCTATTTGCTAGGAAGCAATAAACACAAATGTTACACAATATTTAGACCTCAACTCAACTTTCCAACACCTGATTGCTACCTATATACATATCATCATTCTCGTAATCAAACAACTTAAATCGTGCCAGATCAGAGATTAACTTGGTCAGATGACAATGGTTTTATTCTTTTATTTTCTTTGCTTTGTTTTTTCATATTAGACGATGACTCATGATTCTTCATGAACATGTCGAATTTTTCTTTAGTGGTAACTTGAAATATTTTGAAGAGTATAACCTCACGCATACCTAATGTGGCATCATTCATGCTAATCGACAGGTACATAATTGTTTGTACCCCAGTTACTCAATGAGCATCTTGCTTTAGACAAGGAGGATACATTGAACTTAGGGAGATGGTAACTATTTATAATTTTCCATTTCCTTTCATCTAACAACATTATGAACCAGGCAACTAACTCAAGACCCCAAAATGAAAGTGGCTTAGTCACCTAGATTACCATCATGCCTAGTCTGACACCAAATATTCTCAAAAACCAACGATGCAGAAGACATGATATTTCAAGAGTATATTTTTCATACAAAACA
The DNA here is from genome assembly GCA_030979885.1 of Lolium multiflorum. Classification (NCBI taxonomy): domain Eukaryota; kingdom Viridiplantae; phylum Streptophyta; class Magnoliopsida; order Poales; family Poaceae; genus Lolium; species Lolium multiflorum. Next base: position 68,787,838 of record CM061750.1, read on the forward strand.
TTCACAAACATGATTGAAATGAACAATAATTGATTATTTCGATAGGGAGGTAAACATATTCCTACTCAACCTGGAGATGCTGATGGCGTACAGATATGCCGGTTGAAGAAGTAGATTAAGGACTCAACCAGAAATGGAATGTTTGCAAGGCATAACAAATGGATAGAATATCAGTGTGTGTCATCTGGATTTTTAGATTCGAACAAACTGATATGTATAGAGTGCAAACTGATGTACATGTAAGTACCCACAAACATCATGATATCAATCAGCAAGCGCACGCTTCAAAGATATTAAACCAGGAACCAGAAGAGTTTATTCAAAAAATAATTGGGAATTTGGAAGAAAAACGAAACTCAGTTAGCAACTTCTTTTAGCTGGTAGTAAAAGCACGATACAGGCATACACTACTTGCAGAACACACCTCATGCGGTCATTCAGCATTCCAAAGTTGCTTCTAGCTAGTCTGCTATTGGAGGATCTCCATAAAGGGATATTGCAAGTGCATATGTGAAATACTCCATCCTGTGCCCCAGCCGTGTCACATCAGGCATAGTATACTGAACATCTCTGACTTAATAGAACAAACTTGTTATAATTGATCGAACAAATGTTTAACGACATGATATTAAGTTATGACATATGGTCAAATCAAGTCGACAAGAAGATTTGCTACAAGATAATAACGAAATCATTTGTAGGAGAAGAAGCACATCATATAATACTGTGCTAGGTCTATTCAAGACAGAATCATCGTGGGGGATACAAAAAGAAGGAAATATAGTCTTACAGAAACAACAGTCGGCTGATTCAAGTCCAATTCGTGTTCTTGGAACATATAAAGACTCGCTCGTGTTAATGGGATCAACATATATTTTCAATGGAAACAAAATACATTTTCCTAAAAGACAAACCAATTGAAGTAATTGACAGTTTAGTAGCAAAACAAACCCTTACATATGAAGATATGATTTATCTGTTACCAGCTCCTTCTCATGCAACTGCAAGAAAAATTGTATTACTACGCTTTTGACCCTATAGTAGCAAATAAAATTCAGAATCCATGTTTCTATACCCTGTCAGCCTAAAATGACGATAAACTATTTTGGGAAATCATCAGATTTATGTAAATACAGATTGTGGTGCCCTTGGAAGCAATTTGTTAGTATTGCAACTTAATTTGTCATCAACCTCTAATAGCTTCACCACATAGCATTTAATACGACAAAAAAATGACAGAATTCTCAACAATATAAAACATTTACATACACTAAAGTTGCTAAGGTTAAGGCATCAGTAGTTAATTGGTCATGCCGTAGCAATTTCAGTTGCTGCTAATTGGCATGAAAGTCTCAGGATCAATACAAAAATTGAGGTACACTAAACAAATATATGTTGCTAGTCCTACCCCTACACGATGGATATAAGGCTTTCCCACCATTCACGGGAGATGGTTGCATGACCTAGTGGAGACTGGAGAGACGAGCGAAGCCTTAAGAGGCATGTTCTAACAATTGCTAACCAATCCCTTACGCTGGAGGAAGGCGCAGCCGCCAAGAGCTTTCGTGGTGGTGGGCACCACTGATCCGCCGGAGATAGGATCCAGCCTTGTGGGAAGAGAGAGCGGCTAGAGAGTCTGCAGCCATCATGGCCGTTCCCCCGCGATCCAAAGCGCCCGTACGCTTGTTCTTCACCTCCTCGTCTTCTTCTTGTGCTATATGAAGATGGCTTCATTGTCGATCTGGTAGCGATGAATTGGCGAAGGTGAGACTGGCGGAAGGGGGCGCGAGCGAGCGGCCGCCATCGATGGTAGGGGAAAAGTTGAGGCTGAGATTCGAAGAAGTGGAAATGAACAAGGAGTGACGTTTCGGTTGGCGGACCGGCCTATGAACACGATGTCAAGGCCCAGTTAACACCAGGCCGCCCAGGTCGGTCTCCGGAGTAGAAGCCCGGAGACATTGATCCTGGCAGCCCATGCGCAGACAAACGGTCTAACGGCCTGACGCTGTGAGGGATGGGCGTGAGAATGACCAAGTGATCTGGGACGTCCAGTAGTATAATTGAACGGTCCGAAATGTCAAAACGTTGTGGTGAGGTCCTGCTAGTTTCATTTTACTGTTACTCAATAACTCAATATGATAATATGCGCTGCATTTATTTGTCACAGATGTAGACAAAAACCATCAAAATAAATAGGTTATATACAAACCTTGTCTAAATCTATTTCTCTTTCTTCAAGTAGAACATCCGAAGTATCCAAGGTAACAATTTCTCCTTCTGCACGTATAACTTCCGAACTATCCAATGTAGCCAATTTCGAACTTTCATCAGATAGCACTACCTGCATATAATGTAGTTCAAAACTTAAACCAAATAGGCACAGATGTCAATTACTTAGAAAGATTAGAAACTACATATAAATATTTTTTGTTTAGTGAGAAGTAAGGTTATAATGAAGCCAGTAACAATCAACTATTCACACAAAAAACAATCTACCTTGGACAGATCATTTGCACTTTTTTCAGCCTGATCTTCAGAATCAACATTAATAGTCGTTTCGCAAAATTTCCCAGCAACATTTAGCTGCATTTAAAATGAAAATTGGTAAGTCTGTACTAATACATATGTTCTTTTTTTGAAATCTAATAATGAATTAATAAAAAAAAGTTTTCAGACAAATATGAGAAGGTTAAAACTTTAATCAGGTTACAAGGGGTCTGTGAACAAATAGGCATGTTTTTTGAATCTGACTGTGAAGAAATACTAATAGTTTCAAGAAAAAATAAATCAGTACATATCAACATAAAGCATTTTTTTAACAAGAATTATATTGAATAGGAAGACGAGTTGGAGTTCAAGATACAAGCATAAAAAGAAAATTTTCCATAACAATATATTTTTATAGCAGTGGTTAAACATAGGAAACACATTTCCTTGCCAACTCAACTAAAAAGCTTAGTTTAAAAGAATACTAAACAGAAGGACAAATCAACTAGTTTCGGCTACTGATGTTTACTCACGGCTTGAAAGGAAACCACAGAGAAGAAACATATTAAAAGAATACTAAACAGAAGTAACAATTCATGAAATAAATGATGAAAATAGAATATAGATCAACATAATACTAATTAAAATATGAAGTTCTCAGGTATATATATATATATCTAAAAATAAGCTTAAGATTTTTTGTAAAAATTACCTGATTAGAAGGTGCACGCGCTGCTTGCTCAGAATTTATATCCTCTACATGATTATTTAAAATTATAACTTCATCTGTATTTTGTTTTTCATTAATTACCTGGAAAATTATAAAACGAAAGATTCAATTATCTAACAAATATTTCAAACTATGGGTTTCTTCTAGTTCCAAGAAAATGCCATGTTATAGTATATCTGACCTCAGTGTGCTTCTTCAAATTTTCATACAGTACAAACTGATCAAATTCATCCATTGTGTGATCATCTTTCCCCTTTTTTGAAACGAGAGAAGTCGTCATTTTCTACAATCATAAAATAAAGAGAACAATTTGAATGGTTAACAAGAACAAAAATATTCTGTTAAGAAAATGTCGCTTGCAAAATAAGCAACAAAATCCAATGTCTGATCCATTCACTCTTGTTGGAAGTACCATAGGTCAAATTCAGAGAGAAGAATGTATAGATATACAGTCTAATTTGGAAGTACCATAGAACAAATTCATTATAACTACAATCATATGCACACAAAGTGCAACACATAAGGAACTACAATCATGTAAACACAAAGTACAACACAAAAGGAACTACAATCATATACACACAAAGTGCAACACAAAAGTAGTAGCAAAACAGTAGCAATTCATTTTAAAGGTCCCCCTGTTTTTTCTCCATAAAATTTCCTTATACTGATAGAACCAACAAAGGTTAATAAAACGTAAAAGAATTGTGGGGAATATATGCGAACAAACAAGTTTTTTACCTTGCATATTGTTTTCTGAACCAAGTCTTCACCAGATACTGCAATTGTATTGCTCTGAAGTTCCTTCTGCCGTTACGAAAACAAAGGTTAATAAAACATAAAAGATTTGTGATTGTCTGAAACTACTCAAGGAATCTATCAAACTTGCATTATAATTAAGTTAGAACTTTTTTGGTGAACATTATACCTGTTCAGTAACTTTGGCTTGAAGCTTTTCTTTATTCTCAATTCTTTTCTTTTGTCTGAAATTACTTATAGCTGCCTCAATCTTCCCGATATGATCCATTTTTCTTTTCTACGAACAATTTTGATCTTCGTACTTTTCTGCTCGATTACACAATCAATTACTTTAAAAAAAATTAATTAACTTGTAATGAATTTCTTGTTCCAATAATATTGTACTAAATCTGTTTTAAGTTTTCAAGCATTAATATATTAGCAAAAAAGCATGGTTTGCATAACAATTATACAAGTAATATTCATCCAGGCAAACATGTCTCTATTTTTGTTAAAAAATAGTCCAAAATTTTGCATATAAACTTAAAACTTATAGAACAATGAGTCTCACTTACATGAACTGCATATTATTTCATCATTTTTTGCATACTATGTTTTCATGTCAATGGCATGAGCAGGTGCATGAAGGTGATTGAAGGTAAGGGAATCATATGGTCCACGAAACAGGGTCTAATAAGGCGAGGTGTTCATATTACAAAATTTACTCATGTAGATTCATAGTTTGAAAGTACCAGCACCAAATCGAAGTATAGGAAAGAGCTAAAATACAGAGAGGAAGACACGTACCGGTAGCAGGAAGATCGCCGTAGTTGACAGGAGTTGGCGAAAGAAGAAGCTCCAACGCCTGTCCCGAGGGACGGAGCTTGCACCTCCACTCTGCCGTAGAAGAAGGTCCAACTCCTGTCCCGAGGGGGCGGACCTTGCACCTCCACTCCAATATCTCCGCTCCGCCATGGTCGGAGAAAGAAGCGCCCAGATTCGGCGGTGGCTGTCGGAGGAAGTACCCCCGCCGCTCAACTCAACATCTGGGAATTTTATTTATTATCTCGTTTTCAGATTTCTATTCGGTTTCTTCTTGCGAAACAAGGAAGATATGGAACTTTTCATTAACCCCTCAACAGAGGAAGGACTAAAGGTTTCTTAATAAACAGAGGAAGGACTAAAGTAAAACAGCTAATGAAAACTGAGGACATAATCATTAAAAACAGTAGGGACGACAAAATCACTTTCCCCATTCCATTTCACATCGCGACCAGTTCCGCCAGATTAGCGATTCCGCATCAAGAAGGGGAGAAAGCAGCAGATGATCCAACATGGAAGAAAGGAAAATCTCGGTTGAAGGTCGTTCCTCAAGATATCCAGCTATTTCCTGCTCCTCATCGCACACAAAGGTCAGATCTAGGTGCTTACACGATTTTTTCTGATCATACCCATTGCTCCGTCCCCTTATTTTTTTGTGATCTAGATTGAAATTGTTGTTAGGCTGATTTCTATATAGTTATCCTGCACGTCATCCCACTCATAGTTCTCTTCTGATTTTGTCTGGTTTCTTTTTGTATTTATTCAAGCTAATAATCCATGATCTGCTTGTTGTCAAATTTCTTGTCTGTAGCAAGTGGAATGTTTCAGACCAGTGATTGATCCTGGAGACCTCAACTGTGCTTATCAGGATATGGACATGCACAATCCTCCAGTAAGTTCTGTTTCATTTGAAGAACTTATTTGTTAAGCACCTCTTTTCTTAAGTTTGTACCCCAGCATCATTTTTTGGATTTTCCCTTGTCATGGTTACATTTTCCAATGACTATATCCAAATGTATGTATCCATTTTTCAATAATGATGATGGAACTACTGTGTTTAATGACGGCACACGAAGATCCCATTGATCCTCCAACAATATTCTCTTAAATTTATAGAATTATGTAGCTTTTTTGGTAGACAAAAACCAGTGTCCTTTCTCTTCGATGGAAATGGTGCTATGTACATCTGTTTCGCTTAACAAATTGTCTTGTTCAAAATATTTTCTACTTTCCCTTATTTAAACAACATACACGATACAAAAAATTAGATAAAAATATCTAGATTCTAGTTGAAAACTATCATTGAAAACTTCCCAATTTTATTTTTTATTCATTTTGATTGTTGTTACAGATTGGAAAAACATGTTCTAAAAAAAGGGAGGGTAAGCACTTATACTGCAATGACAAGTCAAAACAGAAGTACAAGAAATTCAAGGTAATATATTGTTTCTATCATCTTTTTTGATGGGTTTCTATCATTTTTTGATGGGTTTGATAGTTCGTATTGCTACTAACTATCTGCTTGCTTGCTTATCGAGTAGTGCTCGTCCTACCAGTCGCACTACTCTTGTCGCTTAGCTAATAGTATGATTCCTACTAAACGAATGAAATGAGTTCGCTTTCCGTAGTTATTTATTATTAATTTTTTATTCATTTGGCTAATCGATGAAAGGTTACTTGATCTTTCCTACCCAAGATGAACGGTGGATTCCACTAAAAAAGCGGAACCACCTGCATTGATCTAAGGAATAGAGCTACTTACTTGGCTTAACATGGTTACGAGGCACTCTTTTGAGTTCGCCTCTTCACCTATGTTGCTTGGGATTCGGTGTCACGTCACACTTTTTTGAGTTAGAATTTTTTAGTGATATACCTCGTCCAAATAGCGAGGGGCTACTGGATAACCACCGCCAGCAGCTCGCCCTTGAAGGGACCGATACCTAACCGGAGCTGAACAGTAAGACTTTGAAGTGAATGGAATAACAATCACATGTGTTTACTGGATCTGAAAACATTTGAGTTAACTGATTAATGAGCTTATCCCTTTTAATTTCATTGTATTGTTGTTCCAAAAGGGAGAGGTTAGCAGATGGGGGTGCCTATTTTGTGAGTAAAAAATCCCACACGTATATAGTATACACACCTAGTTATGCTTGTGACTGGTATCGACAGATACTAGTAAAATACAATTGGAATTTATTCCATCCGTTCCTTTAACTACTATATGTTTCCAGAATTGATAGAAATGATATATCTTTTCTTCCCTATTCTTTTGCAAAAAGTCCAGTAAACTAGTTATAGTTGTTTTGCCTTTTCTTCATTCCTGTGTTCAGTAACCCAAACATTTGCTTTGATTTAAGATTGTTCTTTCTACAGCGTAGCTATTCCCTTTACGTTGACTATCTATTTTTAAGGGAAAGTGATTTCTTACTATACTAAAAATTCCAATTTGGCCTGCTTACCCGAGTTGAAGTACCATCTACCAGAAACCTTCCTAAATTGCTGTTTAAGAGAAGATTAGAATTCCTTTTCCCTAATCCAGGGGTACCCTGGTATTATTGTTATAACTTCTAATTACAGCTTTTGTTTGTTCTTTTTGTAGAAAAAAGTTCAGATGCTAGCAGTCTTTTCCTTGAAACTCTGTCCACATTATCTGATCAGAGGAAACTTTTAATTAAGAAACTTGGGTTTGCTTCCATACTCGAGTTTTCATGCTGCAGTAATGTTGACGAGATTTATTTTTGGCTAGTATCTCAGTTTGACATAAACTCAGATACGATTACTCTTGATGACGGGTTCAGTTTCACTTTGACTGCCCATTTCATTAAAATGATTCTTGGATTTCCTTCTGGTGCAAAATCTGTAATAACAAAAACAACTGAAGAAGCTTCTGAATTCATTCTCAACATTGTGCAAATGGAATCACCTTCAGTAGAACATCTATGCTCTATGTTAAACAACAATTTGGATGAAGGTTCTTTCAAAGTTATTTTTATGCTTCTAATGGTTACGGTGTTCATTGATCCAAATGATTCAGGAGTTGCAAATCCTGCTTACTATCCAAATTTCATACATGTTGACGCAATACCTCATCATGATTGGTGTACTTTCACACTAGACTGTCTATTAAAATCAATCAAGAAGTACCTATTCAGAAGATTGCAACAAATAGAAACAGATGCAGGGGATGGAAGATCATACTAGTGGTACTTTTACACATCTGCAACATTTTTAAGATTTTATACATTGACAACATTTTCAGTAAAATTTCATTTTCATATTTCATTGCTCATTTAATGTTATCTAATACAGATATCATACTTCGAGTTCCTCATAACTTCAGAATTCAATCTGGGATCAAAAATACCCAGACTACCATTGTGGAGAACAAATGTTGTCAACTCTTTCATCGCTCTCGACTCTCATCATGGAAAACAAGGGTTTGGTAAGTGTTATATAACACATAACTTTATGAAATATTTTATCGAAAATAATCTCATCGATTTTAACTTGCTCTATTAAAAAATGTAGAGAAAACACATATCGTCAACACCATTTAAAGGAAGTAAGCATAAGTTGGAATTACCACCACAAATTCATGATTATATGAATCTGAAATTAAAATAAAATTATTCTCCTGAGGTTAGTTGAGCTTTTTCTTTCACTTATGATGGTTTGTTACATTGTAATTGTGTTTTTCTTTCTTTATCTTACAATTTCTATTAATTAATGCAAGGACAAGAAGATGCTTCAATTACTTGTGTTCAATTTCTTCCAAAAAATGGTCGAAAACTCCATTCCTATTGTAAAAAAAGATTTTGACGACATGCTATTGTTGACATCTAATGACCACGAAGAAAAAGCACTTTCAAGTGATCCGGAAATATCCAATCTAGTCCGGTCAGATATGATTGTGAAGGAACAAAAGAAGAAATTTTTAGCAGAATATATTCAACATTTTTTGGAGAATATATTCTATTTCCCTAAATTTGAAGTTCCAGCAGATAATTACAGTAATGACACTGAATTTCAACAAATTCTTGATCAATTCTCCGCAAGGTGTTCTGTTGGAGATTCTATTGATAATTTCAATTTACCTATGATTGATCCTAAGTTCGAAACAAGTTTGATTAGACAAACAGTTGAGAAAGAGCCCCTTGTTCAATTTGATCAAGGTGTACAATTCTCTGAATATCTGAAACAACTCAAAGAAGGTATGGATTTTCTTAAGCTATTAATTCCTTTCTCCATGCATTTTTTATATGTTATGATTGTCTGTACATCTAATTCTTCCTATTTACCTTCTGGTTCAATTCTAGTTCTGGTAAAAAGTGACTAACATTCCGTATTTTTCATTTGAATCAGAGATAGTTACAGACATAAGAAATAAGAAGAAAGCAAACAAATTGCATGTTCAGGACTTCAAGGTCTATCTTGATGATATTGATGATTGCAAGTTCTCTCTTGACAACATGGAAAACTACTTACCCCAACAACAAGAACAAAACCTTGGTATAACATATTGTTCCTTTTTATTTCCGTTTCTTCTGTTTTACTCGTAATGAAGACATGTACATGTAAAACATTTTTCAGTTTACTAATCTGATCATTCTTTTTTATAGTGATTAAGGAAGAGATGAATGAAAAACATTATGGAAGTAAAGAACACAAGAGTCAATACATTGGTTTTCCACAGAATAAATATACTGGTAAATGCAATGCGAATATGTTTTTCTATATACTAATTTGTTAAATTACTTTTTAGTCATAATAATTTTTTCCAAAACAGGACAACATGGAATCCAAAGCCCTACTATCAAAATCTGTTGAACATCAGAGATCTCGAAACCCAAAATGGGGTTTGTCACTTAATGAAAGGATCATGGGAAGAAAGATTCCACCAGTTATTATAGACAATAAAGAAGACTTCCCATCATTCAACCTAATGGAAGAAGATTCTGAAATAACCCCCGATAAGAACTTCTCTTCGGTTAGTGCTCTTTTATATTTCTCTTATCTCTTTAGTGCTCATTTATATTTTCTTATCTTCTACATTTTAGATTTCTATTTTTAACAAACATTATTCTTTATGTACAGCCATCATCAAAACTAAAAGCAATTGATCCTCTTCTACATATGGTGCTCAATCAATGTGGAAAGGAATTTCTGGGATGAGAGAGTACAATCAAGTTAAATATTCCAATTGGCGAAAGTAGTAAAATTCAACAGTCGGATGTTAAAGTTCCAAAACAGATTATTTTTGCTACATCTTTTGAAAATGAATTCTACACCAAATTGACATCTCTAAAACAGGATACCAGGTTCGAATCTAAATCATGCTTCAACTTTCTACTCATGCTCTACTGGTTCAAGATTTTCATATCTTGTTATAAGTTGTGTCCATACATGACCATTTGTCAACACCCGGATTTTTACGTCCGGATGCCTATTATGTCATTCATCGCAATCCCAGGAATATTGTTGTTGCGAGACATAACAGTTGATACCATAAGTCATCATTCATTACAAACCATCATTGTCTTACAAAAGGGATCACATGATCCAATATTACACAAATAGTTGATCTATTGATCAACGAACAACATAGTAGCGGAAGCGTAATAGAGGTGGACTATCTATTCCACAGGCCAACGCTTGACGTCAGGCGACTCCTAGTTGTTGTAGATGTCCTGCTGACTGTCATCCTCGTACTGCTGCTCTTCTTCATAGTCTGGTCATTTGAATAGCTAGGGACACAGCCGTGAGTACTTTAAAGTACTCGCAAACTAATACTAAAGTAATCACTATCTATTTTAATGAAGGGGTGCTAAGCTCTAGTTTTGTTTGCATAAAGCCAATTTTAGTTCATAAACATTTCATATAGACCATTCATAAATTAACTAACTCAAGTGGGAACATTAGGGTCATTCCCACAACTTAGTTGTGATTCACCATTATTCATCATTCACCATTCATATTTTCAGGTTCTAATACTAGAAACTAGATGGCCTTTCCAACCGTCCGTAACCGTGGACACGGCTATTCGAATAGGTTTACACTCTGCAGAGGTTGCACACTTGTGCCACAACATTTGATTTCATCCGTCGGGATTACCCCGAATCATCGTAACACAGACGCGGATCATCAACCATAACCTTTCATTTACTAACCCTAGTATGAGCACCTCTCCCCATGAGCTTGGCCTCCCGGTGAAGACCAACTGTCAACCTGGGAACTGCACAGGGCTTGGCCGTACAATTCACCTCAATTCACATCATCTCTCAACAACGGAGGCAGCCTCGGCATAACCCCTATGATGTGTGTTCAGAGGGAACCCATAATAAGATACATAAACTTCTAGTTAAGCCCTTACCCATAATCAGGTATTGTGGGGGTACTCAAATATTGGAAAGGTATCGCATCCAAACCAACATTAGTTTTTAATCAAAAATCACTATCTTCTCTTGGTCACATTCACCTTCAAAATTCCTTTCATGGTTTCACCATCATCCTTTCATATCACAATGATCCCATCTAGAGTAGTCAATTTTAGCTTTGTTTAGCACTAGCCACTAGTCATGAGGGGTGCCAACTTAGCTTGTTTGCCATAGACTAACTTTGAGGACATTATTCTACTCTAGACCAAGTGAATCATGAATCAAAAAGTACTTTGATAAACTAAAGTAATAAAACCTGAAAGTAAAACTTGTAATAAAAACTGGGATAGGCTTAGTAAACATAAAGTAAAATGTGGGGTGCCTTGCTCTTGGAGAGCTTGCACTTGGCAAGGGTATTAGCTTGCCTTGAGTGTTGTACTGATCAAAGTGGTCTTCCTCTCCTTGAGTGTAGACCTCCTCCTCCTCGGTATACTCCTCGGTACTAGCGTCTAAATACGAGTATAGTACACAAAACCCACCGGCGCAAAGGTTAAGCAACACGAAGAGCTAAGGCTTCACACATGGTCCCTCCTCCTCGCTGTCCTCCCAACATGCTGCAGGTGGGTTGCACCCGACCTATACCAGTCGGGAAGGTGTTGGATCGCTTCGATTAGTTTCCTGCATGGCAGACACGTAAACATTAAATACGAGCCCGATCGGCTCTCAGGTTGCCCTGTGGATCGGCTCACAAAGCCGATCGCCCCATGGTTCACGTCGGGTTAACGATGACATGGGGCTCCTGCTTGATCATATAAAGCTAAACCAATCTACGACAGTTTAGGGTTCTCACCGTATGATCGGAACATCCTACGCGTAGTTGAGCCTAATAGACACGAAAGATAATGGAAAACTAACCCTAAAAGAGGCCTAAAAACCAACATTAAGTTAATTCCCGGAACATCCCTCTTAGGACTAACAAACCATACCTAACGCGCTACCGGATCGTTCAACCCGTTTGCAAGGCCTAACCATACGGATATTAAACCAATCCTTGAAGAATCAAGGAGCAACCATAACGGATCGGATCTACTAAACAATGAACAAGCAAGACGCTGCCCTTACACCTGGATAGGTGTAAGGGCAGCTAGATATCGAGGGACGGCATAGCTAAGCAGATATGCGCAAGAAAAGCATCTATGCAAGCCCCAAAACATCTACGATAAGTAGTGCTACTCGCCATCAACAACGCTTCAGTATGAGCAGCACAAGGTAAACGAATAAACGTGTGCTGCCTAGATCGCGAGATGCGATCTAGGCAGCATGATGCTTACCCGGGACAAACCCTCGAAAGAAGGGGTGGCGATGCGCCTGATTTGTGTTTGTTGTCAACGTGATTGTCCTCCTTTTTGTTATCACCAGAATTTGACCAAGCCAGAGGTGGGCCGCGATCAAGATGGGCTTGAAGATATACATGTAGAGGAGATATGCGAATCGGCCTTGTTTACCAAGTTTGGGCTAGTTAGCCCGTGTATCTTTATAGTAGGCTGCGTAGAAGTTAGAATTTATCTCGTGCACGGTTTGGTGCACGCCCACATTAGAAAGTCCCCTGGACTATAAATATGTACCTAGGGTTTATGGAATAAACAACAACCAACGTTCACCACAAACCAATCTCGGCGCATCGCCAACCCCTTCGTCTCGGGGTTTCTCCGGTAAGCACCATGCTGCCTAGATCGCATCTTGCGATCTAGGCAGCACGAGCCTGCCTACGTTGTTCATGCGTTGCTCGTACTGAAGCCTTTTTGATGGCGAGCAACGTAGTTATTATAGATGTGTTAGGGTTAGCATTGTTCTTAGTATCATATGCTGTCGTAGTGCAACCCTTGCGCATCTAGCCGTCCTTGTACCTCATCATGGGTGCGGGGGCGGCACCCCGCTTGATCGTTATTTAGTAGATCTGATCCGTTACGGTTGCTCCTTGATTCATCAAGGATTAGTTTAACATCTGCAATAGTTAGGCCTTACAAAGGGTTGGAGGATCCGGCGGCGCGTAGGGTGTAGTTTGCTGGCCCTAGACAGGATGTTCCGAGGATCAACCTCGTGTTGGTTTTTAGGCCTTGTCTAGGATTGGCTTACGATCACCGTGCGCGAGCGCGAGGCCCAATCGTGAGTAGGATGATCCGATTATGCGGTGAAAACCCTAAATCGTCGTGGATCTCATATGCTTTATCTTGATCAAGCAGGACCACCATATATTCGGCCACCTTGGACGAATCATGGGTGGATCGGCTCCATGAGCCGATTCACAGGATAACCTGAGAGCCGATCGAGGCTCGTATTTAACGTGTACGTGTGTGCCCTGCAGAAACTAAGCGAGGCATCATCCACACCTTCCGACCAGGTATAGGTCAGGTGGCACGCCCTTGCAATTTGCATCGGCGCGCGACCAGGGCTTTGCGGGCCGTCGCTCGAGGGCTGGGCCAGCCGCAGCCCTAGTTGTTCCCGGCTCTACGGTGTTGACCGTCACGCCCGCCGGTGGGTTTCGACGTCAACACATTCGGCGCTCGGTGGGACCATCTTCAACATCAACCACATCGCCGTCTACATCGGAGATGGCGGAAGGCACTTACGAGGAGCTCAATGGCGAGCTCAAGAAGAAGTATGACGAGGTCAAAGCCTTCCTCGAAGCCGACCTCATCGGCTCTTTCCACAGGACCCGCTCCCATGGCATCAGATGGAAGGGGTTCTCACCCGAAGGCGCGCTTGATGGAGTGGACCTATCCACCCCGTCAGAAGAACGCACCAGGTCGCTGCGTCAGGAGATCAACTTCATGGTGGCTCATTCTCTAGCCATTCCGGAGCCCTGAATACGTTGGAGCGCGTCGCTCGCGCGTGATCCGGAGATCATGAGCCGCCGGTACTCTCCGTCGGGACCAGCTCTAGGGACTCACCAAGGAGAAGTGCTAGACCCGTCCACCGCCGCCGTTCGCGCGTTGGCAGCGCCCGAAGCGCCGAACTCATCGGCCTACGTCGTCTACAAGATTGGTGGTGACCCCGGTGACTACCAATTCCTACATGACGCGCCCAAGGAGATCCCGCACGGATACGCATGTGCATACGTGCCAGCCTGCAACACCTGGGCACTCTCGAACCAGGTTGCACACGGGGACTTCGGAACAACCGGAGGAACGTCGGAGGCACCCCGAGAAGCGACGTGGCTAGCTAAATACGCTACCCCGACAAAACTCAGCCCAGCTCCAGCTGGCTCAGAACCGGAAAAACAAGCATGGCTGGTTAAGTACGCCACCCCGGCGAATCTTCAAGGTTCGGCACCTTCGGCCATCACCGCGGATCAGATTTGTACGATTCTGAAAGATCAGTTCGGCATGATGCCGAAAAGGAAGACGGTCGGCTATACCAAGCCGTACCCCAACGAGTACGAATTGATCCCGCTACCACCCAAATATCGGCTCCCGGACTTCACAAAGTTCAGCGGATCGGATGGTTCCAGCTCCATCGAGCATGTGAGCCGATATTTGGCACAGCTGGGCATGATCTCAGCGTCGGACGAGCTGCGTGTGAGGTACTTGCAGTCCCCCACAGATCGGCTTTCGGTTGGTACACGTCGCTGCCACCGAACTCAGTCCAGACTTGGAAGCAGCTGGAAGAACGGTTCCATGAGCAATATCACTCAGGCTTCCGAGGCTGGCATTGCCGATTTGGCACAAGTACGACAGAGCGCGGAAACAGTGTGAGTACATCCAGCGCTTCAGGACGTTAGGAACCGATGCTATTCGGTTCACGTAAGCGAAAAAGAAGCGGTCGAGTTGGCGGTGGTGGGTCTATCATCATCGATCAAGGACGTGGCCTCCCAAGCGGACTACCCTTCATTAGCACACATGGTGCGTGTTGGCAGCATGAACAGCGCCACCCGATGTCTACCAGGACAAATTCAAGCGCGTGGTTACCATGGTTGACGCAGCGAAGATGAAGGTGCTACGGGAGAACAAGAGGTCGCAGTGGCTGAGTGGACTCGAGCTGCAGGCCGTAACCCGCAAATGGGTGAAGCCACCGGGGCCTCCAAGAGGGTTCGACTGACGTGACGAAACCGAGCAGATTTTCGATCTCTTAGAGAAGCATATAAAGATACCCGAAGGCCACAAGGTCCCTACGGTGCAAGAGCTGAACGGAAAGCCATACGCAAGTGGCATAACACGTTCACCCACACCACTAACGACTGCAGGGTGTGGCGTCGCAGATCCAAATGGCGAGAAAAATGGGCGACTAATTTTTAACAGTATGCCATGAAGGTCGACACACACCCCTTCCCGCCGTCAACATGGTGGAGTTTACCCACCTCGGGTGCCAACCAGATTTCTCAGCCAACATCAACATGGTAGAGCTTGGACACCACTCGAGAAGGGCGGGGATGAGGGCAACTGCTCTCATAGCAAAGACACAGAGGAGGCTCCATGCGATCGGCCCGTCAAGATGGCAAGCGCTACGTCACGGAGGGAGAAGTGAAGAACATAAGATATCAACGACCCTCTCTGATCACCTCCTCAACAAGTATGTGAGTCGGTATGACCAACGCCGGCGACACGGCGACGATGATGAAAGAGATCATCGGCCAGAAACGACGAAGGCATCGTCGGCATAAGCACGATGAGGAGCGGCAGGAGCGCCACGCCAGGGAGCAAGACGACACGGGCAGGCATTGGGACCGCCTTTCAGCATCTTGGATTCGGAATGAGCGATTACCAACAATCGGCAACGCCGAATGCAACCAGAAAAAGAAGGAGGCAGCCAACGTGTCTGTGTTCGAGCGCTTAGGGCCTCTCCCACCACAAAACAGACGTGCTGAGACCCCTCGGTTGGAAGATTTCGAGGATTCGGAAGACGAGGGGGATGACAACGAAGACAGGTACCACCGTCCAAGGTGGTGCCCTGATGGTCTCAGCCATTCACAAAAGCGCAGGGTTCAGCGATTGCGCGGTCCGGAGGAAGCCGAAGGTTATACTTGCATACGCTCGAGAAGGCACGACCTGATCTGCTGCGAAAGTCCGAGGACCCCGATGAGGAGGGACTGCCGCAAAGAAAAGAGTGGCGCCCCAAGCAAAGAAAGCCGATGATGAAACATCGGCTGGCACAAACATGGTGCTCGTTCATCCGGCGAAGTATAGAGCTCCACGATTACACGATGCACCCGAGGTGGACAACAGCAAGCGCACCAACGTGATAAAGTCGGAGATTGGGCTGGTTTTATCCACCGGCTGGGCGAGTAGCAAGACGACGTCAATAAGCAAACATGGCGAGGCTGATCCTTGCGATCGGCCCCCAAAAAAATTTATGAAGGGACATTACAAAACCTTCACCGAGCAAACAACGTGGAGGCCGATTCCAGCAATCGGCCAAAATTATCCTCACCATCTATCTTGCCTGGAATCAACGTTTAACCCAACAGGGACTACCTGAAGAGCCGATACCATCAATTCTCTTGACAGAATCGGCTCGGGGCACCTAGATGGATAAAACACGAGGATATGAGATAATACTATCAAATATGGGGGCCGACACACAAATCGGCCTAAACAATTCAAAAAAAAAAAAATTTGAACGCAGCCGATGCAGCAGATATCGACTTAAGAATCTCAAGAGGTGGATAAAGCCGATGCATGGCCATCGACTCTAGTGGAATTATGCGATGTTTATCGAGTCTCCACCAAATTCAGGCCAGCGGTGGTGCTGTTGCTTCGAGGGAATGAAATAATGGAAATTTCTTCAGCTGCTTCGAGCCGATCTGGGTTCCTGAACCTTTGTGTCGAGGATTTCCAATCTTTGGGGCTAATTCAGCTGAAACGAAAGGTTATTGTCCGAGGAAGAAAGGGGATCGGCTTTGGCACATTCTTTCTCAGTCTCGCCTCAGTAAGGCTCGGGCAGCAGGCCCGGTGGATACTCTGTTTTACTCTGTTTGAAAAGCCGATTGGGATACCATCGGCTGATCCTTCATTGCAACCTTCTTCACAAATGATGAGTACTGAAGAGGATTATTGGGTTTGGTTGGAAAAGTTCGAAGGTTTTCCTAAAGATCCTGCATTTCTGCCAGATTTAGAAAATCATCGGTTGAGGAGGGAAGGGCGAATTTCAAAGGACCGATGCGGTGCTATCGGCTCATTACGCATTGGCAAAGGGGACGAATCGGCAAGGTCAGTAGAAGAGGGAATCGGCTCAATTAAACTCAGAAGAAATCGGCAAAATCAAGCTGGGAAATTCTTCATTGACAAACTAGAGTTCTTACATAAAGAGCTGATTGCTCTCAAAAGAAGACCCTAGGGGCTACATTGCCCGTCTGCTACTGCTGGCCCTAAGCTAAGACCCTGTCTAGGGGCCGTTGCTCGTCGTCGTCGCCATCATCGCCGTCGCCGCCGCTGCTCCCCGCCGGCTCAACCGCTGTAGCGACCGCCGGACCTTCGTTGTCCTCGTCTTCTTCATCAGCGTCGTCGTCGCTGTCGGAATCGCTGAGATTGCCGGGCCGGGGGCAGTGGCGCTGGGTCGCGGCTCGTCGGAGGAGTGGTCATCTTCTTCATCCTCCTCCTGCCCTCCTCTTCGATAGAGGTCCCGTCGAGAGAAGGTGGTCGCCGTCGCTTTCCACCGCTTCCTCATTGGCGAGAAGCGGAGGTCGCTCTCCCCGTCGGTCGGGGACTGGTCGCCCTCCGACCGGTAGAGAAGTCGTGGCTTGGCTCATCCAGCTCACGGCGGCGGATGCTGGCCGCGTGGGCTTCTTCCGGGTTCCACTCGGTCGGCTCGCGGAAGGGGGAGGACTGCGCAGAAAGATCCGACGAAGAAGAGGACATGGTGGTAGAGGTGGGTACTGGTGCAAAGAGGATGAGGGAGAGATCTACGAGAAGTGGCCGAATAAAGGGGGAATATATGGTTTAATGCCAAAGCAGTTCCCGAGGACGTGGTGCCAGAACCGTTCGTGCAGAGAAGGCGAGGAGGCATTACGTCATCATAAAGAAAACTGCGACGGTTCTGCCACGACATGACCCTTCGAAGAATGCATATGGTTTTGTAATTATCATTATCAAAACCAGGGGGGCATGTTATCACCAGAATTTGACCAAGCCAGAGGTGGGCCGCGATCAAGATGGGCTTGAAGATATACATGTAGAGGAGATATGTGAATCGGCCTTGTTTACCAAGTTTGGGCTAGTTAGCCCGTATCTTTATAGTAGGCTGCGTAGAAGTTAGAATTTATCTCGGCACGTTTTGGTGCACGCCACATTAGAAAGTCCCCCGGACTATAAATATGTACCTAGGGTTTATGGAATAAACAACAACCAACGTTCACCACAAACCAATCTCGCGCATCGCCAACCCCTTCGTCTCGAGGCTTTCGGGTAAGCACCATGCTGCCTAGATCGCATCTTGCGATCTAGGCAGCACGAGCCTGCCTACGTTGTTCATGCGTTGCTCGTACTGAAGCCTTTTGATGGCGAGCAACGTAGTTATCATAGATGTGTTAGGGTTAGCATTGTTCTTAGTATCATATGCTGTCGTAGTGCAACCCTTGCGCATCTAGCCGTCCTTGTACCTCATCATGGGTGCAGGGGCGGCACCCCGCTGATCGTTATTTAGTAGATCTGATCCGTTACGGTTGCTCCTTGATTCATCAAGGATTAGTTTAACATCTCCAATAGTTAGGCCTTACAAAGGGTTGAAGGATCCAATGGCGCGTAGGGTGTAGTTTGCGAGCCCTAGACAGGATGTTCCGAGGATCAACCTCGTGTTGGTTTTTAGGCCTTGTCTAGGATTGGCTTACGATCACCGTGCGCGGCGCGAGCCCCAATCGTGAGTAGGATGATCCGATTATGCGGTGAAAACCCTAAATCGTCGTGGATCTCATATGCTTTATCTTGATCAAGCAGGACCACCATATATTCGGCCAATTGGACGATCATGGGATCGGCTCCATGAGCCGATTCACGGGATAACCTGAGAGCGATCGAGGCTCGTATTGGACGAGTACGTGCAGGCCCGGCGGAAAGAGTACTGAACCCATACATTCCTTGACCAGGTATGGGTCAGGTGGCACGCCCTGCAATTTGCATCGGCGCGCGACCAGGAGGCTTTGCGGGCCGTCGCTGAGGGACTGGGGCCAGCCGCAGCCCTAGTTGTTCCTCGGCTCTACGGTGTTGACCAGTCACTGCCCGCCGGTGGGTTTGATCGTCCTCCTTTTCGATAACCCTAGATACATATTTATAGTCCAAGGACTTTCTAATTCGACCTAACGTGCACGAGTTAAACTCTATCTTTTAATTCTAAACTAAGATGCGATCTACTATATTACGGATACACGACAATTAAGCCCAAACTCTTCGTGCAAAGGCCGCTTCAAAGACGCTCCACGCGTGTATCCTTCAAGCCCATCTTCACTTACGGCCCATCTCCTGATTTGGCCAAAATTTGGTGGTAACACATGCCCCCCTGGTTTTGGTAATGATAATTTCAAAACCACTCTATTTTTCCTTCGAGGGATCATGTCGTGGCAGAGCAGAACCGTCGCAGTATCTTTCATCATGACACCTTGCCTTCTCAACTTCTCTGCACGATTTGACAGTTTTGGCACCACATCCTCGGAAACTGTTCGAGCATTGAATCTCCAATATATCTCCTTTTATTTAACCGCATCGAACAGTTCACCTCTTCATCCCCTTGCTCCAAACCAGCCGTCAGCCAAAAACCCTCTTCCTCCGTGACCATGTCTTCCTCTTCCTCCTCCCAATCCTCTTCCTCGAGCGAACTAGAACCAGAGGTCAATCAGATGGCCATCTACGATGCTCTCGCGCCTGAGTATTGGGACGCGAGAGAATGGGACTTCACTATCAAGTCAGAGGACGATGAGCCCCGCACCGTCGGAAGAAGACCTCCGGTTCCTCGTCGATGGGGAGCTGGAAGCGGCGTGCGAGGACGATCTCTCATGGGAGGCGGATCTTTCCTCCGACGAAGAAGAAGAAGAAGCGGAGGGCTGAGGAAGAGGACTCCTCCTCCGCCGGGTCCGCCAAGCGCCTCGAGGTTGGGCCTGGTCGACGATGATGACGACGAGGAAGATGGACGCTACTGCGGCTTCATCGCAGCGACGAAGAGCCTGTCGGTAGCAGCTCCGACGACGGTGACGACGAGGGCAGTGACGGCCCTTAGATTAGGGAGTAGCTTAGGGTTAGTAGCAGTGCATTAGGCACTCAGATGACCCCTTTTGAGAGCAATTAGCTCTTCGCTGTAAAATCCCCTTTGAATCAATGAAAAATGTTTCTCCAATTGAACTTCCAATCATCCAATTTCAAAGGTGGTCAACGCCCCAAGAGCCGATAGCATCGTATCGGCTTTTCACCACCAGACGCCGATAAAGCCAATCTGATAAACAACCAGGCAAGTTCAAGCAAGCAATCCTTAAGACCTGACCATGGTGCTTTGTTCCTCAAAGATGACGACGGCTGTTTTTTATTCTAAAGTCGATGATTGTGCATCGGCTGTTTCCAAAAAATCCCAAGAATTTGTCAAAAAAAAAATTTGGCGAATTCATTTATCGGCCTCCATATCTTACTACTCATCATCCCACATGCTTGGGAAGTACTTCTTGAGATGCTGGCCATTGACAGCCCGGGAACTTCACCCCATCCAACTGTTCTAGCATGTATGCATTACCCTTTAAAACTTGGTCGACTTTGTACGGGCCATGCCAATTTGGAGACCATTTTCCATACACTTTATCCTTAGTCCCCAACGGCAATACAGCTTCCCATACCAAATCACCAACTTGGAACTCCTTTGGCTTCAATTTCTTATTATATGCACGAGCCACCTTGGCTTTGTTCTCCTTAATTTTCTCAAGCGACCAAAGTCTAAGTTCCGTTGCATCCTCAATACGTCGCTCATCAGGCTGCATATTCTTCAGTAGTTAGATCATTCCGAAATGTAACCCTTCTCGACCCGGCTTGATTTCCCAGGGTTGGTGCTTCTTGTCCATAGACCAGATGGTATGGCGAGGTTTTTATTGCTCCATGACACGACATGCGATAAGCCCACAAGGCTTCTGACAATACCTCGTGCCAACGTCTAGGATTCTCGTCGATCTTCCTTTTAATCAGCTTGATCAAACTCTTGTTGGACGCTTCCTGTCCGTTTGCACAGGCATAGTATGGGGATGATCGATCGACTTGATTCCCAAATCCTCGCAGAATTTTCTAAACTCCTTAGAAACAAAAACCGAACCTCCATCGGTCGTAATAGTCTGGGGAATTCCAAATCTGTGGATAACATGCTCCTTCACAAAATCGACAACATCTGACGCGTTTACCGCCTTCATAGGAACGGCTTCTACCCATTTGGTAAAATAATCTGTAATGGCCAGAACCCATACATGACCTTTGCTCGAAGGAGGATGAATCTTGCCGATCATATCCATGCCCCATCCTCGGAATGGCCATGGCTTGATGATAGGATTCATTGCTGATGCTCCCAAATCTCTGACATGCCTGACACCCTTTATAGTATTGGAAACAATCTTCAAGCATAGTGGGCCAATAAAATCCCGATCGCCTGATCAGCCACTTCATCTTATGAGCCGATTGGTGAGTTCCACAGGCACCCTCATGTACCTCATGTAAGAGCCGATTGGACTCGGCTGGTCCCAAACACTTGAGAAGTAACCCTTCCAAGGTCTATAGAACATGTCATCACCAATCAGGACGTACTTCCTTGCCTGTATCTTATCCGTTTAGGTGCCCCCGAGCCGGATCTTTCAAGTAATTGAAGATATCGGCTTCCCAATCATCGGGCTCCATGAGCTGCACCTGAAAATCGGCTTCCTCGACCACGTCTTTGTATCCTGACGCCGTCTGTGCAAGGTCGTTTGCCTCGGTATTTTGCGTCCTTGGGATCCAATGGAAGTTGATATACCTGAACTGGGCCATCAGCTCACGGCATTGCATCCATAATGGGAAAAGTGACCCGCTTTCACACTTGTATTCCTCCGTGAGAAATCACCAATTTGGAATCCCCAAAGATCTCCACTGCCTCCGCCCCGGCGTCCAATAGCAACTCCATTCCCTTGCATATCGCTTCATATTCAGCAACATTGTTAGTGCAAGGCGTAGATAGCCTGATGGAGAAGGAGTATGTTGCCCCCCGCGGCGACACGAGTAACATGCCGATGCCACAGCCATCTTCACGAGACCGATCCATCGAAGAACATGGTCCATGCACGCACGGATAGTGCCGCTACGTCCGTGTTTATTCGCTCAGCAATAAGATCAGCCGTGCTTGTCCCTTGACTGCTTTTGCAGGTTGATACCGGATATCAAATTCCGATAGAGCAAACATCCATTTGCCGAGTCGGCCTTTCAATACAGGAGCCGACAGCATGTGCTTGATGACATACGATTTGCATATGATGATTTCTGCTTTCAGCAAGATGTGCTGAATCTTGGTGCAGGTAAAGAACAGGCAGAGGCACAACTTCTCGATCTCGAGGTACCTTGTTTCCACATCTAACATCCTTCTGCGAGGTAGAAAACCACTTTTTCCAGACCATCATAAACCTGCACCACCAGCAGACGCGATAGAGGTATCAGCTACTGATAAGTAAATGTAGAAGGGCCTGTCTTGCTGTGGTGGAACCAACACAGGTGGCTTGTCAAGTATTCCTTAATATCGTCAAATGCTTTCTGTTGCTCTGCCCCCCAGCGAAACTCCTCATCAAACTTGATTTTGACCAGTCCCATGAACGGCTCGATTCGTCTCGACAGGTTAGAGATAAACCTTCTGACGAAATTGATTTTGCCGATGAGACACTGGAGCTCCTTCTTCGTGGTGGGTGGCTTCATTGTCCGCACCGCCTCTTGACTTTTCAGGCCGATCTCAATTCCACGCTCATGGACCAGGAAACCCAAGAACTGATCGGCCGTCACACCAAAGGCACACTTTTTCGGATTCATTCTTAGTCCGAACTTCCTAGTTCGGTCGAGGACGCGCCGTAAATCTCCCAAGTGTCCGTCCACCGAAACAGACTTGACCACCATGTCATCGATGTAAATCTCGACCAGTTTGCCGATCAAATCGTGAAAGATGGCTCTTTGGTATGTTGCGCCAGCATTCTTCAGTCAAAATGTCATGACTACATATTCAACAAGCCCACCGAGCCTGGCACTCGAATGCAGTCTTGTTTATATCTTCTCGGAGCCATAAAGATTTGGTTGTAGCCGGCATTACCATCCATGAAGCTTAAAACTTTATGACCAGCCTGCATTGATCAAAGTCTCTGCCATTGGCATTGGATATTCGTCCTTTGGGGTGGCACTGTTGAGATTCCGAAAATCTATGCATGCGTCATCGGCCATCCTTTTTCTCCACCAGTGCGACATTGGAAATCCATTCAGCGTACTGTGCGATGAACCCGGCCTAACATCTTCTGGATCTCTTTCTTGACTTCCACCAAGATTTCGCCTTCATTTGTCGTGCGCCGCTGGAACGGCCGAAATCCTTTGTTGAGAGGGAGCCGATGCTCTGATAATGCTCTGTCTAATCCAGGCATTTCGTGTAATCCCATGCGAAACAATCCGGGTATTCCTTCAGGAGCTATCAAGCTGGCTCTTCAGCTGTGGATCCAACTTTTTGCTGATAAATGTCGGTCGTGGCTTATCCCCAGGACCAATGTCAATCTCGTCTAGTTCATCAGCCGATGTAAACCCATACCCCAGCTTTCCGTCGCCTGCTAAATCCATGCTGTGCACAGGCAGAAGGCATGTTGAGGCTGGCTTTAGCCGATCGCTAGAATCGGCCTCCTTCTCCATCGCAACGCTTGCTGAGGATTCACCACTTTTCATTTTTTGGGGCCAATCGTGTGGATTTGCCTCCTCTTCATCTTTGCCACGAGAGTAACTGCTCTCTGGCTTATCCTCGCCATGGCGATCTGCAAGCCCTGCCATATTGATACCAAAAGAGAAACCTGGCTCGCGTCTTATGCAATGGCTGAGATCCACCATGTTGACGTCCGGAAACGGCTGCGTGTCAACTCATGGCAAACTGACCGAAGAGTAATCGGCCTTGTTCTATCGCCATTTGAATCTGTCCGCGCAAGACTTTGCGTCGTTGGTGGCATGGGTGAACGTGTGATGCCATTTGCAGTATGGCCTGCCGTTCATCTCTTGTACCGTGGGGATTTTGTGGCCTTCGGGTAACTTCAGTTGTTTTTCTTTCAGCAGCAAAATCAAAAATTTGCTCCGTTTTGCTCAAATCGAAGTCAAACCCTCTCGCAGGCCCTGGTTGTTTCACCCACTTGCAGGACACGGGTTTTGCCCCCGGGTCCACTCAGCTACAGCGACCTCCTCCTCCAGAATCTTCATCTTCGTCCATCTCGATCAGGGCGACGCGCTTGTACTTGTCCTGGTATATTCGGGTGGTTGTTCATACGCCGTCAATTTCTCGAACCATATGCGCTGAATTGTACTCGCTTGAAGGTCACATCTCCGGCGGCGCGAGGCATGGCCTATCGCACTGCTTCCTTCTCGATAAACGGACCGAATAACATCGGTTTCTGACGGTCCTGAAGCGCTGAATGTATTCAGATACCATCTCTCCTCGCCTAACCTGGGTCAGATCGGCAATGTCAGCTTCAGTAGCTTCTGAATGGTATTGTACGTGGAATTGCTCTTCCAGCTGCTTCCACGTCCGAACCGAGTCTGGTAGCAACGAGGTGTACCACCCAAAGGCCGGACCCGTGAGAGACTGCGAGAAGAACCTCACGCGTAGTTCGTCTGAGGCTGAGACCATACCCAGCTGTGCCAAGTATCGACTCACGTGCTCAATTGAGCTGGTTCCTTCTGATCCACTGAATTTTGTGAAGTCAGGGAGCCGATACTTAGGTGGCAGCGGGATCAGGTCGTAGTCGTTGGGATACGGCTTGGAATAGCCGATCATTCTCTTCTTCGGCAGGATGCCGAACTGATCTCTCACGATTGCGGTGATCTCATCCACCGTAGGAGCTGTAGAAGTTGATCGTTCATGACTTGTACTGGTGGCATATTTAGTTAGCCACGCCTGTTTCTCGGCATATGCTCCAGAACTGCTCCCTGCTCCAGCGACTCCTCCTGCCGTGGCAAGTCCTTCCTGCTGTAACCTGGGTCATCCTTGTTGCAGTCCGGCACGTATGTGCACACGTATCCATGTGGAATTTCCTTGGGCGACTCATACAGGAATTGGTAGTCGCCAGGATCACCTCCAACCTTGTAGACGACGTACGCCGGTGAACCTTGTTGCTGTGGAGCGGCAAACGTGTGTTGCAGTGGTGGCCTTGTGTAGAGCGGTATCTCCCTTGGTGAGTTCCTAGAGCAGGACCTGACGGAGAGTACTTGTGCTTCATGATTTCTTGCACCACATTGAGCGCAACACGCTCCAAAGTGTTCACCAGGCTCTCAGAATGCCGATGTAGCGAATGAGCAACGGCATAGTTAATCTCCGGTCGCAGCTCTGGCACGTTCGTCCGAAGGGAGAGATAGATCTAGTCCCTCTAGCGCACCTTCGGGTTGGAACCCTTTGAACTTGATCCGTGCGAACGGGTTTTCTCAAAAGCGCCGATGAGATCGGCTTCCAAGATGGTCTTGAGATCATCATATTTCTTCTTATGCTCAGGCAGATCTTCATACTTGACCGGTTCTTCCGCCATCTCGGATGTTGACGTGGTTGTTGCAGAAGATTGTCCCACCGGGCGTGCCAGAATGTGTTGCCTGCCAAAACCCACCGGCGAGCAGTGGTTAAGCAACACGAAGAGCCGGGAGGCTTCCAAGGCGGCAGTGGGCCCTGTTGCGGCCACTTGCACCGAGCAGTCCCTTTTCATCCAGGCCTCACCGATAGAACCAGTGCTCCTGAAAAGCTAGATCTTGATTACCAACAGAGTTCCATCGCCATGCATTCCAGCAAAATGGAGCTTCAGTTCATTCAGGCAAACACATGGAAAAACACAAGTTTTGCCTATAAATATCATTGTTGCTTTCTAATTCTGATGTTTCCTTGGTTATTCCCTACTGAATAGTTCCTCTTCTATGCAGTACCGACCAAATACACCATGCGGACTTAATTGGTACAGATGTAAACCCAAAGACCTATCAATGGAAAATCCTCACACGCATAGGCCGCATTTGGGAAAACAGAGACCAACAAACACGACACAACATATACGATCTAGGGATCATTGTTCTGGACTGTGATGTGATATTCTGCAGTTTTTAGCATTGAAATTATTTTGTCTCCTTATTTAGTAAAAACAATGCCCCATTACCTCAACTTATTTATCTATCCTTCTCTTCACAAAGTGAAGATAGGTTGTGCCTACTTCGCTGCTAGGTATGAGGTCACTAGCCTTTTACATGTTCTCTCATGTGATGTCTATGCGTTTCAGGCTGTCAACCTCCAGGCTTTCAACTTTCAATGTATAGCACGTATATCGTGCTGCTGTTCCATGTCCCAAGATGTTATGAAGTCCACTTTCCATGGCTGATGTAACTCAACTGTGCATCTGCTAAGTGTGTGCTTGCTTGCTTGACGGTTTGCCAGGAATGATACACAACAAGTAGTGGAGATATGGTACCTATGTTGATTAATTATTGCAATCAGGGTCACGTCAAATATTTACAACTGGCAAGGGGACTATACACAAAGCTATGGACAGTTTTCCTTAGATTACTTTTAAAATTCATAAGCAGTGCTTCCAAAATTGAGTGTTTGCATAACCTTACCATTTACCATCTTTAATATTTAATTTGTTGGTCCACACCCTTAATTTCATATTCTATATCATTGCTTTTAGGTGATGCTTAGAACATAGGTAGATAACTTTGGATGCCTAAATAAAATATCTTGGATGCACGTCTGTTTTTTTTTGTTTCTGACAGTGAACATGTCAAGCATATTTGTTATGATTGCATTATTGCCTTGGGCAGGTACACGCTCCACGCCATTGACCTTAACCACGAAAGATAAGGTGATAGTCGGTTAAACTCCGTTCTTTGGCTCCCCTGCCATTCCAAGGACATGCAGAGATGAGATGCTCTTTGTGATCAGTAAGAAGGACTGAGCATACTACTGATACTACATCTCACCTGACATGGCCTGTATTATGGGTGAAAAATGTTTCCTGGTGGCTGACGCTAATGCTCTACAAGTTGGTACATAAATCTTAGTGTGGTTAGAGTTGACCTGACCAATGAATCCTAGCCAATTGCACGGCACCGCCTCCTGCCCTGCTTGGACAGTTGAGAGATCCAAGAATAGTAGAGGATTGCGACGCCACAGAAGTCACACCCACCGAAGATGTCCTGGGACCAATTAACTCAGACCTAGGCGAGGTACACTCTCATACTGACACTTCTCATATTGCTTATAGCTAATCCAGCGTCAATACACTGTCTCCCACACTCCGTATACATGGCGCGGTCAACTGGATCAGGGAAAAGAAGGCATACATTTATACAAGTTATATATGATTGCACCATTGTCTGAATCCATATTTGGTGTTCGCAATATAGGTCACGAGAAGAAGAAATAGACCACGTCCCGCAAATGCTCCGGCACACGACCTAGCGGTTGCAAGGGCGTGCCACCTGACCTATACCTGGTCAGGAAGGTGTTGGATCTCTTCGATTAGTTTCCTGCATGGCAGACACGTAAACATTAAATACGAGCCCGATCGGCTCTCAGGTTGCCCTGTGGATCGGCTCACAAAGCCGATCGCCCCATGGTTCACGTCGGGTTAACGATGACATGGGGCTCCTGCTTGATCAGTATAAAGCTAAACCAATCTACGACAGTTTAGGGTTCTCACCGTATGATCGGAACATCCTACGCGTAGTTGAGCCTAATAGACACGAAAGATAATGGAAAACTAACCCTAAAAGAGGCCTAAAAACCAACATTAAGTTAATTCCCGGAACATCCCTCTTAGGACTAACAAACCATACCTAACGCACTACCGGATCGTTCAACCCGTTTGCAAGGCCTAACCATACGGATATTAAACCAATCCTTGAAGAATCAAGGAGCAACCATAACGGATCGGATCTACTAAACAATGAACAAGCAAGGCGCTGCCCTTACACCTGGATAGGTGTAAGGGCAGCTAGATATCGAGGGACGGCATAGCTAAGGATATGCGCAAGAAAAGCATCTATGCAAGCCCCAAAACATCTACGATAAGTAGTGCTACTCGCCATCAACAACGTTCAGTCGAGCAGCACAAGGTAAACGAATAAACGTGTGCTGCCTAGATCGCGAGATGCGATCTAGGCAGCATGATGCTTACCCGGGAGAAACCCTCGAAAGAAGGGGTGGCGATGCGCCTGATTTGTGTTTGTTGTGAACGTGATTGTCCTCCTTTTCCGATAACCCTAGATACATATTTATAGTCCAAGGGACTTTCTAATTCGGGCGTGCACCTAACCGTGCAAGAGTTAAACTCTATCTTTTAATTCTAAACTAAGATGCGATCTACTATATTACAGATACACGGGCAATTAAGCCCAAACTCTTCGTGCAAGGCCGCTTCAAAGACGCTCCACGCGTGTATCGTTCAAGCCCATCTTCACTTACGACCCATCTCCTGATTTGGCCAAAATCTTGTGGTAACAAGTACACACCATCAACACACAAAACTTAAATACTAAACTAAGCACACACATGAATCACTCTTACTAAGCTATCATAGCAACATGCTTATTATGTGAGTTGATTTAATTTTTATTCTTAAGAAAAATAATTTCCTCTCATTATAAATATTAATTAGTGTTTCTATTTATTTCTTGAGAGAAAATAATTTCCTCTCATTGAATCTTATTAAGATTTAATTTCCTCAATTAATATCATATGACCTAGGTTGACCAAAGTCAACCTCTTCATAAGTATTATTTGGGAAAAAGATTTAAATGAGGTAAATCACCTCATGCCTTTTTAATACTCATGCTTAATGATTTAATATCATCAACTAATTTAACATGAGTTTAACATGACCATGGTGTCTTCCTCATATTAACTTAGTGGAGACAAGATTTAAATGAGAGAGATGCTCTCATACATATTAATAAAAGATAAGTTTATTTAAAAAGCACTATAAATAGCCCTAGGGCCAATTTTTAAACAAGGATATGATCATACAAACAACTATGCAATATTTTTACATATTCAGATAGATATATTGAAATATGATTTTTTAGAGTTGGTTTCAACTTAAAAGCATTTTTATTTAATTTTTAATAATTAATTGAAGTGGAAAAAGGCCCTGCCTTGTTTATTTTCTCATATTTATTGTACAAACAATCTAGATTTGAGACCAGTGTAGATTTGTAGATATTTTCACAAGGTTTCCAAATATATAAAATTTGTCAAATTTGGTTTGGTAGATTTTATTCTATTTAATTTTCAAAACTGCATCTGGGGGTAATTAACTAAATTCGAAAAATCTAAATTCAAACGGTGGGCTTAGGCAGGAAACCAAATGGGCTGCAGAGGGGAAAAGGAAAGCGGGCCGGCCCAGTAGCGCGTCCACGCAACGGGCCGCCTGACAGCATGGGGTCCACGCGTCAACGTCTATTTAACAGCGAAGCGGTAAGGTGAAAGGTGAGCGGTTGGATTAGAGAAGGATCGGACGGACGACGATCATCGTCGTCTCCGGCGAGAAGGGCGAGCACCGGCGGCTCAGGTAGGGGGTCGACGGCTCACCGGCGGCGCGGCGAGGGTCGGCGAGGCGCGGAGATGACGTTGGCGAGGTAGGGGAAGCAGCCTGTAGCAGTTTCGTCTCCAGGGGTGGCGTCTAGCTCCGGCGAGCTTCTGCGGCGGCGCACGGGCAGTGAGGGAGCAATTGGGGGTCTAGGGTGAGCAATGTCGAGAAGAGAGAGGTCGAGGAGGGCGAGAGAGGAGAGGGGAAGCTGTTGGTGTGGTTGATTTGGAGCGGGGAGGCCTCCTTTTATAGTGGCGAGGCGAGGCCGAGGTGCTGCGGAGGTGGCGACCATGGCGATGCGTCTACAGGGGAGCTCGGGGACTGGCGATGACGCGCACGTGTTGGCGTTGTCATGGCGGTCACGCCAGGAGTGATTGCGGTGAAAACGAGGCAAGGACGAGCGCGTGAGCTTGACGGAGGCTTGCAGGTCCGTGGCGGACGTCGTCGACGAGCTCGTCGGCTACAGCGTTCCCGCGGGCCAGTGGGCATGTCCTGGTGGTGCAGGGTGGCGTCGTGTTGCGTTTGGCGTTGGGAGCGAGCGCAGGGGTCAACGGAGTTGGCGGGGCAGCTGGCGCTCTGGGCGTGTCCGTGGCGTCGCCGTGCACGCTCTGGCGCGCGCGTGCACGTCACTGGCACGTCTGGGCTTCGCGTCCCCGGCGTGTCTGGTGCACGAATTTGGCTAGGGCCGTGTCTAGGAGACTCAGTGGAGTGTGTAGCATCTGGTTGACACGGTGGTGCATGCTGGAGCTAGCCATGGAGAGAGATGGCACGATGAGGCCATGTCATGCCACGGCATGGCATGGTTTTGGTCAGTTTGATGATGATCCAGTGTACCAATGGTTGTCTCTAGTGCTTGGCAAGGTGCAGAGGGTACAGGGGAGTGGTTTTGATGAGCAAAGCTTGATGGTTTAGGCATGAAACCACTGGATAATAGTGTGTAACACAATTCTGAAACCATGCCAGCAAGGTGTTCGACACAATGCCCGCAAGAACTAAATTTTGGAATTTTTGAGTGAAATTTGGAGGGTTTGATTTATATATTATTTGCAGTAGAATGGTGGTGGTGATGGTCAAAATTGAGGTAGTTTGCAAAAATTCAAAATGGGCATGATCTTCACATTGATTCAAAGTCCTCACTTGTCAAACCCTTACTGGTCAACCTAGTCAACTCTAGCCAGGGTGGTCAACATGAAAGTTCATCACCTTGACATGGTCTTGGATGACATGGCTTTGGTTGATCAAGTTTAGATTAGGAAAGGATTTAACCAGAGGGGTAAAGAGGGGATCATGTTAAAAAGTACCCAAATGACCATCATCACATGTGAGATGGTTTTGAGTTAAAAATTGATTTGATTCTGGTTTCTTTGATGCATTTGGGTGTGTTTGAGTTATATAAGTATTTTAGAAACAAAAGATCAAGCCTTGTTGGCCTTTGGTGAAGATTTGCATATTTGCATATATGTATGTGAGGGTTTTAGACCCAATTTAGTATTTCTTTTATTTTTCTTCAAAAGGGGTGTTATGATCATGTATTAGGGTTTAATAGCAAGTGATTAACATATCAACACTCATCATGGCAAATGCACAAAAGAAAATCACTCATATGCATGAAACTATATGTGACACTATATGCATATAAAAGTTTTTGTTTGTTGCAAAATTTGAGTAATTGAAATTCTCTCTTGATTTCATTATTGTTGAAACTTGGGATGTTACAAACCCTTCCCTTACAAAAGATCTCGTCCCGAGATCTTAAAGAAAACTAGGTACTAAAGAGATCTGGGTATTCCTTCTTCATGTCCTCTTCGCTCCCGGTGGCTTCTTCTTCAGGTGATTGCTCCAGAATCTTCAGGAACTTGATACTCCTGGTGCGGGTGGTTCTGTATTCTTCCAGTATGCGAATAGGTACTTCGCGATACGTCAAGTCTGAGTTGATGTCCACCGATCTGTGATCAATATTCTTGAACACTTCAGTCTTCTCCGGTACTTCAAGGCACTTCCGGAGCAGTGAGATGTGGAACACATTGTGCACAGCCGCCATTTCTTCCGGTAGTTCCGGTGGTAAGATACTTCTCCTGGCGGCTCAGAACTTTGAAGGGTCCGACATATCGGGGCGCGAGCTTTCCTTTAAGCTGGAATCTCTGCATTCCTTTGAGGGGTGACACCTTGAGATAAACAAAATCTCCAATCTCGAATGTCATCTCTGTCGGCGTCTCTTGTCGCGTAGCTTTCTTCTTGATTGCGCAGTCTTGAGGTACTCGCGGATCTTGTGCACCTTCTCTTCGGTCTCGAAGAACATCTGGTCAAAGACTTGGCTTTCTCCACTTCCGAAATTCAGAGGGTACGGCACTTCCTTCCGTACGGGGCTTCAAAGGGGCCATCCGTGCGGCTTGGTAGCTGCTGTTATACGAGAGTCTGCGTAAGGCAAGCGGTCTTCCACTTGGATCCATATTCCAGTACAGGGCTCTCGCATGTCCTCGAGTATGGGGTTGACTCTTTCATCAGTCCGTCGGTCTGGGGTGATAGCGGTGCTGAAATCGATCGGTTCCAAGTCCTTCATGTACCTTTTGCCAGAATGGAGGTGAATTGGGATCCTCTATCGACACTATCGACTTCGGGGTTCCGTGCAGAGCGACTATTCTTGAGATGTACAACTTTGCCAGCTTCGGGCCTTGATAGGTGGTCTTGACAGGGATGAAGTGGGCTACCTTGGTTAATCTGTCTACCACTACCCAAATAGAATCATTTCCTCTGCTAGATCTGGGCAGTCCGGTGATAAAGTCCATTCCGACTGAGTCCCACTTCCATTCGGAATCAAGGGTTGCAATAGTCCGGCGGGTCGTTGATGTTCTGCCTCTTCAGATATCACACTTAGCTATGTAGCTCCCGATTTCTCGCTTCATTCCATGCCACCAAAATTGTTCCTTCAAATCTTGATACATCTTGGTACCTCCGGGTGGATAGAGTATAAGGTGTCGTGGGCCTCCTTCAGTATGACTTGCTTCAATTCTAAGTCTGACGGCACACATAGGCGACCGTTGTACCAAAGTACTCCTTCTTCATCTTCTGTGAATCCCGGTGCCTTTCCTGCTGCTATTTGACTCTTGATTCCGTCAATGCTTGCATTTCCCTTTTGGGCTTCCTTGATTTGGCTAATCAAAGTAGGTTGCAGCTCTATGCTGGCTAGGTATCCTTCACTAACTAGCTCCAACCTAAACTGTTCAAACTCTTCATGGGGCTAGGTTGTTCTGCTGCTATCATGGAGTTCAGCGACACGCTGTCTACTCAAAGCATCCGCTACCACATTGGCCTTGCCGGGGTGATAGTGAATTTCCATATCATAGTCCTTGATCAGTTCTAACCATCTTCTTTGCCTCATATTCAGTTCCTTCTGTGTGAAGATATACTTCAGGCTCTTGTGATCCGAATAGATCTCGCATCGATTACCCATGAGATAATGACGCCAAACTTTCAATGCTAACACTACGGCTGCAAGTTCGAGGTCATGGGTTGGGTAGTTTTGCTCATGCTGCTTCAACTGCCGGGACAGATAAGATATCACCTTTCCTTCTTGCATCAACACACATCCAAGACCAATCTTAGATGTGTCACAATAGACGTCAAAGGGCTTGGTGATGTCCGGCATGATTAGGATGGGGGCTGTGGTTAGTCTGGTCTTAAGCTGCTGGAAGCTGGCTTCACATTTATCAATCCATTCAAACTTCTTGTCCTTCTTCAACAGTTGTGTCATTGGCCTAGCAATGCTTGAGAATCCTTCAACAAATCTGCGGTAATATCCGGCTAATCCAAGAAATGCACGGACCTCGGTCTGTGTGGTTGGGGTTTTCCATTCTTCAACGGTTTTGATTTTGGCGGGATCTACAGCAATTCCTCCTGCAGACAAGATGTGTCCCAGGAATCCAACCTCTTTCAACCAAAACTCGCACTTGCTGAACTTGGCATACAACTTGTGCTGTCTAAGGGTTTCTAGGATAACCTCCAAATGTTGCTCGTGTTCCTCTTCGGTTTTGGAGTAGATAAGGATGTCGTCGATGAAGACAACGACAAACTTATCCAGAAAATTCATGAAAATCTTATTCATGAGGTTCATGAAGTAGGCAGGGGCATTGGTTAATCCAAAAGACATGACATTGTACTCATACAACCCGTATCTTGTGGTAAAGGCAGTCTTAGGGATATCCGATGCACGGATCTTTAGCTGATGGTTACCAGTCCTAAGATCAATCTTAGAGAACACTGTGGCACCGGTCATCAAACAGGTCTTCTATCTTTGGCAAGGGGTATTTGTTTTTGATGGTGACATCGTTAAGTTTACGATAATCCGTACATAACCGATTGGCACCATCCTTCTTATCCACAAACAACACTGGTGATCTCCAAGGCGACGCACTTGGTCTAATCAAACCTTTGAACAACATATCATCCAGTTGCTTCTTCAGCTCCACTAACTCTGCGGGTTCATGCTATAGGCTCTCTTGGCTATAGGTCCGGTTCCGGGATTAACTCGATGATAAACTCGATATCCCGATCCGGGGGCATACCGGTAGATCATCGGAAACACATCAGGGTATCGACAAACGACCCCGATCTGATCCAAAGTTGGTTTGGCGACACTCTGATTGCAGGTGAAATTTCTGGGTAGTTTCTCACACACATGTTCTATGGTTATTCCGGTGCTACTAGTCATGGTGATGGCCTTCTTGGCGCAGTCTATCAATCCATGATGTTTTATCCAATCCATACCCAGTACTACTTCCAATCCTTTTGTTCCCAGAACAATTAAGTTTGTGATAAACACTATTTCTTAAATTCTGATGGGTACTTCTTTGCAAAATTTTCTAGCTTTAGTGGTGGATCCAGGTATTTGAACTATCATGACATGTTTCAAGCTGATGGGTTGAATCTTACTAGTGCACACAAAATCTTCTGTAACAAATGAATGCGATGCTCCTGCATCAAACAACACTCTTGCTGGTATTGAGTTAACAGAGAACATACCCAGCACCACATCTCGTGCTTGGCTTCCTCGGCGTTCATGTGGTAGAGGCGACCTCCGCGGTTGTTCGGGTTGTTGGGGGCGAACTTCTTGCCGGTGGAGACACGGCGGCGCTGCTGAGCCGGCGCAGAGGTGTTGGCGAGCTTGGCTAGCCTTTGGGGCACTCATTGGAGTAGTGTCCCACAATGCCGCATTCATAACAGGTGATAGTGGCTTTGTCCTTGGGAGCGACAGGGATAGCATTGCTCCCGGTCCTCGGGGATATGTTGGAGTTATTGGGGTTATTGTTGGCAGGGGCTCTCTGCGGAGCGCGGTTGTGGTTGCTGTTGTGGTGCACATAGTTGTTGTTGTGGTGGGGGCCTCCTTGCCTTGGGTTCCTCCGCTCCGGTTCTGAAAACCGGGGCGACACTGGTTCTGGGGCTTAGTGTTTCGGGGTTGAAACCACCACTTGAGCTGGGGCAAACCGTGGGGTATTGCTGGGCCCACTTTGATTCATCATGCGGCGTTTGCGGTTTTCATTTGCCTGGTGCAGTTTGCCTTCCATCTGGATGGCAGAATCCACGAGAGCTTCAAGGTCGGCGAAGGGGATGTTGACTAAGTTTGTCTGCATCTCATCGTGCAGACCGTTGAGGAATCTCTCATTTCTTTTCTCGGTGGTGTCGGTTTCATCGGGCGTACCTTGACAGGGTGAGGAACCTGTCGCGGTATTCTACCACCCATTCTTCCTGCTTCAGTTCACGGAATTCATCCCTCATTTTCTTGATCAAACCTGGTGGCACATGATACTTGCTAAACTTGAGCTTGAAATCAGCCCAAGTCATCATTTGTCCGGCATTTAATGCACGGGCGCTTGTCCACCAAGCTCTTGCTGGTCCGGCAAGGTAGTGCGTAGCAAACAACACCTTCTCATTTTCATCTACTCCGGCTACCTCCAAGTTGTTTTCCATCGTTTGCAGCCAATCATCTGCATCTAAGGGTTCTTCCGTCTTGCTGAAGACAGGTGGGTTGGTGTTTTGGAAATTCTTAAGTTTGGATCCAGGATGATCATGGTTTCCATGGCCCTGATTGGCGATCTGCTGCAGTGCTGCTATGTTGGCTTGTCTTTCAGCCCTTTCATCTTCTCTGTCAGCCAAAAGTGTTTGTAGCAATTGCATCATTGCATCTTGATTGCGGTTCGGAGGGGCCATCTGAACAGGTAGATAGATCATGAGATAAGAGGGAATTTTCTATGGCTTATTTTGAATTAAGTTCCAACTTAAAACTTGAAGTCTTTTTATGATGAACATAGCACACATTTTATTTATTCACAACAAACATCACACATTACAAGTTCAAACACTAAGGGTTTTAAGAACCCTTCTTCCACAAACTACGATACATGGTGCGGGATACAACTCACACCTACGTAAGTGAAGCTAGTGCAACTACTCCTCATCGTCTTCATCCACATCGATGGGAATGATCCCATCCTCCTCGGACTCCAGAAACTCGTAGTCCTCCTCATCAGTGAACTCATCATCCTCAAAGTCGTTGTCGTCACTCAGGAAGAAGTCATCGCCTCCCTGGATGTCTTCTCCATCCTCCTCCATCTCCTGGATCTGGTCCTGCTGGGTCCGGACACCTCCAAGGTGCGTATCTTCTCGCGAAGACGGGTGATAGTGGCATCCTTCTTGGCGCGCTGTAGGCGGAGTGACCTGCGGTCCTTGGCGAGTAGTCTGATGGCGTCAGCATGATGAGCCAAAGCCATCTGGGCACGGTGGGCGTGGACACGCGTCAGCTCCAGGTCCTTCCTTGTCTCATGAAGCATAAAGTCCAGATGCTCCACATGATGCTTGAGCACCGGGTGCGAAGAGAGTGCCATGGGCTCCCCCATGGTGTCGTGCCTCGCGAAGTGGGCGAAGCGGGTTCCACGGAGTGCGGCGATGTTCGTCCGCACACCGGGCAAGTCCCTCCCGAAGGGCATGAGCAAGCCCGTCCACCCAGTTGCATGCCTTGAAGGAGAAAGGATCCTCCGAGATGGGAGGCTCCGGCTTCCCTTCAAGTCGGCGGTCATCCATCGCTGTTTGCCTTCCGGGGGTGTTGTGGATCCGACTCCGTGGAATTGGGGAGGTGGGCGTTCAAGCTTCTCGGACACGAGGTACAAGTCGCGCTCAAACACCAGACTTCCTCCGTTTTCCAGATCGTAGGACTCCACCGGGCGTAGTGCTCCATCTGAAAGTGAAATGGATGAGTAAGTTAGAGATGTGAACAAGTGTGGCAAAATTTTAGATGGATTTAAAAGGAAGGGCATGGCTTATCATTTTTGAAAAGATCTTATAGAGAAGAACATGAGTAAATTTTTCACAAATATTTACTTCATTTGTTTTAGAAACTAAGTTTTCAGAACGTCCATTCTAAACTAGGGTCTCCTAAGGTCAAACAATGGCTCTGATACCAACTTGTCAACACCGGATTTTTACGTCCGGATGCCTATTATGTCATTCATCGCAATCCCAGGAATATTGTTGTTGCGAGACATAACAGTTGATATCATAAGTCATCATTCATTACAAACCATCATTGTCTTACAAAAGGGGATCACATGATCCAATATTACACAAATAGTTGATCTATTGATCAACGAACAACATAGTAGCGGAAGCGTAATAGAGTGGACTATCTATTCCACGAGGCCAACGCTTGACGTCAGGCGACTCCTAGTTGTTGTAGACGTCCTGCTGACCGTCATCCTCGTACTGGCTGCTCTTCTTCATAGTGGCCATTTGAATAGCCAGGGACACAGCCGTGAGTACTTTAAAGTACTCGCAAACTAATACTAAAGTAATCACTATCTACTTTAATGAAGGGGTGCTAAGCTCTAGTTTTGTTTGCATAAAGCCAATTTTAGTTCATAAACATTTCATATAGACCATTCATAAATTAACTAACTCAAGTGGGAACATTAGGGTCATTCCCACAACTTAGTTGTGATTCACCATTATTCATCATTCACCATTCATATTTTCAGGTTCTAATACTAGAAACTAGATGGCCTTTCCAACCGTCCGTAACCGTGGACACGGCTATTCGAATAGGTTTACACTCTGCAGAGGTTGCACACTTGTGCCACAACATTTGATTTCATCCGTCGGGATTACCCCGAATCATCGTAACACAGTACGCGGATCATCAACCATAACCTTTCATTTACTAACCCTAGTATGAGCACCTCTCCCCATGAGCTTGGGCTCCCAGTGAAGACCAACTGTCAACCTAGGAACTGCACAGGGCTTGGCCGTACAATTCACCTCAATTCACATAATCTCTCAACAACGGAGGCAGCCTCGACATAACCCCTATGATGTGTGTTCAGAGGGAACCCATACTAAGATACATAAACTTCTAGTTAAGCCCTTACCCATAATCAGGTATTGTGGGGGTACTCAAATATTGGAAAGGTATCGCATCCAAACCAACATTAGTTTTTAATCAAAAATCACTATCTTCTCTTGGTCACATTCACATTCAAAATTCCTTTCATGGTTTCACCATCATCCTTTCATATCACAATGATCCCATCTAGAGTAGTCAATTTTAGCTTTGTTTAGCACTAGCCACTAGTCATGAGGGGTGTGATACGTCTCCAACGTATCGATAATTTCTTATGTTCCATGCTACTTTATTGATGATACCTACATGTTTTATGCACATTATATGTCATATTTATGCATTTTCTGGAACTAACCTATTAACAAGATGCCAAGAGCCTGTTTCTTCTGCTGTTTTTGGTTTCAGAAATCCTAGTAAGGAAATATTCTCGGAATTGGACGAAATCTTCGCCCAGGGTCCTATTTTTGCACGAAGCTTCCAGAAGACCGAAGAGATAACGAAGTGGGGCCACGAGGTGGCCAGACCACAGGCGGCGCGGCTGGCCCCCGGCCGCGCGGCCTGTCATCCGGGCCCCTCGTGAGCCCCGACTTGCCCTTCCGCCTACTTAAAGCCTCCGTCGCGAAACCCCATGCCGAGAGCCACGATACGGAAAACCTTCCAGAGACGCCGCCGCCGCGAATCCCATCTCGGGGGATTCGGGAGATCGCCTCCGGCACCTGCCGGAGAGGGGATTCATCTCCGGAGGACTCTTCATCGCCATGATCGCCTCCGGAGTGATGAGTGAGTAGTTCACCCCTGGACCATGGGTCCATAGCAGTAGCTAGATGGTCGTCTTCTCCTTGTTGTGCTTCATTGTTGGATCTTGTGAGCTGCCTAACATGATCAAGATCATCTATATGTAATTCTATATGTTGTGTTTGTCGGGATCCGATGGATAGAGAATACTATGTTATGGTGATTATCAATCTATTGTTTATGTGTTGTTTATGATCTTGCATGCTCTCCGTTATTAGTAGAGGCTCTGGCCAAGTTTTTGCTCTTAACTCCAAGAGGGAGTATTTATGCTCGATAGTGGGTTCATGCCTTCATTGACACTGGGACAGTGACAGAAAGTTCTAAGGTTGTGATGTCTGTTGCCACTAGGGATAAAACATTGATTCTATGTCTAAGGATGTAGTTGTCGATTACATTACGCACCATACTTAATGCAATTGTCTGTTGCTTTGCAACTTAATACTGAATGGGGTTCGGATGATAACCGAAGGTGGACTTTTTAGGCATAGCGGTTGGATGGCGGTCTATGTACTTTGTCGTAATGCCCAATTAAATCTCACTATATTTATCATATCATGTATATGCATTGTTATGCCCTTCTCTATTTGTCAATTGCCCGTGTAATTTGTTCACCCAACATGCTTTTATCTTATGGGAGAGACACCTCTAGTGAGTGGACCCCGGTCCTATTCTTTACATAGCATACAATCTACTGCAATTGTGTTTACTGTTTTCTTTGCAAACATCTTCCACTCGATACGCGTAATCCTTTGTTACAGCAAGCCGGTGAGATTGACAACCTCACTGTTTCGTTGGGGCAAAGTACTTTTTTGTTGTGCAGATTCCACGTTGGCGCCGGAATCCCTGGTGTTGCGCCGCATCACATTTCGCGACCATCAACCTTCAACGTGCTTCTTGGCTCCTACGGTTCGATTAAACCTTGGTTTCATCTGAGGGAAACTTGCTTCTATACGCATCATACCTTCCACTTGGGGTTCCCAACGGACGTGTGCATCTACGCGTATCAAGCTAAATTTATGGCGCCGTTGCCGGGAACGAAGAAAAGCTACACCCAGAGATCTCTAACTCCCACGTCAACTACACGCCACAAGTAAATTTCTGGCGCCGTTGCCGGGGAGATCAAGACACGCTGCAAGGGGAGTCTCCACTTCTCAATCTCTTTACTTTGTTTTTGTCTTGCTTTATTCTATTTACTACTTTTTTTGCTGCACCTAAACAAAACACAAAAAAATTAGTTGCTAGTTTTAGTTTATTTACTGTCTTGCTCTCTATATCAAAAACACAAAAAAATTAGTTACTTGTCTTTACTTTGTTTGCCTAGTTTACTTTTTGCTTATTACATCATGTTTCCTTTTAATTTTACCACAAAAGACATACCGGTAGGACGTGGGTCTATAGTTGGGAGAAATAATATAGAAGAATTCTTCAATCATGTTAGTATTACTGAAGATTTTGAAGATAGACACTTGGTAGGAATTGCACCTACCTATGAAATTGCTGCTGCTGCTTTAGTTCGCATGTTGGAAACTAAATTTGTTAATCTCAATCCTATAATCCAACACATGTTTCTTACACTTGGTGATATGGAAGAAGGGGAAAAGAAAGATTTTGTTTTAGAAACTCTTCTTAGAGAATTTGGTGGTCTAGCAAGAGAGGCTAGAAAGGTTTTTGCTAAATTTAATATGCTAGGTTCTCATACCAATTTTATTGGTCTCCTTGAAAAAATGGACATGGATAGAATAAGGTACACTAATAATATTAATGATGGTGGGGAGATCAAAGCACCAATACCATGTAAACTCCTAGCTATGAATGATGCATTAGAAAATAACTATGCTTGGCTTGTTCTGAAAATTTGTTCGATGAGAGTAGCAAGCCTAAGACTAATGAAAAGGGAGACGCTAAAACTTATATATCAAATATACTATGCTTGGTTGAGAAAACTCCCAAGGTAATGATGTTGATGCTTCATCTCTCGATGTTACTTGATTTGCACTTTGCGCCTAGCTGAAAGGCGTTAAAGAAAAGCGCTTATGGGAGACAACCCATGTTTTTACTACAGCAATTTTTTGTTTTGTTGAGTCTTGGAAGTTGTTTACTACTGTAGCAACCTCTCCTTATCATGTTTTTGTGCCAAGTAAAGTTTCTATGCTATAGTTGATGTTATATTTGGGATCGCTGCGCAGAAACAGCATTGCTGTCTGTCACGAATCTGGGCACGTTCTCTGTAGAAAATTCGAAAATATCTGCAATTTACGAGCGTGATCCTCAGATATGCGCAACTTTCATTAGTTTTGATTTTTCCATTTGAGCAAGTCTGGTGCCAGCTTTAAATTCGTCTTTACGGACTGTTCTTTTGACAGATTCTGCCTTTATTTCGCATTGCCTCTTTTGCTATGTTGGATTCATTTTTTGATCCATTAATGTCCAAGCTTTATGCAATGTCCAAGTGTAAAGAATGTTTGTATCACCTCTGAATGTGTGATTAAATGTGCACTAACCCTCTAATGAGTTTGCTTGAAGTTTGGTGTGAAGGAAGTTTTCAAGGGTCAAGAGAGGAGAATGATATACTATGATCAAGAGGAGTGAAAGCTCTAAG
Source organism: Lolium multiflorum (assembly GCA_030979885.1). Classification (NCBI taxonomy): domain Eukaryota; kingdom Viridiplantae; phylum Streptophyta; class Magnoliopsida; order Poales; family Poaceae; genus Lolium; species Lolium multiflorum. The sequence continues at coordinate 68,829,535 of CM061750.1, forward strand.
CTTGGGGATGCCCCCGTGGTTCACCCCTGCATATTTTAAGAAGACTCAAGCGTCTAAGCTTGGGGATGCCAAGGCATCCCCTCTTCATCGACAACATCATCAGGTTCCTCCCCTGAAACTATATTTTTATTCGAGTCACATCTTGTGTTCTTTACTTGGAGCGTCGGTTTGTTTTTGTTTTTGTTTTTGTTTGAATAAGATGGATCCTAGCATTCACTTTGTGGGAGAGAGACACGCTCCGCTGTTGCATATGGACAAATATGTCCTTAGGCTTTACTCATAATGTTCAAGGCGAAGTTTCTTCTTCGTTAAATTGTTATATGGATGGAATTGGAAAATGCTACATGTAGTAATTCTAAAATGTCTTGGATAATGTGATACTTGGCAATTGTTGTGCTCATGTTTAAGCTCTTGCATCATATGCTTTGCACCCATTAATGAAGAAATACATAGAGCTTGCTAAAATTTGATTTGCATATTTGGTCTCTCTAAGCTCTAGATAATATCTAGTACTCCCTCCGATTCATATTAATTGACTTCAATATGGATGTATCTAGACACATTTTAATTCTAGATACATCCATATTAGAGTCAATTAATATGAACCGGAGGGAGTATTGAGTTTTGAACAACAAGGAAGACAGTGTAGAGTCTTATAATGTTTACAATATGTCTTTTATGTGAGTTTTGCTGCATCGGTTCATCCTTGAGTTTGCTTCAAATAACCTTGCTAGCCTAAACCTTGTATCGAGAGGAATACTTCTCATGCATCCAAAATCCTTGAGCCAACTACTATGCCATTTGTGTCCACCATACCTACCTACTACATGGTATTTCTCCGCCATTCCAAAGTAAATTGCTTGAGTGCTACCTTTAAAATTCCATCATTCACCTTTGCAATATATAGCTCATGGGACAAAATAGCCTTAAAAACTATCGTAGTATTGAATATGTACTTATGCACTTTATCTTTTATTAAGTTGCTTGTTGTGCGATAACCATGCTTCGGGGAACGCCATCAACTATTGTTGAATATCATGTGAGTTGCTATGCATGTCCGTCTTGTCTGAAGGATCTATCATTTTAGTGGTTGGAGCATGCAAAATTGTTAGAGAAGAACATTGGGCCGCTAACTAAAGCCATGAATCATGGTGGAAGTTTCAGTTTTGGACATATATCCTCAATCTCATATGAGAATAATAATCATTGCTACATGCTTATGCATTTAAGAGGAGTCCATTATCTGTTGTCCATGTTGTCCCGGTATGGATGTCTAAGTTGAGAATAATCAAAAGCGAGAAATCCAAAATGCGAGCATTCTCCTTAGACCTATGTACAGGCGGCATGGAGGTACCCCTTTGTGACACTTGGTTGAAACATGGCATGCAAAGATCCGGTAGTCCAAGCTAAGTAGGACAGGTGCGGACACTATTAGTATACTATGCATGAGGCTTGCAACTTGTAAGATATAATTTACATAACTCATATGCTTTACTACTACCGTTGACAAAATTGTTTCATGTTTTCAAAATAAAAGCTCTAGCACAAATACAGCAATCGATGCTTTCCTCTTTGAAGGACCTTTCTTTTACTTTTATTGTTGAGTCAGTTTACCTATCTCCCTCCACCTTAAGAAGCAAACACTTGTGTGAACTGTGCATTGATTCCTACATACTTGCATATTGCACTTGTTATATTACTTTATGTTGACAATATCCATGAGATATACATGTTATAAGTTGAAAGCAACCGCTGAAACTTAATCTTCCTTTGTGTTGCTTCAACACCTTTACTTTGATTTATTGCTTTATGAGTTAACTCTTATGCAAGACTTATTGATGCTTGTCTTGAAGTACTATTCATGAAAGGTCTTTGCTATATGATTCACTTGTTTACTCATGTCATTACCTTTGTTTTGATCGCTGCATTCATTACATATGTTTACAAATAGTATGATCAAGATTATGATGGCATGTCACTTAGAAATTATCTTTGTTATCGTTTTACCTGCTCGGGACGAGCAGAACTAAGCTTGGGATGCGATACGTCTCCAACGTATCGATAATTTCTTATGTTCCATGCTACTTTATTGATGATACCTACATGTTTTATGCACATTATATGTCATATTTATGCATTTTCTGAACTAACCTATTAACAAGATGCGAAGAGCCAGTTGTCAGTTTTGTTTTTGGTTTCAGAAATCCTAGTAAGGAAATATTCTCGGAATTGGACGAAATCTTCGCCCAGGGTCCTATTTTTGCACGAAGCTTCCGGAAGACCGAAGAGATAACGAAGTGGGGCCACGAGGTGGCCGGACCAGGCGGCGCGGCCCTGGCCGCGCGGCCTGTCATCTGGCCCCTCGTGAGCCCCCGACTTGACCTTCCGCCTACTTAAAGCCTCCGAAAACCCCGTACCGAGAGCCACGATACGGAAAACCTTCCGGAGACGCGCCGCCGCGAATCCCATCTCGGGGGATTCGGAGATCGCCTCCGGCACCTGCCGGAGAAGGGATTCATCTCCGGAGGACTCTTCATCGCCATGATCGCCTCCGGAGTGATGAGTGAGTAGTTCACCCCTGGACCATGGGTCCATAGCGGTAGCTAGATGGTCGTCTTCTCCTTGTTGTGCTTCATTGTTGGATCTTGTGAGCTGCCTAACATGATCAAGATCATCTATATGTAATTCTATATGTTGTGTTTGTCGGGATCCGATGGATAGAGAATACTATGTTATGGTGATTATCAATCTATTGTTTATGTGTTGTTTATGATCTTGCATGCTCTCCGTTATTATTAGTAGAGGCTCTGGCCAAGTTTTTACTCTTAACTCCAAGAGGGAGTATTTATGCTCGATAGTGGGTTCATGCCTTCATTGACACAGGGACAGTGACAGAAAGTTCTAAGGTTGTGATGTCTGTTGCCACTAGGGATAAAAAATTGATTCTATGTCTAAGGATGTATTTGTCGATTACATTACGCACCATACTTAATGCAATTGTCTTTGCTTTGCAACTTAATACCGAATGGGGTTCGGATGATAACTGAAGGTGGACTTTTTAGGCATAGATGCGGTTGGATGGCGGTCTATGTACTTTGTCGTAATGCCCAATTAAATCTCACTATATTTATCATATCATGTATATGCATTGTTATGCCCTTCTCTATTTGTCAATTGCCCACTGTAATTTGTTCACCCAACATGCTTTTATCTTATGGGAGAGACACCTCTAGTGAACTGTGGACCCCGGTCCTATTCTTTACATAGCATACAATCTACTGCAATACTTGTTTACGTTTTCTTTGCAAACATCTTCCACTCGATACGTTTAATCCTTTGTTACAGCAAGCCGGTGAGATTGACAACCTCACTGTTTCGTTGGGGCAAAGTACTTTGGTTTTGTTGTGCATATTCCACGTTGGCGCCGGAATCCCTGGTGTTGCGTCGCATCACATTTCGCGACCATCAACCTTCAACGTGCTTCTTGGCTCCTACTGGTTCGATTAAACCTTGGTTTCATACTGAGGGAAACTTGCTTCTATACGCATCATACCTTCCACTTGGGGTTCCCAACGGACGTGTGCATCTACGCGTATCAGGGTGCCAACTTAGCTTGTTTGCCATAGACTAACTTTGAGGACATTATTCTACTCTAGACCAAGTGAATCATGAATCAAAAAGTACTTTGATAAAGTAAAGTAATAAAACCTGAAAGTAAAACTTGTAATAAAAACTGGGATAGGCTTAGTAAACATAAAGTAAAATGTGGGGTGCCTTGCTCTTGGAGAGCTTGCACTTGGCAAGGGTATTAGCTTGCCTTGAGTGTTGTACTGATCAAAGTGGTCTTCCTCTCCTTGAGTGTAGACCTCCTCCTCCTCGGTATACTCCTCGGTACTAGCGTCTAAATACGAGTATAGTACACACCATCAACACACAAAACTTAAATACTAAACTAAGCACACACATGAATCACTCTTACTAAGCTATCATAGCAACATGCTTATTATGTGAGTTGATTTAATTTTTATTCTTAAGAAAAATAATTTCCTCTCATTATAAATATTAATTAGTGTTTCTATTTATTTCTTGAGAGAAAATAATTTCCTCTCATTGAATCTGATTAAGATTTAATTTCCTCAATTAATATCATATGACCTAGGTTGACCAAAGTCAACCTCTTCATAAGTATTATTTGGGAAAAGATTTAAATGAGGTAAATCACCTCATGCCTTTTTAATACTCATGCTTAATGATTTAATATCATCAACTAATTTAACATGAGTTTAACATGACCATGGTGTCTTCCTCATATTAACTTAGTGGAGACAAGATTTAAATGAGAGAGATGCTCTCATACATATTAATAAAAGATAAGTTTATTTAAAAAGCACTATAAATAGCCCTAGGGCCAATTTTTAAACAAGGATATGATCATACAAACAACTATGCAATATTTTTACATATTCAGATAGATATATTGAAATAAGATTTTTGAGAGTTGGTTTCAACTTAAAAGCATTTTTATTTAATTTTTAATAATTAATTGAAGTGGAAAAAGGCCCTGCCTTGTTTATTTTCTCATATTTATTCTACAAACAATCTAGATTTGAGACCAGTGTATATTTGTAGATATTTTCACAAGGTTTCCAAATATATAAAATTTGTCAAATTTGGTTTGGTAGATTTTATTCTATTTAATTTTCAAAACAGCATCTGGGGGTAATTAACTAAATTCGAAAAATCTAAATTCAAACGGTGGGCTTAGGCGGGAAACCATATGGGCTGCACAGGGGAAAAGGAAAGCGGGCCGGCCCAGTAGCGCGTCCACGCAACGGGCCGCCTGACAGCATGGGGTCCACGCGTCAGCGTCTATTTAACAGCGAAGCGGTAAGGTGAAAGGTGAGCGGTTGGATTAGAGAAGGATCAGACGGACGACGATCATCGTCGTCTCCGACGAGAAGGGCGAGAACCGGCGGCTCAGGTAGGGGGTCGACGGCTCACCGGCGGCGTGGCGAGGGTCGGCGAGGCGCAGAGATGACGTTGGCGAGGTAGGGGAAGCAGCCTGTAGCAGTTTCGTCTCCAGGGGTGGCGTCTAGCTCCGGCGAGCTTCTGCGGCGGCGCACGGGCAGTGAGGGAGCAATTGGGGGTCTAGGGTGAGCAATGTCGAGCAGAGAGAGGTCGAGGAGGGCGAGAGAGGAGAGGGGAAGTTGTTGGTGTGGTTGATTTGGAGCGGGGAGGCCTCCTTTTATAGTGGCGAGGCGAGGCCAAGGTGCTGCGGAGGTGGCGACCATGGCGATGCGTCTACAGGGGAGCTCGGGGACTGGCGATGACGCGCGCGTGTTGGCGTTGTCATGGCGGTCACGCCAGGCGTGATTGTGGTGAAAACGAGGCAATGACGAGCGCGTGAGCTTGACGGAGGCTTGCAAGTCCGTGGCGGACGTCGTCGACGAGCTCGTCGGCTACAGCGTTCCCGCGGGCCAGTGGGCATGTCCTGGTGATGCAGGGTGGCGTCGTGTTGCGTTTGGCGTTGGGAGCGAGAGCAGGGGTCAACGGAGTTGGCGGGGCAGCGTGTGCTCTGGGCGTGCCCGTGGCGTCGCCGTGCACGCTCTGGCGCGCGCGTGCACGTCACTGACACATCTGGGCTTCGCGTCCCCGGCATGTCTGGTGCACGAATTTGGCTAGGGCCGTGTCGAGGAGACTCAGTGGAGTGTGTAGCATCTGGTTGACACGGTGGTGCACGCTGGAGCTGGCCATGGAGAGAGATGGCACGATGAGGCCATGTCATGCCACGGCATGGCATGGTTTTGGTCAGTTTGATGATGATCCAATGTACCAATGGTTGTCTCTAGTGCTTGGCAAGGTGCAGAGGGTACAGGGGAGTGGTTTTGATGAGCAAAGCTTGATGGTTTAGGCATGAAACCACTGGGTAATAGTGTGTAACACAATTCTGGAACCATGCCAGCAAGGTGTTCGACACAATGCCCGCAAGAACTAAATTTTGGAATTTTTGAGTGAAATTTGGAGGGTTTGATTTATATATTATTTGCAGTAGAATGGTGGTGGTGATGGTCAAAATTGAGGTAGTTTGCAAAAATTCAAAATGGGCATGATCTTCACATTGATTCAAAGTCCTCACTTGTCAAACCCTTACTGGTCAACCTAGTCAACTCTAGCCAGGGTGGTCAACATGAAAGTTCATCACCTTGACATGGTCTTGGATGACATGGCTTTGGTTGATCAAGTTTAGATTAGGAAAGGATTTAACCAGAGGGGTAAAGAGGGGATCATGTTAAAAAGTACCCAAATGACCATCATCACATGTGAGATGGTTTTGAGTTAAAAATTGATTTGATTCTGGTTTCTTTGATGCATTTGGGTGTGTTTGAGTTATATAAGTATTTTAGAAACAAAAGATCAAGCCTTGTTGGCCTTTGGTGAAGATTTGCATATTTGCATATATGTATGTGAGGGTTTTAGACCCAATTTAGTATTTCTTTTATTTTTCTTCAAAAGGGGTGTTATGATCATGTATTAGGGTTTAATAGCAAGTGATTAACATATCAACACTCATCATGGCAAATGCACAAAAGAAAATCACTCATATGCATGAAACTATATGTGACACTATAAGCATATAAAAAGTTTTTGTTTGTTGCAAAATTTGAGTAATTGAAACTCTCTCTTGATTTCATTATTGTTGAAACTTGGGATGTTACACCATTTAAATAATTTCGCACAATCTTACAATTTTTTATTAGTTTTGTTTAAATGCATTGACAAAAAGTGTTTGTCATGTATTATTACGGAGTATTTATAACATTTTTTAATTATTTTAATTGAATCAGTCCAAGGATTTTTCAAATCAGACAAGTATGGGTTGACCAAAGAACTTTGACTCTATCAATGAACAAAGGTGGTTGGATTCACCCATGTGTAATGGATTGTTTTGGAATGTTAACTACAACTGACCAGATTCACCGGAGAAAAGAAGGAAAATTTGGCCAGAATGAGATTTTAATTCATGTAGTTATAAAGGAAGTGACGGTAAGTAGAATGAATTTTTAATTCAGGTAGTTGCTACTGCTTTTTAATGCGTTCTGATATTTTTCTACAATGCAAACAGAAACTGCTAATGGATCCAATGTTGAATTGTTCTGATCCCAAGTACAAAAGGATTTTTTGCTTCGATTATGTTGGCTTCAGTTTGGAGAATGCAGGACTGGTATAACTGATGCCTGTTCACCATAAACTTTTGTATTCATATTCAAAAATAAATTATTCAAGTTCCATATGTTTTTTAGGAGTTCATGGCTGGAACTTTTCTTTTCTGTAGGCTCAACTGATGACATTAGTTTCATCTATTTTTTCTTCTTTGATGTGTAGGTGCACATTCCTTGCCCAGTAGATAAACAATGGATACTGATTGTTGCAAATTTCATTGACAAGTCATTCGACGTACTAAATCCAGACAATTCAATTGAAAAATTATCATCCGTAGTAAACACTGTAATATTCAACTTCAAACAACTGTTTGTGCAAAGTTATCTTGGCTGCTTCAAATTCAATATACGGGATTTCAGTGTCAAATATGTTCACGTGCCTAAACACATTTTCAGGTCATTTTCCTTGTCCATTAAGCAATTTTATTCATTTCATATTACATGTCTATTTTCCGATTCGTGTATAGTTGAGAAACTACATTTATCCCATTTTTATGCAGATATGATTCTGGGATTTTTGTCATCCAGTACATTAGATGGTATAATGGCGTAGAAGTAAATTTTTTCTCAAATGTAAGTATCTCATTCTATCTATTTTTCAAGTTTTTTAAACTTGCCTTTTTAAACTTTTAAAAACTAAATACACTGTTCTTTTTTTACATAATATATAACAAGGTTGATGTTCAAGCTATCCGCGAGAAAGTTACAACCCAGATGGTGATTAACATCCATAATGAACTTCAGGTGCCATTGGCTAGACAGTTCATTGCGAAACATGTAAGAACCTTCTCTGTTTTCTATTATGGTTCATGATTTTCCTTTTTGGTCATAAGCTATGTCATTACATGCCCAAGAGAAGAACATGGTTTCTATTTTTATGATAATTTGATTAACTTTTTAAAATCAAATCAAAAGCAGAAAAAAAGAAAGGAATTTTTATTTACATAAATGCCTGAAACATGAATCAAATAGGAATTTTTAGTTCACATGAAAATACCGGTACCTTTTCTGAGTTCATGAAACAAATTAAGAAGTTTCTTCCTGCAGTTTGGAGAAGTAAATTAAGTTTTTGACATTTGTATAGCCAAAACAAGGAAAAATGTTCCGACATTTAATTCTTTACATAGGTACCACACCTTCTGCACTGAAGAAGAATATATATCATCTGGAACGATGTTGGAAAATACCAGAAAAAATATTTAAAAATATTAAAGTAAGTTATATATTTGTTTTTCTTAGCACAAGAATGTGCTTATTTCTGCATTTCGATTAACCAATTTTCTTCCTCTTTTATTATTTTTCCAGGGTTGTCATCAAGCCTAGAGGATTGGAACTTTTTCTCCAAAGTTATGTTTGTCGAAGCAGTTGACAATTTGTACTTACAAGACTCCATTCATAGTGAAGTTTTGAAGAAACTACTGTATTTTAATTTATTCCTTCTTTGTTATTCAATTTTTCCATCATCGTATCCAAATTCAAAGAACTATGGAGCTACCTGTCAGTACATTTCCAATTGCACTGTACAATTCCAATTTTCTGGAAGTGCTTTTGTACTTTTTGTTTTCGAACTGCGATTTCGAACTGTGATTTCGTATCCAAATATAACGCTTTTTTTGCCGAACGATTCAAACCAGCGACGTGTAACTTTGATTCGAACGAGCGAGGGTGTGGGAAAACGGTTCGCCAAGCTTAATGGGCCAAGCCCACGAACTACCGGAAGAAGGTGGGGGGTGTGCGGCAACTTTTCCCGTGCCGACCAGATCGGTGTATATCACCTCCCCGCTCGGTAGCAGTGTTTTTTTTGGAGCTTGGGCCGGTTTTAGCGTGGAAATTCCGGGCCCGACCAAAACACGCCAAAACACTTCGGGCCTTGTTCGGTAGGGGTGGTTTTGTGAGTTTTGGAGTGTCTTACCCGGCCCAATTTAAATCCACTGGAAAACACCTCGGGGCCGTTCAGTAGGCTGGGATTGGGGGGTTTCATCCCGATTGACCCTCCCGATACACGACGGGTTACGGCGGGTTGGGGGGTTTCAGAAACGCTTGCCCCCACTCGCGTTTCTACCACTTGGCAAAGCGAGCGACCGCCCAGACCTCCCCTCGCGGTGGCCGCGCCGAACAGCCGTAGCTGGGGAAGGGAATTAATTGGCAAGGGGATTGAGGTGAGGAAGTGGATTGGGTGAAGGGGGTGATTTCACCCAAAACCGGTGGGGTAATACACGGGAAAACTCATTAAACCCCCTGTACCGAACAGGGCCTCGTGGATGTTCGGCAGGCCGGTTTAGGCCGGGTTAGGCTCGAGAAAACCCCCCAATACTCGTCGGGTTGAGGTGGAAACGAGACACCCCACCCCCCTCGCGTTTTCTCGTGCGAGACGACGGCTCGCAGCTCCGGTCGTCCCCGTCGCCGCCACCAAAGCTGGTCCATGCTGTCGCCGCTGACTCCTCTCCACCGCCAACGACGATGCCATCCCTGCCCTTGAAGTCGACTCCTTCCTCCGTCCCGGCGTCGAGGCTTTCCTCTGCCCCCGGCGCCTCACTCCCTTCCCGACTCCATCAAAGCTCACCGCCGCCGATTCACAGATCCTCCTGCAGTTCCCCATCTCCGCCCTGACTTCTCTCATGTACGTCTTCTGCCTCAACCCCTCTCTTGATCTAGCCTAGGTTTCAAATGTGAGTGTTAGGCCTCTAGGGTTCTTGATTCAAGCGGATGGATTTAGGATGTTTTCTTGATTCAAACTGATGGATGAAGTGACCCCTTCGTTCTCGTGTAGAGTTGGACACTAACTCCGCAGGTGCGTCCGTGTGTGTACGTCTGTTATTGTCTCAGGTGTGGGGTTTCTTTGGATTACGCAGGATAAGAAAGGGAAGTTGCTGGAGTTCTTGGTGGAGGATCAAGTGGTGGCTTATATCCACAAGGATTTCCCATCTTAGACTGTGTGTTGTTTGATCGCCTTACAAAGTGTTGCCTGTCCCATTTCACCACAACCTTTCTGAGTTCTCTAAGACCATGTCCTAACCGATGCCTCTGCACCATGTGATTGCACAAAGTGCTCAGATATACAAAGCATAGGGGTGCCTTGCAACTGATAGTCTGAAATGTCGATGCATGTTCCTTCACTTGCTCTACGATGTCTGTCATATCTTTTTTCAGCCTATATCAAATCTATGTAACATAACTGTCTTTTCAAAAGCATGATACTAATAAAATGAAGGTGCAACGGAGGGTTTTCCCAATTCCATACGTGGTTAATTGCTTGTACTTGACTGTCAAAAAAGATTGTCTTTTTATCAATTATGATTGCTGCTGTCAATTCATTGATGCCGCAATTCTTCAAATTCTGTGACATAAGAGATGCCAATCAACTACTATCATTTTGTACAATCTGCTATTGAGTGGAGCATGTAGGTGCATGTAAGTGCTTGTTTTACAGTCTGCTATTGAGCTTGATTGATGAAGTTAGCAAAAGCGGGGAATTCTTTGGATTCTTCTTGTTTCCTCTTTTAATTGATTGATGAAAGTTAGCATAAGTCCACACGAGTTGATCTGACTCCAATGGCATTGGCAATCTCCGAATCAAAATGGCCAACGGGTGTTTAACTCTCATGTGGATTTGTTGCCGATTGATTTTAGTTCTTGTGCTCGGTCACTGTTTGATGCGGGTTGTTTTCCGCAGATAGTTTTCTACCAGAGAGGTCTTTCATTAAGCTCAAGAACATTTCACAGAGGCAAGCATGCACGAAACATCGCTGAAGATGCAGAGTTCAATGACAGTTCTTGGTGACAAGTCCGATAATATATTGCTCCTTTGTGCTCAGGAATGATGGGAAGATGATAAACCATTTTTGTAATAAATCTACGATAATTTATTGCTCTGGAAAGTGGATTATGAGCTCTGAGACCATGAGCTAAGTGTGTCAATTATTGAATTCTATAATTATTGAATTTCTATCTATTCTAGTGTGCTAAAAAGATCAGATTTTATTTGTGATACAATTCTAGTTTAAACTATGAAAAAGATTGAATTTTTATCTATTTATGTTGAATACACTTGAATACACTAGTTTGTAAAACCAGTGTTCCAAACAGGTGTTTTTTTTTCCGAGAGCACGCGAATACGTGCCTTAGTTTTATAGAAGGTAGAAACATATATACAAGAAGGAGCCGAGCCCGCGTACAGGCTAGCTAACACTCCAGAAAAAAAGCAAAGAACTACTCTCTTACAACATTAGTCTCTCCCTCCTGAACTCCTTTAGCCCTAAGCAACGATTTGTACTCATCGACGATAATGCCCGCAAGATTTTGTGCTGAGTGCTGCCTCTGTGTGTTGCCAAAAACCCATGCGTTTCGATGCTTCCATCCTAGCGTCAGTCTGAGATAGGTGTCCTTGGCTGTGTATTGCCCTGACTCAGACGCCGGCCATGTGAACTCGTCCGGCAGGGAGGTATCACGTGTGACTCTCCTCACCTCCATCCATAATCGGGACCCTCCATCGCCCCCATCATGGATTGCTCATCAACAGCATCTGCGACCCAAAGATCATCACCCAAAACTTGCTCCACCGTCCTAGAGTTCTTCGTCCTTGTACTTACTGCTTGGAATAGGGTAGGCGCAATCTCCGACGCCGTCCAACCATTGATCCATCGATAGCGCCAAAAGAGCACTCGTCTGCCATCCCCAACCTTGATATGCATTAGGCTGCCACACACCTCCATAGCTTCAGTGTCCTTGAACATTGGCAGCCATTGCCAGGGTCTGTCCCGATCCGTCTTGCTCAGCCACTGCTAGCGCACCCGAAGCGCCAAGCCCTGAAGGCGAAGATTTTTGATGTTCAGGCCGCCTTGATCATATGGTTTACAACACTTCTGCCAAGCGACGAGGCACTGACCGCCGTTGGCACTCTCCTTTGCCACCCAAAAGAAGCCCCTTAGGTTTTTCTCCAATTCCTCGAGCACCCAGACCGGTGCCTCCAAGACTAGCAGATGGTGGACAGGCCTGGCTGCCAGGACTGCCTTTACAAGGGTTAACCTCCCCGGCCTGGTGATCATGCTCCGCTGCCACGCCGGCACGATATGGATCACAGCGTCTAGCAGGGGCTGCCATTGTGCTTTTGTGAGCGGACGGAGAGCAAGTTGCAGCCCTAGGTACCTTATAGGAAACTCCGAGATGTTGCAGTGCAGCAGATTACCCACCAACGCTTTGTCTCTGACCGTCCCCCTGATCAATGTAGCCGATGTCTTGTGGTAATTAACACACAGCCCAGAGGCCTCTCCAAAAAGAGCCAATACTTCCCTGACAGACACAAGATCCAGCACAGCCGGCTTGACAAATAGCACAACACAGGTGTTTTGATAAGTGTTTTGGGTGAAAGGGGTTTGTAGTGTTTTGGGTAGTGTTTTGGGTGGTTGGTATTTTCACCCAAAACACCCCTCAAAACACTCCTGAAAACACAGGAAAACACTGGCACCGAATGAGGCCTTATTAGTAGCTAAAGATAAAGATTGTTCCCTACGCATCTGGCAGCCCAACCTAAACTAAACCCACTGGGTAGTTACGTCAACCGAACCAAAACTAAACCAACTCGATTTTACCACCCAAATTAAACTAAACCGAGTGCCAAACTTTGGGGTCAACCATTTGCAAAATTGGGTTGAAAATTGTTCTGTCGAATGCTTCCGAACATGACCGACATGGCCTAGATACGTCCGGCCTTGGCGACGTGGCGCAAGTACGTGGCTCGATAGAGTTCAGAACGCGAAGAAAGATGCATGCCTAGTAAGCAATCTCATTAACCAGGTCTGAACCATGGGTTGTACCTTTTTGAAAGCAAAACTGTTGGAAACCATACCTGGCCAGACCCAATTGTTTTCTACACAGAACCAATATCCTAGATCCTTTTAAAACAAATATTATTATTATTTTTAAATGAAAAATACCAGAAATTCTCTATCTAGTTACCCTTCCGGTTACAATCATCTATGCCATGGCATATAACTCGTCAACCTATTTTGATCAATTCTTTTCCTATGAGCTTATACTGATCTAGGGTATCCAACAATATCATAGATGAGCTATATTTCAGAAATCAACTTGGCTCTTGATTCATGAAATCAAATCCTCAATATCATCTCCTGCAAACATCTATGTCCAAGGATTCTTTTTACATATTGAATCGAAAGATAAATATTAACCAGAGAAATAATAATAATACCAGATTATTTCATTTGATACTTGTTTGCTGCTTGTTGCTTTACTCTTGAGTGGTGTGTTTATTGTGTGTTACTTCTTTTTTTTGAACACAGAGAGGGGTCTAGAAGACCCCAGAGAACCATCCATTAAATGTGGCAGGTACAGGATTTACAGAAAGCCCCTTATACATCACTCGCACAAAGAACCTATAATTTGAAAAAAGGGGCTCGCACTTAACAAAAAACACACTACAAAGATGTTCAGGAAAGCAATCAAGGACCAGGGTGCCTCCGCCACCAACCGCCGGCGTCCTCCAGGCGTCACCGCCGAGGAACGAGAGCAAGAAGCTCGTAGGCTCCCTTCCGGCGCAAATCTTCTGCCAACGGCCGTCGTCGGGCCACCGGGGACGAGACCACTTGGTCGCCAGACGTCGTCGAGCCTCCGCCGCAGAAGAGAGAGGGGCCTCCACGATGGAGGTTGAGATTGGGCCGCCATATCGGCCATAGATATAGCGTCAAACCTGGACGCCATGTGTTCCGCTCAAAGGATCCTCGATCCATAGCACCCTGCAGGCAAGAGCTGCAGCAGATCCATATGAGCAACCGTTGAATCGTCGAAGTCCTCACCGCCACCATGGCAGTGCAGGACAGACGACATCAAGGGGCCACTCGAGCTGGAGCAGCAACAGCCAGAGAGCCTGGCTTCCTCTCCAAGATCCAAAAACGGCCCTCTCTCCTCCAGCGCCTCCTCGCCACCACGGCCGGCCAGGGGGGAAGAAAGCAGGAACCTGGCTGCAGATGGATTCCGCTCTCCCTCGCCACCATGGCCGGCCAAGAGCTCACCAATCTTGCAGCAACAACTCAGAAGAAGAGAACCAGCAGCCACCGCTTTATTGTTGAAGACGGTGATGCTACTCCCCCCGCCAATCTCGGACCAGGGGAGCATCAGCACGAGCAGCAGCATCCCTAAGAAAGCCATGGATCTGGGGCCAAGATCCAGAGCTTCCGTCTTCCTACGGGCAGACCGCCCAAACGCCGGCAGAGGCCGGAAGACCACCAGAAAACTACAGATCTAATCCTAGACTACTCCGGCACCCAACCTAAGCCTACTCCGGCCAGCTATTCTGGCGGAGCGGCCGTCGGCGGCCCGGTCGATGGTGGAGGCTTCTCAAGAGTACTGTAGCGAGAGGAGAGCGATACGGGGGGAATCGGCGGGGACGCAATGGAGGGATGCTTGAGGCTCTGTGTGTTACTTTATCGTATAGATCGTACGGAGTGCAACGAGTGTGATTGTGAGAAGTGTATGATCATCAACTACCAAAAGGCAAGTGTCACTTTCATTGTCCTAATGTTTTTCTGTGCATGTAGTGTTTTTTTAACAAAGATTGCATGTGTAAGAGGTTTTCAAAATATATGCTATGCTATGCTAATCCTATAGTCTTAGGATTCCTCTAGTTTCCCTTAAGTTTCCATCGTACGTAGTTTTGCTTAGCCATGCTACTAGATACGTGGTTGGGATATCATGATGAGATGAAGAAAATATGTTTTTTGGTTATAAATGAAAGTTACTTGATGAATGAATCACCTGGACGGATTGGTACGAGTGGAGCGTCTGCACGGTGAAAATTGGTGGGGTCCGCTGCCTAGGAACAAAAGAGATTGGACAGGTTTAATATTTAGTAGCTTCTTGTACAACCACTACAAGGAATCGGGTCTATTGCAACAAAAAAAATTGTCGCAATAGATGCCGTTTTGTGGCAATATGCACCTATTGCCACGAAATGACGTTCGTTGGCAAGCGTTGCAATTACATGTATGGTAATAGGCTATTGCAACGAAAACGCGATTGTGGCAACAAAGCGATCTATTGCAACAACCATGCGGGAAGTTGCCACATGTTTTCCCGTGACAGCACTCACTTGTCTCCACAATTTTGTTTGTGGAGATAGCTTGTCGCAACATGCAGCTGTGTCGTGGCGTTTGCCAGTTTGTGGCGATAGACATTTGTGGCAATAACCTATGCCAACGACCTAAGTTTCGTGGCGCACTCTCTTTCGTGGCGATAGCGAGCTGTGGCGATAACCTATGGCAACATCTACTGGTTTGTAGCATTAGCCATTTGCCACAAATCGGTACGCTCGTGGTATTAACTTATGGCGACAATTATTCCACTCGTCGCGATAAATAGGTATGGCAACGGTAAAAAATTGTGGCGGGAAGGTGTTGCGACAATTGTAACATTTCGTGGCGATACTCTATTTCAACAAAATTCAGTTTCGTGGCGCGAAATGCTTATCGCAACAGGGAAAAAGCTTGTAGCAAGAAGCTACTGCAACAATGTGAACTTTTCGTGGAGATACTTTGTTTCAACAAAATTCACAATTGTGGTGTTACATAATTTTTGCAGCGCCCAAAATGTTTGTCGCAAGAAGTTACCGCCACAATTTGAAGGTTTTGTGGCGATACTCTATCTCAACAAATTTTTATTCCGTGGCGCCAAATAGTTATCACATCATTCATAAAAAATATGGTAACAATTTATTGCAACAATAAAAAGTTCTTCGTTGCTACATCCTAACGCAACAAAGCATGTAGTCATGGCGACTAGGATTTGACGCAACACTATATTTTTCGTGGTGCTAACCTAAGGCAACAAAAAGTGAGTTGTGGCAATAGCTTATCGCAACCATAAAAAAAATACAACCATTGAATTACAAAATTCAAATCCACGCGTATAATATGTAGGTTCATACAAATCATAATTCTCATATCAAATATCCATCAAATGCAACTAATGTAAAATGTAGCAATCCAGCAGAGTTGAGTCCGTTGCTACCATGGTACCCTGTCCAGCTAAGTCTTTGAGTCCTGCATTCAAAAAATGAAGAAAAAAATTACTACAAGCCTATATTATGTAAAGCAAGTAAGTTGTGTCAACAAGCTAATACCTATTGAAATTATGTAAGGCAATATCTATGATGAACTACAATGTGAAAATAGTACAAAGATTCTATTTAAGTGAATGTTTTATAGATGGTGTGACCTATACAAGTGCAAACGACCTACAGTAGTAGAATTAAAACAACCACAAAATAACATGATGTGATCTACAGAAGTGCAAACAAGATGCTCTAATTCTGCTACTTGCAATCAAGTATATGCTTTCAGTATGTAATTTCAAGAAAATACTAAAATATTATATGTATTAGAGTCTTGATGGTCTCCAGTTAGTACGTACTAGTATTAACATATTTGGCAAGAATGCAATCTGTATAACTTATGAGATAAATAAGACTAGTGCAATCAGGTTATGCCAAGAAAGGTGCATCATGGAGGCATTATCTCAATAAGCAATGCGGCAAAGCACTTGAACATGCATCAGGTTAATTTTCCATGCCATACAGTGGCGGAGGACCCATTCTAGCAAGGTATGGCTCGTGCCATAGCTAGCTTTGGCTGTGCATACTACTACAAATGTTATCTTGTAAGATATTAACTCCGCCATAGCAAAAAAATTGTTCGTCCTCCGCCACTGATGCCATATATACATCTCACAAATGCATATGAACATAACAAGGACAAAATCAAATGTAGAGGAAGAGGTTGTAGGGAAGTATTGTTATGCTACTACAAAGTTATATTTTTGAGCATACTAGAAACGGTTATAGAACTGAGCAAGCATTCAGACGAGTAAAGCATGAAGCACAGATAAGTGATCTTATTCATAGAAGTGAGCAAGGTACTGTTGTGACTTACCATTGCTTTGTACATTCGAGAATTCAATGTTGCAGCTTGTAGGAGTGAATTTGTAGAAATCAAATTTGACTTTGCTCCTAGATTTCTGTTAGGACTAGAGCTCTTTAAAAGAGTGGTTTGCAAATTTGAATTAATATTTTCTTTTTCATTCCTCTTCTTAAGCACCTGCGAGTAAAAGTGCACTTTCAGCAAGACAAGTTAGCAAAATAAACCTTACAAGACAGGAAGAATATGACCGTAATTACCTGTTGGTTTCCCATCTGTTGGATAAATTTAGCCATCTGTTGTTGGAACTTTGCCATCATATTTTTTTCAAATTCGAGCCTTGATCTTCGCTCCTCTTCCACCATTTTTTCTCTTGCATCACGCTCTTCTTGCAACCTCACCTCAAGTTGCTCTCTCTCAGAGCGCTCGAAGTCAATACTCTGCTGCATGTTTGCACGCTCAACTTCTAATTGTTCTTCTAATTCGCTAACATGCTGGCTGAGCTCGGAGTTTCGCTGCAGGGTTTCAGCTGCAACACGAGCTTGGTCCTCAATCTGCATCTGAAACCTTTCAGAACCAGTTTTGGGCTTGGCCATGTACCCGTAGCCACGAGGCTGCGATGACTTGCATTGAACTGTGTCTTTATATGCAGTCTGAAAAACATTGTTTCTCTGCTCAGTTGATAGTGGACCTTTTGTTTTAGTTTCTTTGTTCTGCACCGCTTCACGTGCTTTGTCCTAAGAACGAAATGAACAATTATAGTTACGACATCAATATTGATCTATAAAAGCTGAAACAAGAATAACACAATGATGTTTTTCTTTCGTGTGTTCCTGCTCAAAGTCAAGACTCAAGAGGAAATTCGTGGTCCTCGCTGGTGAATCAGTAAGAGGTGGATTTTTTTTGGTCTATGCTGATTTCTGTTTTGGAAGATCAACCACGATTTGTAAGAATGGCAGCTCGGTTTGGAGTTACAGACTAGGCTCTGGCGGAGAATATGTGTTTCTTGGGTAGCTTTCGATGCCTTTGTGAACTGATTTATCTGAAGCAACATGGTTAAATGCGGCTTCAGGGGAGTTTACTTGTTCTGACCGTAAGCAATATTTTGATCTGTGATGGACGTTTCAGTTTGCTGCAACTGGAAACCTGGGTCACATCTATGCTGTTTTTAAGATTCAGAAACGGCAGTAGATTCTATCTCTGTATAATCTTGATGATCCCGTTGGAGCGGCCTCCACTCGATCTTACGATTCTGATTTGTAGTGCAGTACGTATGTTCACCAAAAAAAATGTAGTCTAGGCGGGCAGTATACTTAACTACTAGGTAATTAGCGTGGGTTGATCAGGATTGCTATTACGAAATATTGGTGGGTTGATCGGAAATGGTATTATAAAATATTGGTGCTGATATTAACCGAAAGAAAATTACTAAATATTTCATAGCATCTTTTTCAAAGAGTAGATTAAATAAGAAAAAAATTAAAGGTTAAGATGAAAGGGTGAACTGAGGCTGAGTTTGTGGCTAAAGTTTAGATTTTTTGGGATTTTTTTTCTCGCATTGCAACACACGACTTAAGGTGTTTCCAGTAGCAATTTTTGAAGCGCAATTGCAATATGATGTGAGTGTGATTAAGATAGACGAAATAGTTTATTTTGTCATAAGTTCTGAATCTACTTTGAAATATACTAATATGCCTTAAAACATGATAATTATTTGCTGATACCATGATTGGCATGTTAATACCCTGCATCTCATGAGCCTAGCTGGGGAGAAACGGATTTCAATCTCGTTTCCTAGGAGCCATATGGCTCGCTGGCTACTTTTGCATGACACCGGATAGGCAACCAAACGCCCAAATGCGTTCTTATTGGACATTGTATTCAGTTGCGTTTATGACAGAAACAATGTTCCTCTGGTTTTCACTTGAAGAATAATCTATTTGACCAAAACATACATGCATAATTTATTCTTGATTTTATGTTTTTTTTAACTTTTTGTGCTAGTTACTGATAAACATGAGACTTGTTCTTTTTGGATAAAAATAATAATTCTGGCTGTAGAGATTTTTTTTCTCATTTAAAACATGAGCTATTATCTTTGATTCAGGTAGAAGCGAAGCACTGAAGCCAACTGAAAAGTAGTTATCAAACAAACTGAACAGGGTAAACCATCTGAGATGCATGCGAAGAATTGGCTAGCACAAAGAAGTGTCAACCTGTTTGTTGAAACATGGTACAAAGAATCTGGATGCAGACATTGGAGATTTAATTTATTTAGTAGATTTTTGAAAATTACGAGTGCAATGCAACTATCTGGATTATGTTGCTTGCAGTATGCATATACAAGTACTTTATTATGTACTAGTCCGATGTACTAGTGAACTAATGTGCGATTATATGTATGAATGCCATGCTTGCCATGATAATTAGTGAATCATTGTGTTGGTACCATTCTGCTTTCAGTAGGATCTAAAGCTTAGCAAGTTAATGCACAAACTAGTGAACTATTGTGTTGGTACCATGTTGTAAGGAGTATAGAAAAATTCAGCTTGACGCAAGCCTTAACTAGTTTTTTCTGTACTCCTTACAACAAGCAAGCCTTGGCTTGTTGGTCAGAGGCTCTAGCCTGCACATGCGAGGTTCAGGGTTCGAATCCTGCCTTTGTCAATTAAGTTTTGCCACAATGGAAAAATCATGAGAGTTGCAAAAAACGTGTAGTACTACAAACTAGTTTTTCGTGTACTCTTGAGGCTCTCGCCTGCACATGCGAGGTGCGAGCTTCAAAACATAATTTTTGCAATTAAATTTTCCCCTTACAATAAAAAGAAAAATGAATTAATCAGCGATAATGATACCTATTGCATCTTTTCAATAAAGAAAGAAAGAAAAATCCATGATTGTTGCAATATCTTATATATTACCATGGATACGGAACTTGTTGCAATATGCAAATAATTATTGCAACGAAATGGGTTTGAGGCAAAGTACCGGTATTGCGACAAATTAGAATTTTTTTGCAATACAATCTACCTTTGTTGCAACAATGTGAATACTTAGCGCAACATGGGAAAATGTTGCAATATCTTTTCAAATATTGCCACGATTTTATGATTGTGTTGCATTAGCTAGTCTCTATTGCAACAAGGTGGCAAGTTTATGCAACAAAGCATAATTGCGCAATAGGACCACCATATTACAACGAAGACATGTTTTGTTGCAATACACGCCCTCTTTTGCAACAAAAAAGTTGACTACCGCTACAAACCTATATTGTGGCAATATGTGGAGGCTATTACCACGAATGGGGATTTCATGGCAATATTGCGTTCTATTGCAACGAAAACTGGCCGTTGCAATAATTATTGTTGCAATAGACCGGATTTCTTGTAGTGAACCGCATGTCATATGGGCTTTGTCTTGACTAAGTAGGTGGTAGGGAGCTGTCCCGACGTGATCAGCAGATGTAGTTGTGTAGGTTGGAACGGGTCCGTCCAGAGGGCTCATGGCATTACTTTCGAAAATAGTCTCGTATTAGTCTTCTCCCAACCATTTGAGCAAAATGAGCATCATGGTGGAAAAGGGGCTGACTAAGTTGTGCGGGTAAAGTGTACAAACCTCTGCAGAGTGTAAAAACTAAGTACTTAGCCGTGTCCCCGGTGACATAGGCATCCCCAATGTACCTGCCGAAGATGGTACCCGGGGTTTACTGAAGGCCCACGACCCAAAGTTTATGAAGCCTGGAAGCCCAGTCAAAAGATAGTTTGGAAAGATAGAGTTGTATTAGGAATATTGACTTGTAACTATTACGGGACGAACTCAAAGAGTCTCCCAGACTTTGTAACTTGTACATCACGAAACCCTTGGCTCCACCTCCTATATAAGGGGGAATCGAGGGACAAAGAGAGGATCGATTTCATTGTCAACACAACCCTAGTTTCTTAGCAGTCGAGTACTTTTCCGGCTGAACCTTCGAGATCTACTTGCCCTTTACTTTCCTAAAAACCCTAGTCTACAATCTGTAGGCATTGACAAGTCGATACCTTGTCAATTGGCATCGTCTGTGGGAATTGAAGGCGACAAGGACTGATCTCGATGGCACGCTCAACATCGTCGACGTCTTCGGTGGCAAGCAATGCGATGGACAGAGGTAGACAGATCGAAACTAGTCTAGTCGATTTTGTTCCTCACCCGCCCTCCCTTTTGGATGCATATGCGTATCTGGAGTAGCCTATGGAGATGACGTTCGGGAGGTTTCACTTCCGCGTCAGAAAAGAGGGATCACATCGTCTCGAGGTTTCGATTTCATCGAGATCATCGGCGGCCGACTCCGATTTTTCGGAATCGTCGTCATCGTCCGAGACGGGAACCGAGGAGATCTCGTCGCCACGCTTTCTCAAGGACGTGGCAAGCGGAGAACTCGTCAAGATCTTCGGCAGCATGTCCTTCGAGTCGTCTGCGGACTCCAATATAAGCAGCGACTCCGACAGTGTCGCCAGCTTCAACTTCATCGACATATCTACTTCTGTTCGGGAGGTCTTCACCGATCTATACGACGGTGTCACCAACCCCAACGAAAGTCAAGCTTCAAAATATCATCAAGTCTATGTAATTGGAGAGCCAAGTCGCCCACAGGAGGAGACATCAGAGGCTTTCGATAATGTGGGAAATCCATATGTCGATCCCGCTGATCTTACGCGAGGTTTGGGCACTAAGTACGTTGGTCCTGCGGAGCAACAGATGGTGCAACTTCCACAAGCGGCTTGGGATAGAGCTGCAAGAGCCATGGATGGTACAGAGCCGATGACTACAACTGCCACGTCCGACGAATTGCAAGCGTACCAATATAAACTCGCCCGTGCTGGACGAGAACTCGAAAAACAGAGAATCAAACTTGAAAATAGGAAAGCCGCCGCTTCCGCGTCAAGCAGGCGACGAGCTGAGTTGAGTCGACAATCAGGAACTTCGGGAAATAATCACAGAGACGCTCGCAATAGGGGAAGATCGCGGCTGCAGAACATACCTGAAGATGAGAGGGAGCATCTGATCCAGAACCTCGACATGTCTTTTATGTAATTAGACACAAGAGGGAACATTATCCCTAAAACACCGGAAGCTGGATATATGGCGACACAGGCCTTTATATTGGCAAACAGGCCACCTCCAGGAGACCCAAGAGAAGCATTGTATAACATGGCAATGGCAGGAGTTGGAGTCATGGGGACAGTGTTCGCAGGAACAAGTACACCTCCCGAAGGTACTGCAAGACAAAATAGTCCACGACCCACAGTGGCGGTACAAGATCCTCCAAGAACATCGGCAAGAGATACGATGACACAGGCGCGGGTCGACAGGGCGCGACAAGAAAGGAGAGAACGTCGGCAGTCACTAGAGGTTGACGAGGAGGAGATGTGCGGACTCCCTTGTTTCACTCGATGAGTTCGCAAAACGCGGGTCCCATCTAGTTTCAAACTACCTGACAACTACAAGAAGTTCAATGGCCTGCAAGATCCAGAGGATTGGCTAGTCGATTATCTGGAAACAGTGAAATTGACGGGAGGAACCAAAGCAATCGCCATGCAGAGCATCCAAGTGCACCTAAGTGGAGCAGCGATCATGGATAAAAAAGTTACCACCTGGATCCATCGATGGTTGGGAAACTTTCGAGGACATGTGAAAAATTTCTTATCTACATGCAAGAAACCTGCGTCAATAGAGCAGCTACGAGCCTGTAGACAAAAGTATGATGAGTCGATGAGGATGTACATTCAGAAGTGGAACATTATAAAAAACTCGGCAGAAAACATATATGATGAAAGAGCGATAGATGCGTTTGTCGCTGGGATTCGAAGGAAGGATCTAGTCGAGGATTTGGGAAGGACTAATCCAAAAACGATAGCGGCACTGATGGAAATCGCGAATCGCTGGGCAGATGGAGAAGATGTTGTTCACAACAAGCGGCATAGGTCGCCTGAGGACGATCGTAATCGAAATATTCAGAATAGACGACGATTTTCTCGCCAATACTCCGACTATGACGGTCCCGGCCAAATATCGGCTGGCTCCGAGGAAATAGTGGAAATAATAATCGAGATGATTATCAAAGAGTGGTGAACAGCGTAGCGACTACAGGGATAGTCCACGTCCCAACAGGAAAAATAATGGTTCAGGTTCCAGGTCGTACATATCTCGAAGATATGATGAAGGACCATGCCGGATGCACTTCTTTCGGCAGCAATGGGAAGAGGCAGTGGGAATTTGCAGAAGGATTGCCGAACTTTCAAGCGCTGAATAGGTACGCGGGGCATGCCAACGCACAGGCAACAAATGAAACCCCGAGGGCCAAGGAGTGAGATCCACCTTCCACCTCCTCCCGCGATCACGGACCAAATCGACACCATTGCAATTGGCGCAGCCCCGCCCCCTTATATCGACACCAATGGTGCGTTCTCGATGATTCAGAAGGCCAGGCCATCTAACAGAGCTCAAAACGTAATTTCGCGACAAGTCTTCATGGCAGAAAAGATGCCTCCACCAACAATCGAGTACCTGAATTGGTCGGGACAGGACATTGGTTTCACCATAGCGGACCACCCGCAGCAAGTCCCTCGACCAGGGCAATCAGCTTTGATCTTACCAACGGTGATCGCAGGATTCGACGTTTCACGAGTATTCATAGATGGAGGCAGCAGTTTAACCCTCATGTATGCAGATACATTGAGGAAGATGAATATATCCTTGGCAAACCTAAAACCAACCGACACACGTTTCCATGGTAACACACCAGACAAGCCAAGTTATCCACTGGGAAAGATCAATCTCGACGTTCAGCTTGGAACCCGAGAAAACTACAGGATAGAAAGGCTGGAGTTTGAAGTCGTGGATTTTCCATCGCAGTACCATGCTCTACTGGGACGACCCGCGTATGCCAGGTTATGGCGGTACCACATTACACATACTTATTGTGGAGACTCCCTGGACCCAAAGGCCCAATCACAGTAAAAGGCAGTTTCGCGCTAGCGGATAAGTGCGACAAAGATTTTCATCGACTGTTAGAAACCTTCGGGATGCAAGCAGAGTACATGGCGTCCAGGCTAACCGTTTGACGTGTTGCCTGATGGAGGGAGGCAGCTAAAGGAGCCAACCTTTGACACAACCAAAAACTCAAAGGAAGTACAGATCCACCCGACAGATCCCAAGAAGACGAGAGCTATGGCAACAAACATGGATATCGCATAGGAAAGCGCGCTCGTCGAGTTCCTCCGTGAGCGCTAGGAAATCTTCGCATGGTGTCCAACAGACATGCCAGGAGTACCCAGGGAACTTGTCGAGCACCCCCTTAACTTGGATCCATTGGCTAGGCCAATCAAACAACCTTGGCGGTGTTTTTTGGAACCAAATCGCAAAGCCATGCTGTCGGAAATTAATCGACTCAGAGAAGCTGGATTTATCAAAGAGCTGCATATAGAGGCCACGTGGGTAGCTAACTGATACGTCTCAAACGTATCTATAATTTCTTATGTTCCATGCTACTTTTATGACAATACTTGAATGTTTTATACATACTTTATAGCATTATTATACATTTTCCGGCACTAACCTATTAACAAGATGCCAAGTGCCAGTTCTTGTTTCTGCTGTTTTGGTTTGAAATCCTACAAAGGAAATATTCTCGGAATTGGAGAAATCAACGCCCGGGGTCCTATTTTTCCACGAAGCTTCCAGACAGGAGGGATAACGAAGTGGGGCACGAGGTGGCCGGACCACGAGGCGGCGCGGCCCGGGCCCGGGCTGCGCGACCCTATGGTCTGGCTCGCGTCGCCCCGACCTACCCTTCCGCCTATGGCCTTTGTCGCGAATACCTGCGAGAGCCACGATACGGAAAACCTTGCGAGACGCCGCCGCCGCCAATCCCATCTCGGGATTCGAGATCGCCTCGGCACCGCCGGAGGGAATCATCATGGGAGGGCTATACATCATCATGCCCGCCTCAGGATTGATGCGTGAGTAGTTCATCCTTAGACTATGGGTCCATAGCAATAGCTAGATGGTTGTCTTCTCCGCATGTGCTATCATTGTTTAGATCTTGTGAGCTGCCTAACATGATCAAGATCATCTATTTGTAATGCTACATGTTGTGTTTGCTGGGATCCGATGAATCTAGAATATTATGTCAAGTTGATTATCAATCTATCATATATGTGTTGTTTATGTTCTTGCATGCTCTCCGTTGCTAGTAGAGGCTCTGCCCAAGTTGATACTTGTAACTCCAAGAGGGAGTATTTATGCTTGATAGTGGTTCATGCCTCCATTGAATCTGGGACAGTGGAAAGTTCTAAGGTTGTGGATGTGTTGTTGCTACTAGGGATAAAACATCAATGCTTTGTCTAAGGATATTTGTGTTGATTACATTACGCACCATACTTAATGCAATTATATTTGTTTACAACTTAATACTGGAAAGGGGTTCGGATGATAACCTGAAGGTGGATTATTTAGAGCATAGATGCATGTTGGATAGCGGTCTATGTACTATTGTAATAATGCCCTGATTAAATCACATAGTAATCTTCATTTGTATGTATTGAATCTTTATTTGTCAATTGCCCACTGTAATTTGTTCACCCAGCATGCTAGTTATCTTATTGGAGAGACACCACTAGTGAGCTGTGGACCCAGGTCCATTCTTTTACATCTGAATACATTCTACTGCAATTACTGTTCTTATTGTTCTTTGCAAACAAACACCATCTTCCACTCGATCGCTTAATCCTTTGTTTTCACAAGCAGGTGGAGAACACCCTCAGCATTACGTTGGGGCAAAGTACTTTGATTGTGTTGTCCAGGTTCCACGTTGGCGCGGTTTCACTGGTGTTGCGCCGCGCTACACTCCTCCACCAACAACCTTCACGTGCTTCTTGGCTCCTCTTGGGTCCGATAACCTTGGTTTCTTTACGAGAAACTTGCTGTTGTACGCATCATACCTTCCTCCTGGGGTCCCAACGGACGTGTGCATCTCGCGCCATCAAGACTGTTTTCGGCGCGGGTTGCGGTGAATCAAGACACGGCTACAAGGGGAGTCTCCACTTCGATCTCTTTACTTTGTTTTTTGTCTTGCTTTACTTTATTCTATTTCTTGTCTTGTTTGCTTCATATTAAAAACACAAAAAAAATTAGTTACTTTACTTATTGTCTTATTTACTAGCTCTATATCAAAACACAAAAATTTAGTTACTTGTCTTTACTTTATTCTATTTGCCTAGTTTACTTTATTCCTGTTATCATGAGTAATCCCGAAGTTGAAGTTCGTTCTTTTAAGCGACAAGGTGGAGAAAGTTTTAAAAATGCTGGTAGAGAATTAGTAATGCTCATCATAGATGCATTAAGAAACACTACTATACTTCTTAGGAACTTTTATGTTGGCCTATCTAGTTGGAATAGGTATGTTCTTGATAGTCTTTCGGGAGGTAATTTCCTAGGTACTCCCGCTTTAGAAGCTAGTTGCATCATTGATAGTCTAGTTGGAATACCACCTGTTAATGAAGTTAAAATTGAAATCTCTCTTGAGGATGTTATGAAAAAAATTGGAAGCCATAGAGAAAAAATTTCCAAGTGTTGAAACTAAGTGGAAATGTTACTTGATAAAACGGCTGGTGAACTTGATAAATCCTTAGGAGGAATTGATGAAAGAATTAGTGTCCTAGGAACATGTGTTGTCCATGATAATCAAACCAATAGGATTGATGAACTTGAAAAAGCTATGAGAACCTTGGGTTCGACTTTCTTCTCTTAAGTTTAAGGAAAGCTTATGTGGGTAAAGAGCAAAAATTCATGTATGCCTCTAAAGGGCCTAAACAAAAGAATTATTATAGTCTAAAAAATTGATAAAACCCTGGCACACTATGGAAAAGACTGAACAGTCAGATTTTGGTTTGGAACACCCCTGGTACTAATGTTGATGCTTCATCTTTTGAGAAATACTTGATTTGCACTTTATGCGCCTCTAGCTGAAAGGCGTTAAAAAAGCACTTCTTGGGAGATAACCCAAGTTTCATTTTTATTATTGTATTGTTGAGTCTTGGAAGTTTTTTACTACGCAACCTCTCCTTATCATGTTTTTGTGCCAAGTAAAGTTTCTATGTTAAAGTTGATGCTAGATTTGGATTGCTGCGCGAAAACAGAATTGCTGTCTGTCACCAGGTCGTGCAAGTCTCTGTAAAAAATTCGAAAAAATCTGCAAATTTACGAGCGTGATCCTCGGATATGTACGCAACTTTCATTAGTTTTGAGTTTTTCCGTTTGAGCAAGTTAAGTGCCCCTGCAAAATTCGTCTTTACGGACTGTTGTTTTGACAGATTCTGCCTTTTATTTCGCATTGCCGCTTTTGCTATGTTGAATGAGTTCTTTGTTCCATTAACTTTCGGAAGCTTTGTGCAATGTCCAGAGGAAGTGTTAAGAATGATTTGTGTCACCTCTGAATGTGTGAATTTTAATTATGCACTAACCCTCCTAATGAGTGCTTGAAGTTTGGTGTAGAGGAAGTTTTCAGGGTCAAGAGAGAGATGATATACTATGATCAAAGAAGAGTGAAAGGTCTAAGCAGGGGATGCCCGGTGGTTCATCCCACTGCATATTTTAAGAAGACTCAAGCATCTAAGCTTGGGGATGCCCAAAGCATCCTTCTTCATCGACAACATTATCGGGTCACTTCTAGTGAAACTATATTTTTATTCCATCACATCTTATGTTCTTTACTTGGAGCGTCGGTTTGATTTTATTTTTGTTTTGGTTTGAATAAAGTTGGATCCCATCATCCTTATATTGGAGATATTACGCTCCTCTTTTTCATATGGAACACTTGTGTTCTTAGTTGTCTTAATGTTCATGGCGAAGGGTGAAATTGCTTCGTTCCATTGCTATTTGGTTGGAATCGAGAAAATGTTGCATATGGTTTGGAATAACTTGTCAATTGTTTGAGCTCCCATAGATCATGTTTAAGCTCTTGCATCATGTAGTTTAATCTATTAATGAAGAACTCCTGTAGAGCTTGTTTAATTTGGTTTGCATGATTGGTCTCTCTAAGTCTAGATATTTTCGGGTAAAATGTTTGAACAACAAGGAAGGCAGTGTAGAGTCTTATAATGCTTGCAATATGTTCTTGTGTAAGTTTTGTTGTACATGTTTGTGTTTGCTTCAAACAACCTTGCTAGCCCAAACCTTATACTGAGAGGAAATGCTTCTAGTGCATCCAAACACCTTGAGCCAAAACCCATGCCATTTGTGTCCACCATATCTACCTACTATGTGGTATTTTTACGCCATTCCAAAGTAAATTACTTGAGTGCTACCTTTAAAATTTCATTCCTTTATCTTTGCAATATATATCTCATGGGACAAATAGCTTAAAAACTATTGTGGTGATGGATATGTAGTTATGTGTCTTAGTTCTTATAAGTTGCTTGTTGAGCGGTAACCATGTTTCTGGGGGCGCCATCAACTTTTTACCTTTGTTGGATATCATGTGAGATGCTATGCATGTTGGTCTTGTGAAGAAAGTGCGATTTCATGATCAAATGGTTTGAGTATGCATATGTTAGAGAGAGAACATTGGGCCGCTAACTAAAGCCATGTATCATGGTGGAAGTTTCGGTTGGACATACAACCTCAATCTCTTGTGAGAGAATACTATTTGTTGTTGAATGCTTAAGCATTAAAGGAGTCCATTATCTGTTGTCTATGTTGTCCCGGTATGGATGTCTAAGTTGAGAATAATCAAAGCGAAATCCAATGCATGCTTTCTCCTTAGACCTTTGTACGGGCGGCATAGTAGACCTTTGTGACACTTGGTTGAAACATATGTTATGCGATGATAATCCGTGTTTTCTGAGCTGATTAGGACAAGGTGCGAGCACTATTAGTACCCTATGCATGAGACATGCAACTTGTAGGAAGTATTATGCATAGCACATATGAATTATTACTCCCACCATTGACAAAATTGTTTCTATGTTTTCAAAACAAAAGCTCTAGCACAAAAATAGTAATCCATGCTTCCCTCTGCGAAGGGCCATTCTTTTACTTTATGTTGAGTCAGTTTACCCACTTCTTTCTATCTTAGAAGCAACACTTGTGTTAACTATGTGCATTGATACTTACATGTTTACTTATTGCACTTGTTATACTACTCTATGTTGACAAATATCCATGAGATATACATGTTACAAGTTGAAAGCAATTGCTGAAACTTAATCATCCTTTGTGTTGTCTCAATGCATTCTACTTTGAATTTATTGCTTATGAGTTAGCTCTTATGTAAGTCTTGTTGATACTTGTCTTGGAAGAGTACTATTCATGAAAAATTTTGCTATATAAATTCATTGTTTAGTCATTATCTTTGTTAGCAATCTTTTGCTTCAGATCACTCCACTAATCTCATATGCTTTACAATAATGTTGATCAAGATTATGTTGGTAGCATGTCACTTCGAAATTATTTGTGTTATCGTTTACCTGCTCGGGAAGACTAAGCTTGGGGATGCTTGATGCGTCTCAAGCCCGTATCTATAATTTCTTATGTTCCATGCTAACTTTTATGACAATACTAGAATGTTTTATACATACTTTATAGCATTATTATACATTTTCCGGCACTAACCTATTAACAAGATGCCGAAGTGCCGATTCCTGTTTTCTGCTGTTTGGTTTCAGAAATCCCACAAAGGAAATATTCTCGGGGTCTGGACTAAATAACGCCCAGGGTCCTATTTTCCACGAAGCTTCCAAAGACAGGAGGGATAACGAAGTGGGGCCACGGGGTGGCCGGACCACGGCGGCGCGGCCCGGGCCACGGCCGCGCGGCCTATGATGCAGGCCTCGCGTGTTGACCTACCCTTAAAGCCTACATATGGCCATGGGTCACGCGAGAATGCCACATCTTGAGAGCCACGATGCGGAAAACCTTACTGAGACGCGCCGCCGCCAATCCCATCCCCGGGGGATTCAGGAGATCGCCTCCGGCACCTGTAGGAGAGGGGAATCATCACGGAGGGCTCTACATCATCATGCACGCCTCGGGATTGATGCGTGAGTAGTTCATCCTTATACTATGGTCCATAACGGTAGCTAGATGGTTGTCTTCTCCATGTGCTATCATTGTTTAGATCTTGTGAGCTGCCTAACATGATCAAGATCATCTATTTGTAATGCCATGTTGTGTTTGGTGGGATCCGATGAATATGGAATATTATGTTAAGTTGATTATCAATCTATCATATATGTGTTGTTTATGTTCTTGCATGCTCTCAGTTGCTAGTAGAGGCTCTGGCCAAGTTGATACATGTAACTCCAAGAGGGAGTATTTATGCTCGATAGTGGGTTCATGCCTCCATGGAATCTGGGACAGTGACAGAAAGTTCTAAGGTTGTGGATGTGTTGTTGCTACTGGGGATAAAACATCGATGCTTTGTCTAAGGATATTTGTGTTGATTACATTACGCACCATACTTAATGCAATTATCTGTTGTTTACAACTTAATACCGGAAGGGGTTCGGATGTATGCTGAAGAGTGGATTATTTAAACAGATGCATCTTTGGATAGCGGTCTATGTACTTTGTCGTAATGCCTGATTAAATCACATAGTAATCATCATTGGTATGTATTGAATCTTTATTTGTCAGTTGCCCTAATTTGTTCACCCGGCATGCTAGTTATCTTATTGGAGAACACCACTAGTGAACTGTGGACCCCGGTCATTCTTTTACATCTGAATACATTCTCTATTTGTAATTCTTTATTCTTATTGTTCTTTGAAACAAACACCATCTTCCACTATACGTTTAATCCTTTGTTTCGGCAAGCCGGTGAGATTAGACATCATTACGTTGGGGCAAAGTACTTTGATTGTGTTGTACAGGTTCCACGTTGGCGTCGGTTTCACTGGTGTTGCGCCCCACTACACTCCTCCACCAACAACCTTCACGTGCTTCTTGGCTCCCTCCGGTTCGATAACCTTGGTTTCTTTGTGAGGGAAAACTTGCATTTGTGCGCATCATACCTTCCTCTTGGGAGTTCCCAACGGACGTGTACATCTACGCATCACTAACCGGTGGTGGGAAGAAAAACACTGAAGTCATTCGCATGTGCGTCGACTTCACGTGTCTCAATAAACATTGTCCAAAGGATCACTTCTCCCTCCCAAGGATCGATCAAATTATCGACTCCACGGCAGGCTGTGAACGTCTTTCCTTCCTAGACGCATACTCTGGTTAACCCCAGATCCGATTAAAAGAAGAAGATGAGGTCAAAAAAGCTTTTATAACACCCTATGGCGTGTTCTGCTATAGAACAATGCCCTTCGGGTTGAAAAACACGGGAGCAACATATCAGCGGATGATGCAGAAATGCCTTGCCGC